>VXBC01007232.1:102931-162107 GCA_013399945.1 Ploceus nigricollis
AGAGGAGAGGAGAGGAGAGGAGAGGAGAGGAGAGAGGTTTCCTGGGTACAGATAAGTTGCTTGCTGCCCTTGTGGATCATGGAAATGCCCAGCTCCTCTACACTGGGGCAGATTTCAGAGCAAGTATTCCCACCTACTTTGCTTTCTCCTCCCTTCCAAAGCACTGTAACCTGCCAGGTGGTTTTGCAGAGGGGTCACTCCAGCTCAATGCTAAATAATATCAAATTCCCCCAGTCTGGGGTCATCTCAGTCTCTGTGCTGATTCCCTTGGATAGGGTTATACTGCTGTCTCTCCATCCCAATGTCCTGCACACACAAGGTCACCAGACAGGAGCAGCCAGAGGCCTTGCTATCCATCAGCCTTCAAACTCCTTCTCCTCCAGTGTGCAGGACAGGGAAGAGCATCCCACTGCCAGGAGACTGCCTTGTATCACAAGGGGGATTTGCCATCATCATCATTCTGCTGTAATCATTCAACAATAACCACCCAAAACCTGTGACTTTTCAAGGAGAATTGGGGTATTTTTCAGCCTACTTGATCTGCCGGAGCGCTGCAGCCTGGGAAGAGTCCTAGATTGAGGTTAGACCCTAAGGACCTGATTTCCAATATTCCTGCCCGTTGGCCCCATTCAGAAAGGGACTGAAACTTGTGCCTAACTTGTCTCACTGAGCTCACAAGCACAGGAATCAGAACCAGGCAAGAAGGCAGAGCTGTCTTACACATCACCTTAGGCTTCAGTGTCAACAATACAGATGCTATGAGGCACTGCTGTGTCAAAGATGAAAAATGTACTTTATCTTCCTCATCATTCTATTGAGAGAATTCCAAGGAAATGTGTACATGTCTATATTTAACTCTTGTTCTTTTTCAAAAAAAAAAAATTATTCAGCTCATACAGGCAATGAATATAGGCCACAGAATCCAACACACAGCAGCAAAAGTACTCCATTATTAAGTCTGTAATTGCCAAGAATTAATTTGCTAATTGCATGCAACTAATCTGCGTCCTTTTTGTTTTATATCAATTAACAGAGTAATTAAAAAAAGCAATCTTCTTGATAGTTCCTCACTGGCAGACTTAGCCCAGCAGAGCTAATGAAAGAGGGCCACCCTTTAACTAACCTCATTAGTATCTCTTCTTTTGTTAAACACCCTACAAAAAATAGTTA
Organism: Ploceus nigricollis; assembly: GCA_013399945.1. Classification (NCBI taxonomy): domain Eukaryota; kingdom Metazoa; phylum Chordata; class Aves; order Passeriformes; family Ploceidae; genus Ploceus; species Ploceus nigricollis. The sequence continues at coordinate 104,102 of VXBC01007232.1, forward strand.
ATTTTGCTGCATGAAGGTCCTTGATGTTCGACTGCTAATGAGGGGGCCACAGTGCTCTGATTTGGTGTTTGTTTGGAGAGTGGCTCTGTGCAAGGCAGAGCCCTGCTCCCTGCCTCGCTGCCCCTCCCGGGATGCAGAGGCAGGTAGCCAGCAGCAGTCATGGGCTGGGGAGGGTTTTGTGCATATCAGCAGTTACCAGACATTTAAAGTTCCCTCCAGGACAGAGATTTAGTTTGTTTTATTCTAATAAACTCAAACCGAACAAAAAGCAAAGAAGAGAAGAGAAGATCTGACTGTAAGGAAAGAGCAGCAAAAGAGGGGAATCACCAGGAAGCAAGGACAGGAGGAGGGGTGCACAGCTCTGCCTGTGTCGCTGTGATGGAGGGAGGAAAACCTCTGCTCTCATCACCTAAAATAAAATCCATTTCAAAGACTTCCAGCTAGCAGGACATCATGTGAAGTTTCCTATGAGTAATCTCTAAGTTCAGCTGAGCGCTGAAGTCCAAACACAGCCTTCCTCAGAACCTGTGGGCTTGGTGCTGCCCTCACTCAGCAGGATAAAGCACATATGCGATTTTTTTTTCAGTTGTAAGAGATATTCTATAACATTCCATTGTCCGAAGGAGATCTGTGGGGAGAGCTGCAGCATCACAATGCAGCAGATATTCACTGCTTCCCAGGGCCATGGGGTCTTTCATTTTGTTTGCTTTGGGCTTTGCTGTGCTGGGAGATGCCCGTGAATGTGACATGGACATCCCATTCCTGCATCCCATAATCCAGGTGCTCTTCATGCAGTGACTGCTTGCCTCTGGGGCAGCATCATGCCAGGCACCCCCTCCCTGTCAGGTGCCTCTGAAGGTGTTTGCAGCTCATGTCCTGCTTTTTGCAAAGCTCCTGGAGCTGCAAAGTCTCGCTGCTGTAATGAGACCTTCCACCAGGAGGCAAGTGGGGCTTCCCAGCGGCACAGCACAGCTCAGCACGGCACAGACAGCACAGCACAGCACAGCACAGACAGCACAGCACAGCACAGACAGCACAGACAGCACAGCACAGCTCAGCACAGCACAGCACAGATAGCACAGCACAGCTCAGCATAGCTCAGCACAGCACAGCACAGCTCAGCACAGCTCAGCACAGCACAGCACAGCTCAGCACAGCTCAGGACAGACTGCACAGCTCAGCACAGCACAGCACATCTCAGCACAGCTCAGCACAGCACAGCACAGCTCAGCACAGCTCAGCACAGCACAGCACAGCTCAGCACAGCACAGCACAGCTCAGCACAGCTCAGCATGGCACAGCACGGCACAGCACAGCTCAGCACAGCACAGCACAGCTCAGCTCAGCTCAGCACGGGAGCTGCTGCAGTGAGAGCTGCCTTCACCACATAGGGGTCCCAGATCCTGCTCAGGTACTAAAGCCACCAGGAATTTATTTCTGAACACATCAGCGAGATTTATACATTTTCCCCCTCATTGGATTTCTAGATTTGCTCAGTAGATTTATTGAAAACAATTGTCAGAGTAGGAGGTGACAGCATTAGCAGGGTTTGCCTGCTCCAGGGGCTGGGCTTTGTCAGAGGAGACTGAAACGGGTCCAGATCACTCTGAAAGGACAAGTCAAAACCCAGGCAGGTTCAAAATCCTCCTCCCAAGCAAGCTGGGAGACCATGGACAGAGACAGAGCACTCTGTGCTCTTCTTAAGGAGCTTTTTGGAAGCCACCTCTCCCTTTGGACAGTTTATCCTGTTTTGGGTAGATGTTCCTCACCACATTTAAGGGAGACTTGCCAGAGAAATGCTGGATCCAACCCTCAAGCTGCTTAGACATGAAGCAGAGGTCATTTCACCACTCTCCTACCTATTACCTGTGTCTTCAAGACATGCTCTACAAGTAGCCAGAAATCTTCTGGTTATTTGTAAGTGAAGAAAAGGGATAAAATAAAAAATAACCCATAACTGCTACTGCCGTAGCACTGGTGACTTTGAGGCAAAGGTGTCTTTGCACTGGTGAGAACCAAGAGCTGGGTGACGGTCTCTGTGTCACCATGTCCTGGGACATCACCCTGTGACAATATGTGTGCTTGGCTTTATTTGGACCAAAACCCCCACCCAGATATCAATTACAGTTAAGAATTGCTCTGACTCTCTCTCTGTGTCTCTGAAACAGTGAAAAATGTTCGCTACTGTTTAAAACCATCAAGATTTCCTTTTCTTTCCCCCATGCAGGGATGCTTTGGAACCTGGGGGATGGCGGGGCCTGCATCTGTCTGCCTTGGCTTCCCTGCACAGGGAGCAAATGGAAGTGAAGCAGGGGAGGGGAGCAAGGTGATACCACCAAGGGGGATAAAAAAGGGAGAGGAAAAAAAAAAAGGAAGCCAGATTTATGCTTCAGCCATTTCCCTCCATAAGCAGCTTATGTTGTAGAGTTAAATGAACTGACAGGGAACTCACACAGGCGGATGGGGCTTGTCAGCTGGGAACCTGGAAATCAGCTGCTGCTGTGGGAGGTGTGTGCAAAGGTGGGCATGCAAGGGTGGTCAGTGATGCAGGGGTGGTCAGTGGTGTGAGGGTGGTCAGCAGTACAAAGGTGGTCAGTGATGCAAAGGTGGTCAGTGGTACCAGGGTGGTCAGCAGTGCCAGAATGGTCAGTGGTACCAGGGCAGTCAGTGGTGCCAGGATGGCCAGTGGTGCAGGGGTGGTCAGCAGTGCCGGGGTGGTCAGCAGTGCCAAGGTGTTCAGTGGTGCAAGAGTGATCAGCAGTGCAAGACTGGTCAGTGGTGCAAGGATGGGTGNTGAGAGGAATGGCAATGCCTCCCACTCCTCTGCCCGTTTGTTTCTTATGAATGCATAATGAATGCTAATGAATTCCCCACTTGGGGCATATGGTTAAGACATATAGAGCCTAACCTTGCTACAGAGAAGAAAGACCTTGATGTTACAAGATGGGGGAGGGCCAGGGAACCCAGGGATTCCTGAGCTGAGCTTGGGTCAGCAGGGCTCATGCTGCTCCAGCCCAAGGCCTTCTTCAAACACAAGGCCTGCAGGGTCAGGAAGGGGACAGAGAAATTTTGCACTTCTCTACTAAAGGAAAGGCAAACATATGTCCACAGATGTGTTTTAGAGACTGAGGGCTGCCATGAGGTTAAAGGATTTCTCCTTTCTCTGGAGAAATTGAAGGTATCTGAAGGAAAATGTATCACGGCAGTGCAGAAAGGAAAGAGACACACAGAGATCCAAAAGCAATGCTGGAAAAGACCAAAACCAAAGAAAAAACCACACCAAAGCAAAATTAGCAGCATGCTCCAGCCCCAAGAGACTTCTTCTCAATCCCTGTCCCTGCTGTCCCATGGTTCTCCATGCTCCTTCACCTGCACTCAGCTTTCCAAACATGAAGGTTTAGAGCTATTTCAGACTCTGCAGTGTAACCAAGTCATCCTTGAGGGACTGGCAGAAGCACCACAGGATCCCTGAGTCCAGCCCTGAGTCCTGAAGTTGGAGACAATGATGTTCAGGCAACTGAGTCCCACCCAGTGTGTCACAGCTGGTTGAGTGGCACTGCCTGAGCCTGGTGACACCAGTGCAGGCTGGGGCCCTGCAGCAGCTCGAGTTTATGGTTTTGCTTTGGGCTGATGGGTGAGTGAGACATTTGTGAGCTGATTTCTGCCATCCTTTCTAGAGATCTCTGGTGCTGGTGCCTCATGGATTAAAGCTGCAAACCCTGGACTGTGCCCCAGCCTTTCACAACCCCATGTGTTTGAAAACTACTGACAGACTTCTTTTTCAATTAGAAGAGCTAAAACCTTGATTCTTCAGACAACTTTGGATCTGGTCACAAAATGCTGCTCAAAGAAGCAAAAACCTACAGATCAAGATTTAAATGAGCTAGCTGAGATACCTGTAAAAGCACAGAGCTCTCTGCTGGGTTATATGACAAATTCCTCCTGGTTGAGTTCCAGGTCTCCATACAACTCTCACCTCTGCCCTCAGTCCCAAGCCAGGCACTGCTACCTAGAACCAGTGTTCCTCCCTGGGCTCCTGACATGACTGAGATATCACCAAGCATGCACCCTGATGGCCTGTCCCCAAAGGGTTAGAAGACATCAAGAAAATACTCAAGGATTTGCAAAGTATTAAAAAAAATTCTGAAGGAATTTTCACCTACACCAAAAATTCTTTCAATACTAAAATCTGCCATAGGACCCTTCTGGAATCTTGCAGCAGGCAGATTTCTGAGTGAAAACACCTCATTTGAACAGCTGTGGTCTAGTCTAACATGGAGCTGTGTGCTCCACCATCAGCATTAGGACTTTGACCAGGGTGGGTGAAGCTTTCTCTCTGCCATTTTCCATTTCCAACTCTACCCACATCCTTTCCCCTTAACTGTAGCAGGAGCATTTAGATGGACAATTTAGTGTCACTTTGAGGCATTGTTGTCCGGGGGCTTTGAGGTTTAACCTTCGAACAGGAGCTGAGATTGGTCAGAATGTAAAAAAGCAGCGTTTGCCATAGCTCGAGACTGCTAATTCACCAATGCATTTCTGAGAACAAAGCAGCCCAGGTACCTCCCTGAGCGAGCAGTGAAAAACAGCAGAGAGAGAGAGAGAGAGCTGGAAAAATTTCAAAGTCCTTCTAAAAATTAAAATCTGAAAGCCAGCCAAGTCCCAGCAGCCGAGTGGAGGTGCGAGGCATTTTAGTCTCCGGGGTGGGCAAAAGCAGCCGACTGCCGTATGCATCAACACCTCTTGACACTTATGAATATGGGGCTGGTGCTGATGCCCACTTGGATGAAAGAACAGAGTGAGATTGCCAGCACCAAAGTGGGTGGAAGGGAGGCATGATCTGCAGCAAGATGTTGGGTTTTCTTTAACCCTCTCTCACACAAAGAACACCGTCCGTGGGGGGCTTTGAGGTTTAAAGGTTGGAGGTGTTTGGGTGCAGGTTAAGTGAAGGGTGGATCTGGGCTAAGCCCGCCAGAGGAGATCTGTGTGGTTGTGTGTGCAGATAAAACACGTGTGGACACTGATACTCAGGGCTGGGGAAAAAGATCAGATGGATTTCTTGCAGCACTGAATGGTTTGTGGAGAATCTTCAGCTTGCATGGAGCTGTGGTTGTTGAGCCACTCAGGAAACTCTGCGTCTCTGCTGCTACTGCAGCGCTTTGCACAAAACTCAGCAGCAACCCCTGACTCCTGAAGAGCAGGGAATCCCACTGCCATTAAATTTCCAAGCCTTGATGACTTCTACAAGCCCAAAGAAGATACTGAGATCTAAAAATAGTTCTAAAATAGTTCTTTGCAGTAAAAGATCATGGGAATCAAAAGTTTTCAGTGAAAGCTACTGATAAATAAGGGCTCAGCATGGAACATGTTTTAGATCCCTACACCATAAATACAAATTCATGTGGGTGGGGGACAACCAGGTGAAGGTTTGGGTTACAGCAGCCTCATCAACAGACAATGAACCGCTTTAATTTGAAATTCCAGCCTCCTTCACTTTCAGAATTCTCAATTATCAGTTCTGGTTTGTGCCAAATCCTGAACAGAACAACAAAGTCACCCCAACCTGCTCTGCTCCCCTTCCTGCCCCTCCTCCTGCTCCCCTTGCAGGTGGCTATCCCTCTACAGAGCCGTCCCCACTCCCCCAGAGCCACCAGGGTCTCTCTCAGGAGCACTCCTCTTGCCTCTCCATTTGCATGACAGACGGCTCCTTTGCATTCCCCACTCTTCCCACAGAAGCCCCGTCCATCCATCCCTCAGGCATCCCGTGGGGATATCTGCTGCTTCAGGCTGCTTCCCACCCCCTCACTGCCCACCCCTGCCCTCACTCCTACATCCTTCCAGCAAAGAACTGCTCTGATAAGTTGGCCCTGTGTTAACTTCTCCTCGTGCTAGCTCCCCCTCTAATTTGTCTGAAATTTCAGGCCTCGGGGATGCAAGGAGTGAGGAGTCCTTTGATGCCTGTGATGCCCACCCAGCCTGGCTCCAAGCCCCCAGCCCACCCCAGAGAGGGGCTTTGGTGGTCAGGAGGAAGACAGGAGCATCTCTCTGGGAAAGACTCAGTCCTTACCCCAGCTGCAACATGCATCGTGCCTGATACGTTGTAATGACATGAAAATGAATAGAATAAACAGACTGAGTGGCATTGTTATTAACCTTTGTTACCTCAATAAATCACACCAAAGAGCAGCAATTACTCCCATTTCTGACAAACACTGGTTTATGCTGTGGATTCCCCCCTTTGCTCTCAGTCCCATATCCTCTCCCTCATTCTCTGAACTGAACCTGGATGGTGCAGTGCATAGCACAGTATTGAAAGAAGCAGAATACTAAAAGAATGGCAAAAGAAAATTAATACCATCATAAAGGCGTGTAACAGACAGCAGGGGCCTTCCATGGCACCCATCTACTTCACTCCTAAAGCATCTACTGCTCTCTTAAATGCAGGGGGTTTTCCAGGGGCTCTGCATCCCTGGGCAGATCCTGGTTCCAGCCCCCCAACCAAATGCACTCATTCCCCTCTCCATGCACAGGCAGTAAGTACTTTTCTTTTACTGGATCTCAGGAATTACTGAATGAAAAGGCTGGGCAGGAAAACTCACCCTCCTCCAAACTCTGGTCCAAGGCATGAGTCAAGCTTTTGGCCCCAGACCAGGACCAGCAATTGGGCTTTTTGCTCAGCTCTGACTTGGCTCGGGTTTTGTCACGCACTCGTGTCAACACCGATCCGAGTTTAGGAGTTTGATGCTGCTCCCGAGCCAGCTAATTTCTGAGGTCAGTGCCATGCTTCGGGATCGATAAGTTCCGAATTTAGTCAGCACAAACAGCCTCGCAGCAGAGTGCTATGCTTGCATATTTAAAGCAGTCTGGGGAAAGGACCTTTCAACAAAGGTATTCAATGAGACTTAAAAATCAATCCTCATTTGGAGAAACTGGTAAAATATTGTAGTAGCTATTGTTAAAATGCCTGGATTGATAATAAATCAGAGCTGACAAAATTTTCTGGCTTTTTTTTTACTTTGTAGGTTTGTTTTCACAGAGGACCTGATTGTGGTTACGATCTTTCTTCACATAAATATTCAGAACTGTATCTCCATAAACTTTGAAGGACTTTTTATAAACCTGGCAGAACTGGTGTTTTTTTGGTTTTTTTCATACTATCTTTTCTTCAGAAATCAACAGGAGTAATTTTGGAGATTTTAAAATTTCCCTGGGGATTTTGAAATTCATATATACGGTGAAAATAGTGGCACTACAATATTTACATATCACGTCCAGTTTTGAAATAGCTTGAGACAAGAACTGAACAAATGGTCTGTGGCCATAAATAGCTGAAGTTTGGGTTCTACTTGCGTCTGTGACTCTCCCTCACCTGTCCCAGGAGCCTGTGTGTGTTGCATTGTCTGTGCTTACACCCCACTCCATGGGCCAGAAAATACAAAAGCAGTGCAGGGTTGGTTGTCCTGCCAGGTGAAACTTTCCTTTTGAGATTTGCTGGGCTGTATTTTCTTTCTCATGCTTAGATTTTCATTAATGCAGCATGAAACACTCATGTCTGATATCAACACCCTCTGGTACAGGATCAGTGTCCCCTGTCTGTATGTGCTACACAAACCCATGAGACATAAGAGTGGCCCAAAATCATTGTAGACCCTCTTCTCTGTCTGGGAGAAAACAATAGATAGGATTGTGTTAATAGTCTGAATAAATCCTTTATTTCCTCTGATATAATTTCAGGAGTGTGACAAAGTGTGGTTTTCAGCCAGGGAACTACAATTGTTAGGACCAAAGGGAAATATCCAGCTCTTCTGAAGCAACTGCTTGTCTCAGGAGCTTTGCTGTTGCTGGATCTGCAGTGAGACCCAACCTTTGTTTTAGGTCAGCTTGAATCTAATTTAGGAAGGAATCTTTGTTGTATGGATGTCTGTGTGACTTATGTGCCCAGAGTAGATTTTACTGGCCCAATCTTATTAAGGACTGATTATAGAGTGAAGACTGCAGCAGAGTCCATGAGGGGATGGGAGAGGTGCCCTTTATTGCTAGTGAGGGGTAAGCGTGCGAGCTAGGAAGAGGGAAAGGGACACAAACGGGACATAAATCATCCAGAATGCCAGTCAGCAGAGCCTAAAACCCATGGCAAAACAAGATTATTTCTCTTTTCCAAAGAGCAGAGGATGTGACCCAAACTCTGTCAGTGAGCAGTGACTTCAGCAGGCACCAGGAGTGCAAGAAGCGAGACAAGACCTCTTGCTTCACATTCTGCACTTCCATTACCCTAAAACAATCCTTCCTCTCCTGCCTCCCCCACTGCTTCAGAAGAAAGAAGGTGGGATTTTGTCATTTCCAAAGAGAAGTGGGGCTCATCTGGGGACAAGGTGGCCGGAGCCCAGATTTCCTCCCCTTTCTTTTCCGCTGGAGCATGCGACAGTTTGCAATGTGAGGAGCGGGCGGCTGCAGGAGCAAAGTAGTAAAAAAAAAAACCCACCCAGTCCCACATCACAATGACTTTTCTCAGATGATAAACATAATAATAAAACCCCTCCTAGTAGCCAATATGATGCTAATGCTTCTTAGCTCTGTCAAAAGTGAAAACAGCTCCTTGCTGTCAATTACTGGAGGGACAGCTGGAGTCTCTCCTCTCACTGTCAGGATGCAGACATATTGCATGTCATCGAGAAGGTAACAAATTCACCAGGACAGCATCACCATCTGTCACCAACAGAGACACCGCCGAAACAAAGGGTCAGGCTTCGGCGCAGAGCTCGGGCCTGATCTCTCCCCGCATCGCTCGTCCTTCCCTCCTCAGAGTGGAGGTGGAGGTGCCCCCAAAGCCAACCTTCATCCAGGGCATACAGCAGGGATTTGGGCTTTACAAACCAAGGGGATGAGGTTTGAGCTTTGAAATTATTGTTTCCACCAGAAAACCTCGTGCTGAAGCCTTCAGACCTCGCTGATGGGTGTCAGCCGTGGGGTGAAGCCCTGGCAGGTTCAGCACTGTGCCTCACCCAGCTTCCATGGGTCAGCCCGTGTCACCCCCTTCCATGCCCTACGTGCATGAGGAGAGGTGTTTGGGCTACTCACAGGAGTAAACGACACCCAGGGAGGGCTGGGGATCAGGCTGCAAGTTGATTTGTTTGGGGACAGATGGTTGAGTCCCCACATTATTGAAGTCTGACTGCCCTGGATCTGCTCTCGTGAGGAGAAGCTCACCACCCCAGGAAGGCACTTGCAGTGGGCCAAACTCTGCACATGATCTGAAACCCAGTCAAATGACAAATAATTCAGTGATCTGTTTTCAGGTCATTTTCAGTATTTAACCATCCTTCCAAAAACTTCAAAAATCCTCTTCAAAAAAAAAACCACCTCAAATTAATAATGCCATATTTTAAAAACATGTTTTTGAAGATGCTGTTCAGAAGAATAGTGTAAATAATGTAAATAATTTAAGCACTTTTTTTTCCTCTGGCATATATTGTTGTGCTATTTAAAAATAACCCACATAACTCCATTCTTTCACTCCAGACGAGGCTTACTTCCAACGGATGATGTGCTAATTATTTCGAGAGCAAAGTTTATTTTTGACAGAAAAATCATTGTAGTTAAAATCACGTAGAGTACTGAGACTTTGGGTGAGTCTGAAAGAAAGATGTTTCTGCAAAACTAGCCCAATGTGACAATGCAACATGTTCACATAGCTCCTGTGTTTGTGTCACAGCATTAATTTGGGATACCCTGCGGCTGCTGGCAAATGCAGCTCTGCGGGGTCCAGCTGACATCTGGGGATACCCTTTGGGTTTCCAGAGTCAGATGGCAGCTTTCCTGTTTGCTGTCAGTTGCAAAATCCAGGACTTATAATTTATATTATTAAGTATCTCAGGTGCTATTTAGAAGTTAGCTCATGAGTCATCCTGGTGAAGGAGATGAAGCTATTTAACTGGAATTAACTGGCACAATTTGGACTTCGGCGGTCATTTGGAAGCTGGTCCTGCAGGATTTCCCTGCAAATCCTGTCTCTCCCCTGCTCTATTGAACAGTAATAATCCAAAATAAGCACAATTGAAAAATGAGCTTAATTCCAAAAATGCAGCACAGAATGGACTTGCTGCTGCTCTTTCCCAGCTTGCACTGCTTCCACCGAGATTTACAACCAGCACACAGAGAAAAAGCTGCTACTGCAGACAGAGGGATTGGTTTCTAACAAGGAGAAATATCCCGTCCTCTAGTCACAGGCCTGCCTGCCAAATTCACTTCATACTTTAGGCTACAATAAATGACAAGCGACCACCCTGAATCACAGGAAACAACGTTTAAAGAAATTACAATTGCTGCTTCCCTGCATTTCCAGCACCATTTCATTTCTCAAACCCAGGATGAACAGCTCCAGGGGGAGAGGCAGAACATGGAGCTGGGAGGCTGCATCCACCATCCTCCTCTCCACCCTTCCATCTCCCCAGTGCCCATGGGCTGCCTTGGGGTTTCTCACTTGATTCTCCTCCAAGGTTGTGTCAAGACTGCTGTGAAGTGGAAGTCATGGGATATTGCCAGCAAGAGGCTGGAAATGACATTTGAATTGTGCCTGGCTGTCCTCCCTCCATCCCTCCCATCCTGAAATGCTTGTGTCCTTTCCTGCAGAAATCAGGAGATGTTTGGGGGAGCTGTGAAACTTTCATGCTCAGAGTCATGTAAGGCTGTGGGAGTGAAAGGGGGAGGTTTGCAAACTGGTCTGGGAGAACCACTTTGTGTCTGGGAAGGGAAAGTGGTGGTTGTCCTTGTTAGAACAGAGAGCACAGAATGGCCTCATGTCTGTCCCCATGAGCTGAGGGCAGGTGGCTGAGGCTGAGACTGCTGCCATGGTCCAGACCCACACTGGTGTCTTCTCCTGGGGAGGAGGGATGATTCACTCATTACACAATTTCCACAAAACCCACTTCCCTGAACTCCCACCACTCTGGAGGTGGCTCTTTGGCAGAGTTTTAGGTGGTCTCTGGTATGCTACCCTCACTATTTTAATTTTGTTGTGAGAAGCAGACAGCCTAAAAATTCACTTGTGGCTCCTCTCCCAAAGCATTTCAGGATGGTGTTTTCCAGCACCCCAAGGGAGAGCTGTGATGTGGATCTCCATGGGGAAACTGAGGCCATTGGGGAGGCTGTGACAGAGCAGGGAGGTGAGCTCTGAGATATTTTTCTGCCCTTCAGGAAATCCTTCACCCTAATCCCCAACATCCTCCACTGAGCAAATCCTTGACTCCCTCCAGAGAATCAAACCTGGACATTTTGCTGAAAGTCAGAATCTCACCTCCAAAATTTGAACACAATCCTGCCAAAAAACAACTTCAACATATTCATTTTGGAAATCACGTCAAATGCTGCTCCTTGAAGAGTGTCCTGGTCTGCTTTGAAGAGGTCACCTCTGCACTGAACTGCCTGGTTTAACCCACAACTTACAGGTTTAATGGCATGGAAGGATGGAGGCTGGGGCACACACTTGGGATGTGGACAGGATTTTAATTCTCTTGTTTGCCAAGGTTTTGTAAAAATGAAGCAAATCTTACTGTGGTTACCCCGCTTGGCTTGCCCTGTGATAAGCTTAGAGTGGAATGAGAGAATTTTATCTTTATGGCTAAATAAGAAAAAGGCCAAATGAACAAATGCTCCTCGTGCCCCTCCCTGGCTCAGTCCATGCTGGGTGCTGACTTCACAGCTGGTGCTTGCTGGCTTTCACAAAGCCCTGTGCAGCTATTTTGGAACTGGAGCTGATCTTTATGCATTAACATGGACCCAGATTTTAGAAGAAAACTCATCTCCTTTGAGCTGCTGCTCAGAACATTTTGCTCCCTCGCTGGCTCTGCCTGCAGAGCCCTGTAGCCACCACCAGCAAAAGGGACGTGAGAAACCCAAGGCTGCTCCTTTATTAAACAGAGCAGACAACTTTGAGATAGAAAAAAACGGAGCTTGAAAGTAATATCTGCACTTAGATATTGTTTGGAGTGTTACTGCAATATAGAGATGTTACAACACAGCCCGAGCTGCTGTCCTGAGATCACATTTCAGTGGTGCCCCCCCATCAGATGCTACAGCAGGGCTTTGTCTGTGGCACTGCACATAAAAGCTGCTTCTCTCTCCAGTGAAATGTGTTTGTCTCTGAGGTGGAAAGAGCAGTTGATAAAAATGCAGCTGTTTCATTAGTTTGGACAGGGAGTGGAAAAAAATTGGAGAGCTACAGGGGAAAGCCAGGTGGGAAGAACCTGATCTGAGGAGCTTTTCTAAGGAAAGATTTTCTGTTTGAACACAAGTGGCTTTTCAATGTGGATTTTTTGTATTGGCCACATTTTTCTCCATGAAACAATTGACATTTCCATTAAAACTTTTCATTTTGACTCATGATTTGATTCAGTCCATAAAAATCAGCAAATGTGATTTATCTCTTAGAAGTCATGCACATATTTGAAGAAATAAATGAAAATATGTCTAAAACCATCAAGAGTTTTGGAAATTCTGTGTTTTCCCAGTAATTTGACCACCTATAGTAAGCAATAAGCAAATAGAAAAGGCACAGTTTTAACTCTGAGGACACAAAAAGGGAGAAGAGTTTAGATCAGGGGGGTCATGAGGGACTGCACAGAGCTGAGCCAAGGCACACAGGTTTGTCCAGGACTGGTTCAGAGGCCTTTTATAAACTGGGAACATTTTCACCACAGTTTCTACACAATGTGCCAAAGATGTGTATGGGTGTAAGAGGTGCTAGAAAACAGGGTTACCCATTAAACAGCAAATCTGTCTCCTCTGGTCTCAATTTATCAAAGACACCTCCACCAAAGATATTTAATGAATAAACACCAAAAATAACTCATGAGTACACACAGGAGAGGCACAGACATTGTGTAGGTCATAAATTCTGTGAGTCTGGGGCATGGCCCATACTTTGTGTTTCCTGTATCCCTTTTATCAGTGCTTACTGATAAAAACATATTTTCTAGGAAAGCAATTTTTCAGTCCTTCTGTGTGACTATAATGTATGAGTTGAGCAGGTGAGGGTATTTTAAGTATTTTAGTGTTCTTTGAATATCCACAATGATAAAAAGTGATGTACACAATGAAGTGCATTTGTTACCAATTAACTTTTTTTCTTTAGTCAAATAACAAATTAGTTTTCTAAAACATCTGAGGTATTAGAAGTGCATATTTCTGGGATTTTTGTTTGGTGTTTTTTGAGTAATTTCCCAAGTCAAGTCAAGTCTAAGGGACTTGTCTCTGCTGACATCCAGTAGAGAGAGAGATTCATTCTCGAGACTTGGGGCAAGATTTGTCAAAGGCAAAATGAGGAGATTTTTTTTGACATTTCTCCTTGGTGCACTGGATGAGCACTTTCACCACAGTCACTGCAACTGCTCTGGAACTGAAACCCCCCCGTTTGCTCCAGCTGAGATGGTTCACAGTGAGATGCAATAAAGAAGCAGCACACATTTGCACACAAATACTGGACAAAACAACAAGTACACAGCTAATGATACCTTGGTTTAAATTACTGGTTTTCCATAAAGGTAGATACATATCCGAAATTCACTGTTATGTTTTGCATCCAACATGAGATTTTTTTTTTCAAGTCTCACAAATCTAGATACAATTTACACTTAAAAAAACCCAAAAGAATTAAATACCTGATGTACTTAGGCAAGTTCAAGCAAATTCAATAAATCCTTATTACAATTTTAGAAGTTTTACTTGCAACTGAAGTAGTCCCTTCCTATCCAACAGACAGGGACTAACCACTTGTGCACACTCAAAAATGGATGTTTACTGCAGTTTAAAAAATATCTGGGAACCTGAGGATGCATATGCACATACTGGGATTTTTGAAAGTTCTTGAACATCTTTAACAGCAGCTGCATGACACAAGTTTTGAACACTGCAGTAGACATCTGTATGAATTTTCAGGCAGAGAAGTGTTTCTATAAACACAGGTTACTATTTATAGGGATAGATACAGAAGAATGTAGACAAACACACTTCTGAAGATGGTTGCTTTTGAGAATATTTTATGGAATCCTCCAAAATTTTAACATTTAGACTTCTTTGGTAGAATGTAAAAGACAAAAGGGGCGCCTGGACCTTCCTCAGGTTTTCCTACCAAGTAGCTCCACCAAATGAGGAATTTAAACTGAGTCTGAAACAGCACTTAGTCTGCATTTACAGACGTATTGCCCCAGGATAAGAGATGTAATTCTCTGAAATGAAGAAAATTAAATCATTACCCTCTTCACCCAAGCCTTTTTGCTGTTGGAAAGTTAGTTTTGCATTTAATGAATATGGGCTCATGTCTTTCTAAGGAGTATGAGATAGCTGATGTAATTGAAAACTTAAGCAGGGAAAAATCATTACAAGGTTTGGTTGTTTTTTTTTTTTTTTTTAATTAATTTATTTTGTATATTTGTGCTATGAGTGATAGCTACCAGTAGAGTAATGGGGATGGAAAACCACAATTTACTCAACAGGCAATTCAAAACCATGTGTTGCAATAGGAGATTCCCCATATTTTACCTGCCTGAAGGGAAGCAGTTGGAGGAGAGTTTTCTCCTGTACTTCCCTGTGCCTCTGGGAGATCCTTGGCACCTCCTTATTCCCACCTTCCTCCTACTCTTTGCCATCATGAACTCATTCTCATATTTTCTGTTCTCCCAGTTTTTCTGACAGGAAACACCTCCTCTGCCCCTTATTCTTCAGGACTGTCAACCACCCTGACATTTGGGAAAGACACCCTCAAATGGAGAGGTGGGTAGGGGATAACAGCTCCTGGGCTGGCTTCCCTCCACAGCCCCACAGAATCCTCCTCTCCCACACTGGGATGTATTTCAGGCTGGGTTTTTATATTCCTGAGGGCCAGGAACTAAGCAAGAGCCCAAGGATATCCAGGGCAGAGCTGCTCAAGGGCTGTGTCTGGGATTGCAGGGATTGCAGGGACCTGGACAAAGGACAGACTCTGGCCTCCTCTGCTCATTGCTCAGTCCTTCAGCCAAAGTCTCCAAAGACTGGTGGCACTGATTGTCACTGTGTTCCCATGTATGGCACTGAGGAGAGAAACATGAAGTTTTAATAATGAAAGGACATCCAGGGGAAGGGCAAAGGAGGTGCTGGGGAGAGAAGAAGGTGGTTCATGAGGTCAATGTGCTTTGCAACAGATCCATAAATCTCCACCATTAACAGGCACTGCTTTCCTACTTCTTTTTTGATATCTCTCCCCAGGTTTTGATGATCCCCATCAGCTCTCTGCACGTTTACCTCTGGAGGCCAGCCTTCATCCACAGGTCCATATATCATTTCCAGAAAAAGATTTTTCTTTTTAAGCTTTTTTGTTTTCCTTTGATCTTTTACCAATAATTAGATATTTTGTGTGTCCTTGCTCTCCCATGAACAGCTTTTCTTGGCCTCCACCATCCACAGCAGAATACCTGTCATTAACCCCACTTTAAATCCTGGTATGATCCTCCTGAGAGCTCTTTCCATGCTTCCTGTACAAAAAAAAATTCATCCTCATGCCTATTTCAGAGACCATCCTTGAGATATCATCTCAAATTTCAAGAACAAAATCAAAAGAGAGAGAAGGTAAAATGATTTGGAGCAGGTCTTGCTGCCAGGAATTTTTCTGGAAAGTCCCATTTGCTCCATTCTTTGGTTACTGCAAGGACCATAGTTAGCACCAGGCTCTACATTGTCCTCAAGGGAGATTTCCAAAGTAGCTGAGAGTGCAAGTTAAGGTAATTCTCTACACAGTGAAAAACTGATTGAAGTCTTTCCCAGCCTCCAGCTTTTCCTTCCTTCCTGCCACCAGCCAGGAGTGTATGAGTGCTCCCTAATCAGTTCCACGTGGTCATCCATCTCCTACCTGCAGTCCCTGGCTGTCTAAACTAACCTGGCTGATTCTGCCCGAAGTGGATTAGGGAGTGCAGTCCCATCGCTCCAGCCCGCGGGGCTGGCAATAGATAGCTGGGGAAACTAAATGTCTTCAAGGAGCATCACTTGATCTGGGAGAGGATAAATGTCTGAAACACTAGCCAAGGGTTATGTCCTGATCCCAGTGCATAATTTATCCACAAATTGGCATCCTGAAGAGAAGCAGGAGTAGAAAAACACCTCTGTTTCCAGGCAGATCGAGCTGAGACACGAGAAGGTTGCAACTCTGCTCCAGAGCTAGATCTGGGCAGTGATTTTTCTGCTCTTTCTTTCCACAAACGCCCAATTTAAAACCAAATATCAGTCCCTGCTCAGTGTTCAGATTAGAACAGACGCATCTGGAAACCACGCATTGCCCTGAAAGCCACCCAAGCTGGCTCTGGAGCTGGAGACGAGGGTGGAATGTTCTTCTCCTGGAGCCAAGGCTGTCGCTGCGCGAGCACAAAAGGCAGTTGGTAGGACATCAGCTTGTGGGAGTCTCCTTAGTTACCATAAGGAAAAGTTAAATGTCACAGTCTCCACTGGATCAAAACTACAAGAACAGAGATTATTTATTTGAGCTCGGATCTGGGCTTAGCTGCTGATCTGAGCGTGAGGATGGAATATGGAGCTTGCAAGGAAAGTGAGTTTTGGTTCCGAAGGTAAAACTGGAGAAGTCAAGGCAGCAAGTTTTAAATGAGGTTGGGAGATTGTGGCCTCCCTGATCTATGATTTAATTTATCTTCATCAATATTTTAATGTGTAGTTTGCTCATCTGAGCTAAATTTAACTAACTAAAATTCTGTATCTGAGGAGAAAAGGAGCACAAGATCTGCAAAGCAGTGATTCTGATCTTACTCTCACGTCAGCTTGCTGGTGACCTCAGTGTGACATGGGCAATATCTGCTGCAGGGGACTGAGGTGACATCTCTCTGAGATGGGATTTGCAGGTACAGGGACCCACATGTCCCTGTACATGTGGGGTACATGTACACCTCCACCACCTAACAAGCAGCCCCTAAACCTTGCACCTCACACTCATGTCTCTGCTGACCAGAAACAAATCAGAAGAAAAGCCTGGCTGAAATGTTATTGGCAACTTAACAAGATGCTAATGCCACTGCCAGCACTGAGATCTTCAACAACATCTTTTTTTTTTTTTCCAGCCCAAAACCCACCCTTTCAAAAGTCAGCAGCACTTTAAAGAGGCAGAGCAAAGGAAAAGGTACTCATTAATCATTCTTCCACGACAACACTACAGGGTGATTTCTGCTTTACACCTTTTTGCACAATAGTATGCAATCTAATTGCTTTTAAAAATGCTTTAATGATACAGACCAAAAGCTGATCTTAGCAACGTCGTTTCTAATTCAGTGGAATTAAGGACACAGTTGGTAGTTGACAGAAATGAGAGACTGAACCACTTCAAAAAAGACAAATATATCTCAAACCTCAGCCAGGCTAAATGCAACATTTTCTGCAAAGGGCCCGGTAGATCACCTCTTATCTATCCTCAATCTAAAATGCCTTTTAACTTTCTGTCTGGCCAACACATATCAGTTCAGAGTGTTTTCACCCAGGACCTTCTTGTCTGTAAGAACTGCTCTCTGAGGAGCAGGTTTTACAGATGGAAAGAGGATGGAGACACAGATGCCTGGTTAGTAAACTGAAAAGACAAAACAGATGAGGATACTGATGGAATGCCAGAAAGTCTTTATAAAAATTAGGAGTCATAGACCACCAGGTGTTCAAATAAATGTGGTGTATCAGCATATCCAGCTTTCCAGCAGCACTCAGCAGGCTGGGTGCTGGATACACAGTGGGCACTTCACTGGGATTGTGTTAGGTGCCAGGAACTCCTCTGAAAAAGTGAGATTATTATGTGAATGCATCAGCTCTGAAGCTGGACTTATCTGCAGGTTTGACCAAGAAAAGAGCTTGAAACTGAAAACCTGTATGGATATTGCAGAGAGTTAATGACATGTTACACAGGGGATGCAGACTTCTTTTATGATAAAACATGTGCAGAAGTCAATGAATGAGTTTTGTATTTGTGCCACCAGCTATAAAGAGCTGGTTTTAAGAGTGATTCAGGTCACTTCTGCTGTCACTCGTTGTGATGTGTGGGCATGTATGAAGCAATGAAGTCTTTCCCTGCTAAAGGGACAAGCCTGTGACATGTGCCCTTCTGGAGATGCCTGGTCAACAAACCACTCAAAGGTTATTAAATCCATCCATGCTTTTATATGTCTGGACTTTGTGACCAAATTTTCTGATCTCAGATTGCATTTTTCTCCCTATGTGGGATTTTCCAGTTCTTTGACAACTTTTCAGCTTCTGACATTGCAGAACAGGACAGTCTTGCTCCGGCATCTCTTCTCAGGGAGGGCTTTACTGAAATGTCACAGGATTCCTGCCTTCTCTGGATTTGAAGGAATAGTGCCTTTGCTATATCATTGCCAGGGGAAGCAGAATTTCTGAGCACTGGGGTAGGAACCAAACTGAAGCCCCACAGAAGGGATAAAGCTGCCCAGTGCTGCAAGTAGAAGACAAGTCCTTGAGAAAGGTGTTCAGAATTCATGCTGGAGGCACAAAGAGGATGAAAAATATTACTTGTTGGGGAGGAGGGGAGAGAGAGGAGGAATGCAATTTGTGAATAATAAAGAGAGAGGCCTCATTCCATGCAGTTTTGACTCTGGATAATCATCTGTGGCCATCTTCTCCCAGTCAGAAACGTGCACTGTAACTCTCTCCAAACCACACAACATGCTCTGAGTCCTGAGGTTTTCATCTGCTATCAGATGGAAACAGATCCAAAGCCAGTCTGGAAGAGATTACCTTCCTAAGGTGGAAGACTTTGCTTTCTCTAAGAGCTATTCATGAAAACCACATTTGACACAGGAACAGACACAGCAAACTTACTGGAAAATATTCACCTCAATGGAAAACTTTTCTCTGCTCATAGACAGAGTGCTACATCACACAGCACCCTAAAAATTCCTCTGGGATCGTTATTCTTAAAGGGATTCATTTCAGTGCTGATGGGGCTGCCTAGAAGGATATTTTCAGATCAATATATAGATATGAGTGATTCCTTAGATTTAGAAATAAAATAAATAATGCTTTGGGGGATGTAGGCCATGGACAGGTTTCCTTTTTGAACCAGAACTGCCAGTGAGGGGGCTGGCACCACTGGGCTGCTGTTTTCTTACCCTTGCTGTCTATGACTGAGGAGATGACAAGCATTGTCAATTTGCCCCATGCAAAAGCCCCAGACCTGATGAAACCAGAAAATTTCATTATTGCTCAGAGAAGTCTGGAAGTTGAGAGTTTTGAGAGCAAACAGCCCAGCCATGCTCCAAAAGAACAAGAAGCAAAAGCTGCTTTTTAGGTGAGCTGATATTTTTAGCTGTTGAGAGAAAACAAAGAAGAGAGATAAGGTCATAGAGCAGGTCGATGGCAGGAACAGAAACAGAACAGATCTCTCTCCTTCCCAGCTGGTGTCCTACTCACAACAAGGTCTCTCCAGCTGGAGCAAAGCCTATCCTAGAAACTTTGGCCCCACACATGCAATTTTCTTCCTCTGGCTTTCATTTAATAAATGGGATACAAGGCTCACTCTTGTGCCATTGTATTAGTTTAATGTACATTTATTTTGTATACATTATCTTTCCTTTCAAGCACTTCAATATGTCTGAAAATAAGAGATAAAAAGGGATAACACATTAGACATGGCAACTCCCAGAGAGGCAGGCAGGGTGTGAAGAACACTGAATTCCCTCATGATATTATTATATTGCCTTCTTTGCTGCACAGTGTTACAGTAAGTAAGGGGATTAGCTGCTTGTCTCCCAATATATAGATGAAGAGAAGGAAAAAAAAGGCTTTTGTTTCAGTAGCTCTTTTTGCCTAGAGGAAGAAAAAATCCTGCCTATTCAAAATACTTTCCTTCTGCTGCATCACCCTCTTTTCTCAAGAAACCCTCTCTGTCTGACCAGAGGCAGAAAGGAGAAGGTAGAGAAGCCAGAAGATGGCTCAGATACTCATCATCATAACTACACATGCACGTCCCCTGTAGGGTAATAAGCCTTAGGTGGGCATTGCCCTTTGGAGCTGGCACATCTTCCAGGGCATGTTCCTATCCTGGGGCTGGAAGCCTCCCTTATTCCATCAGGGAAAGCCAAAGAGAAGAGCATCCCAGAGCATGGAGAGAGTGTTTAGGTCCTGTAGTAAGAATAGAGTTAGATTCTAGTCAAAGTGTGTGTCTCACCCTGAGAAAGGTACAGGCAAAACTCTTGAGTATTTCAAACATTCCCCTGGGCACTGGCTGTTGAGGGAAGCAAAGGGCAAGGTGGTGCCAGCTCTCTTGCTTCAGGAAAGGACTTGCAGAGCCACAGGAGGAACCTCCCCGTGTGTGAAAGCCACACTCATCCAGCTGCAAGGAGGTGCAGCACAGCTGGAGAGGTCAGGGCAGCACTGGAACAGCTCCTGGAGAGCTGGGGCAGCACAAACTCCAACACAAAAGCCCCCTCGTGCTGAAGCAAACCACAGCACTGGATACTGCAAGGGAAGGAAGAGAGATCATCCCCAAACGTGCCCAGCTCCCGCCAGGATCAGGTCCTCTCACCTGACGTGCCCCTCAGCCTGGTGTCTGACCTAGCAATTAACATGTCCTTCGTTGTCTATTGAGTGTGGAAAGCCTCTCTCTCTTTACCCCAAACATTAATTTAGAAAGCAAAATGCCAGAGTGACTGCCTCTCCCGGGTAATTTTTCCCCCTTCAGATTCCCTTGCTTCCTTTATTTAGTGCCAGCAGAAAACAATATGGTTTCTTTCATTGTCTTCTGAGAAGACTTCCAAGTGAGGGGGGAGATTATTACTGTTCCAGCGTGTGACGACATAATAGGCTCCTGTCCCAGAAAACAAAAGTCTTTGCAAGACGATAAAGAGACAAGTCCTACTTATGATGTCACCGAGAAGACAGTAATAAAAATAAAGAAAGGAAGGGGGGGAAGAGATAAGAATAAACATCTGTATATTGGGAATAACAATAACATTTGTTCTGCCGTTTATTTCTGAAAGATGCCTTAAATTGTGCCTTGTACAGAACAGAAAAGACTTTTCTCTGTGTGTGTGTGTGTGTGTGTGAGCACAGATGGATTTATAATAATAAAAAAATCCATTGAAATGCAAAGTTTAGGATTTCCTCCCTCCCCCTCAAAAATAAAAAGATCAAATAATTCTTGACAAAGAAAACTGTTCTGGTTCTATTTTTTTCCCCGATCTTCTCAAATTCTGGCCCTTTTTTAACCATGAAGAGCAAAATGTAGGATTCTTTTCAAAAGAGAAATGTGTATATTTCTGGAAATATGCTTTAGGTTGTATAATTAATAAGGCATGTGAACAGCAGGAATCAGAAATACAAGAACTGATTTTCCTTCAGTGCCAATACCATTGGGAAGCTGGAGGAGTCACCCCTCACCCAGGGGCTTTTTCCCTGAGGACAAGGAAGGGAGGATGCTGGGTTTGGAGAAAGTCACGGGCACTGTGTGGGGATCCCTGCCCTGTGCCTGGGCAGCACAGGGTGGGGATGTGCAGCAGCACAGGTTGTGTTTGTTCCCACTGTGGGATGCTCCAGCCACGAGGGTGCTTGGGCACGTTGGGAATGCTCCTGAGTTCAGAGACAGCTCAGGCACAGCCTCCCCAGGGCTCTGCACCCTGCTGGGCTCTGTGCATGGTCCCAGCAATGAATCAGTGGCTTCCACAGGGACATTCTGGATGTGCACCAGCCTGCCTGCAAGCAGAGTTTGTCCCTCTGCTTGGAAAAAAAAGGGGGAAACATCTTGCTAGTTTTCAAATGAGTGTGAGTTGTACATTAATTAGCACGCGGCTCGTGGGCCTCTGATCTTCAAGATGAGGCCATGGAGTGCTCTCTGATGTGGAAAGAGGGGAACTGAGGCACTGCAAGGCTCCAGCAGTGCTGCCAGTTTTCTCACTGGCTCTGTGAAGGTCCTAAAGGAGTAGGGTAGATCAGAGTACACAAATCACAACCTTGGGCAGGGAGGGACAGCATCACTTCCCACAGCTGCTGCTGTGGGGAACACCAGGAGTTGTTTCTCACGGGTTGCCCAAAACCCCAGCAAAATCAGCCTCATTGCATCAATGGCTCTAATGATTATTTCTTGCTCCTGAAGGCAGCATTGTAACAAAGGTGGGCATTACTGGATAAACAGCATCAAACTAGGCATTTACATCTGATTTACCTCTCCTAGCGTGGTTATTCCTAAGACTTGCATAGCTTTATTAGATATATATTCATGTGTATTAATAATAACAATTGTACTTGCAATTAATTTTAAAGCCCACCATCAATCTTTCTTAGAATTCAATCTGATGCACAGCCAGAGGGAAGGGACGTGTGCACTGAATTCCATTTTAACCCCTTCCTTTTTTTGTTTCCCATCACTGGATTTATGGTGGATAATAAACACGTGTGCAGGCCAGACCTGAAGAGTTAAATTTGCCACCTCAGGGAGGTAGGACATCATCAAACCCTAAAATATCAGTACGTGGACAGAGGAGAACAATGCGCTCCCCCCTCACGTGACCGATGTTACTGGTGGAATTAGGAATTAACGACAAGATTAAAGGCACCATTTTAATTTCTCAGACAAAGCTGGTTATCTGGACAGCCATCGTAAGCAGGTGGCCAGCTCGCCAGCTCCCATGGACACAAGGGCCAGTATAATGCAAAGTGGACTGGGAGGTAATAATTCAGCAGATAACCCCTGACACGCTCATTCAGTTGCTAATTCACCCCGCGTGCAGGAGCTGTAACCAGCGTTTAAAGATGCGTTATGATATTTAAAGCCTAATTTATTCTCTTTATTAAAAATGATATCAAACAATATTTCACTCTCCCTTTTGGTGAAGATTAACTGTTTATGATCCTTGTGTATTATGTGGGGCCATAACCATTACTCACATCAGCGGCTTGGCCGGGGCATCTGAGGCCCTTTTAGATTAATTGTCTGGTGGTTGTTTGTTAAAACACAGGAGGTGTCATGGAAGGAAACAGCCTCAGTTCTGAATCAACTCGAGCCAAGTATTAAAAACATCTACTTGAACTTGGTTGTTTATAATGACCTTCATATTCTGATGTTTTTTAGCATAGGTAGAGATATATTTTCGAATCAGAGTACAGAAGATTTGTTGTTAGATTTATTTACCACCCGCTTTTCCTCAACTGAATTCCTTCTAAAAGCATATATTGATCACTAGCTAAGCAGCTACTCTTCCCAGGTATCCCTGTTCAGGAACTTACAAGATGCATCACTGGTGTGAGCAGGTTACAAATACTGTGTCCAAGCTGCACCATCTGAATCCCTCCACCAAGCCCTGGATGAGCCACTGGGCATTAATGTTTCCAGCTTCCCTAGGGAATGGATTTATCTTTTCTGCTCTGGACTGTCTGGCACATTTTCTCAAGCATCTTTTTGCCTTGAACAGAAAGGAAATCTCACTGCTCAGCTATTTTATCCTACAAAGACCAGTGCTGATCCTCCAGGTGCTCCACAGGTTCCCTGAACTAGCCCAGTTGAAAGGAATCATAAAAGCCATATAATATAAAGTACCATTGCAATGATCAGGGAATTTCTAAAGAAATAAGACTATTTATTTGAGCTGCTTGTAGCTAGTGAAATATCATTAAGGCAGGTCACTCCTGTTAAGGAGGTGAAGTTTGAAACAACAAAATGGAATTAATGTAGAAATATTAAGCAACTGTCCTTCTGAAAAGCAATGAAGAGACATGAACAGACATTATAAAGCAAGGCACCACTACCTGCAAGGGTTAAAAAAGCACAACCTCCCCCAAACTTTCTATGAAACAGAAGTGGAGAGTTGATGGAACAACACTGCAATACAGTACAATAATGTGGAGTTGTGAGTGGGAAGAGACATTCAGGCTCCAATTTAGACATAGCCACAGAAGCTGTAAGAGCCCTCTTTGGGCTCTCTTTGGCTTGATGCTGGTCTCCAGGATTCCAGAGATCACTTCCAGCCGCACTTATGATTTGACAGCACTACAACAGTTAAGACTGCATCACACATCCCATGCCTCCTTTTCATTCATTTGTACCTCCAGATTTTCTAAATTTTAACCCACTGAGAGTGCTTTGATTTTTCTGCCTGCCATAAAAACCCAGCGGCTCTGGAGGGATTCTGCTGGCTCATCATAAAAGGCGCAGATGTGAGGAGCTTCCCGTGAGCAGCAGAGCCAGCCCTGCAGGAGCTCCCATCCCCATCCCGTGCTGCTGCAGGCCTAGAATAACTCCACCAATTCCAGGAGGCTGCACTGGTGCTGCAGGGAGCAGAATTTGGGCCTCTGACTGGAAACAGCAGGATGGTATGTGGGGTTTTTTGCTGGAAAGCTAAGGTGGAAGCAAACAGCTCTTAGAGCTCCACACCTCTGTGGAGCTGCATGGATTTATAGCTGCAGAGCACCTCTGGTGTCCCTTGGCCTAAAGGGGATCCTAATTCAGAGTGAGGGAAAGCAGGCAAGCAAATGAGGTAGCAAACAAAGCCCTCTTCATCTTCCATCAGTCTCATCGTGCCACAGAGCTTCATGTTCTTCTCAGTGAGGGCAATGCCAGTCAGAAATGGTTCATAGGATCACAGAATGGTTTGGTTTGGAAGGGATGTTAAAGATCATTTTGTTCCAACTCCTTGCCATAGGCAGGGTCACCTTCCACTAGATCGGGTTGCTCCAACCTGGCCATGAACCCTTCCAGGGGCATCCACAACTTCCCTGGGCTACATGCACTGGTGACTCACTGCACTCACAGGGAAGAATTTGTTCTTAACTTCTAATCTAAATCCCTCTCTTTTTAAAGTCTAAAACCATTCCCTCTTGTCCTATCATTATCTGCCAGTGTTAAAGTTCAGTAAAGAACTGTAGGTCTATATAACAAACCCCATGTTAGTAATGGTAAATTTGAATACGTATTATACCCCTTCAGTCCTATTCTTTTAAGCCCCCTTCCCATTTTGTTCTCCCAGCTGGGTGCATGCAGCTACCTGGGCACACAAAGCCACCTGCACCCCATTTTAGCTGCCCCTTTGCACAGTTAAATCACCCAGAAGAGCAGCTCCCTCCCTCCTGGTGCTGCAGAAGGGACTAAGCAAAAACAGTTGCTCACTTCATGCAAGTAGAAATTTGATGGCAGGAACGCCAGGAGATTGTTTGACATGAGGAGAATAAAGCAGAGAAAAAATAGAGGAAAATAAAATCCCTCCTGCTCCCCACTTCTAAAGAAAGGAAGAATTGAGCTGGGACCAAGGGGCAAAGTGCTGGAGTTGGGGATTTGGTCCTGGGACTCTGAGCTTCCATTCCACATCAGTGACATAGGGACAACTGCACTTTCATGAGAGTATGACAGCTTATCTTGGAAAAGGACTGAGATAAATAGATTAAAACTGTGCTGGTGGAGAGCCACAGAGAAGAGGGTCAT
The DNA here is from genome assembly GCA_013399945.1 of Ploceus nigricollis. NCBI lineage: Eukaryota > Metazoa > Chordata > Aves > Passeriformes > Ploceidae > Ploceus > Ploceus nigricollis. The sequence goes on from VXBC01007232.1 coordinate 129,537, forward strand.
GCGACAGCCTATTCAGACAGTTCCTATTATTAATATGTAAAGCTGTCATACTTCATAAGATCACATCCAATGTAATCAAGAGGATTTAGTTCACTAATATAGCAGCAGTCACACTAGATAAGATTGCTTATAGGGATAAGAGTGTACATTTGTTGCTCCATTTTAATTAAAAACAACCTTAATAAAAGGTTGTAATGATAAAGTGATAAGCAATTGCATCTCCCCTTCTCCCTGTAGGTTACCATGCAAAACTCATATTGCAATTAGAAACCTCCCCTAAGACACCATAGGACATATATCAACGTTGGCTCAGCAGCAGAGAGTTACTGGTCACCCCACTTTGTATGTTCAATTGCTGCTAACTAGATTTTTCTCCCCCCACCTCGATTCACAAATTATATTGCCAGACAAGGAACAACCCAGAGTGAATTTATTTAACACATCCTGGTGTTATGACTAAGTGGGAAGAAAATCCTCTCTCCGAAGAAAACTAATTGAAAATGGAAGCAATTCCAGAAAGACAGCCCTGCCGCATGCTCTCCCTCAAAAAGGAGAGGCTCTCCCAGTGGTAGCACTGCTCCACATTCCCCCTTGACAGCTGAGGTGTTAAATCCCCTTTTTGGGAGATGAATGATAAAATGGTGTGATCCAGAGCTCCAGCCTGGTTGGATGAGAGGTGCATGTCGATTTATACAACAGAGTATATACATTCTTGTAGCAGCATGAAGAGCATGCTGCTATTGAAATTTCAGATCATTTTGCAGCTGCAAACTATAATAGCAGTAATAATAAACCAGAAGCTGTGCTATCCATTAAAAAGAACCCCAGACACTCGAGCATGTTTGTTTTGCTTCTGATTTTAAACATTCAGCACCAGCTGAACTTCTTGTTCACGACTCATTAAAAATGTCCTGCATCTTTTCCTACACACAGGCTACTGGGTCTGCCCAGAGAGGAGTGCACAGGGTGGGAGGAGGGACAAAACCCAAGCCCTTTCCTGGGTGAGGTGACACCTCAGGGTGAGGTTAGATGGCTCTCTCCACCTTGCTGGGCCTCAGGTGCTCAGAGCAGGATGGAGGGGGTGGTGCCTTACACGGCAGATGATTTCCTGCTGATAAATCCTGTAAAAAGTTTAGAGAGGAGCTGGGTTGGGGACAAGCAGGCACAGAAACTGGCTGGTGGTGTGCTCATGTCCTGCTGAAGGCAGCTGTGCATCACTGTGTGGGTGCAGTGCCAGTCCTGCAGCACAGGGACAGGCTCAGAGCTCCTGTGTAGGCAACATTCAACAGCCCTGAAGCCCTTTCTGCTGTGTCAGACAAAGAAATGATTTCTTTCAGGTCACAAGTGTTACTGTGCTGGATGAAAGATGGAACTTTTGCCTTAGAGAGTCTCCCAGTCCTGCGTGGGATGGGGGTTTACATGTTTGTCTACAAAGCCAAGCCCAAGGAACCTGGGCTGCCCCTGCCTTCAGCACAGCATGGACCTGCAGCTGTAATGGAAAGGTTTCTCTGCCTCACAAGATCTCACAATCACTTAAGTTCATTACTCAGGCTATGAGGAACAGCAAGATCCATTCCCGGTCCTGTCCTTTGCAGCGCTGGACAATTAACTGAGTATGGTCAACCAAAAAGCTACACTGGGTTTTGTGACCCTGAAAACAGCACTAAATTCGTCTAAGAAGATAGAAACATTTATTTATCAATAATATTCTCTTGNCCAAATTAACACAATAATGGCAATGTTGATTTTTTTTATCTCTACTTTTCAGTGAATATGAATGCCCAACTCTGGCAGGGCTTAACTTTGTGTATGAAGAGGGAAAAAAACCCGCTGGTAAATATGTTGTTACTGATTTAAAAATCTATTTGTTCAGTAATTTCTGCTGGAGCCATCATTATCTTGCCAAAGCAGCTGTTGGAATATTAACTAGACACAGCAGTAACAAGTGGAATATAATTAGCACTCCTTGTTCCAGTGAATTTTCAGTTTTAACTAGGAACAATTTGCAATGAATCTCTGTGCTGTTGTAATTAACTTAACTAATGCACCACACATACCAACGACTGTACTGAGTACTGTAGGAAATCACCGAGGGTGCTGCGGGTGGGGCAGAGCTGTTGCCTAATTCTGGCCAGCTATTACATTCCAAGGATATCCCTCCTTGCTTTGCAGTGCCTTGTCTGCAATTAAAGACTCACAGCCTATATTTGTGGAACCATAAAAATGAAATTACAAGGGGATACTGATGCCTCACGCTTGGGTTTTTTTCGGGTGTATTTTTACAGCATGTGCTTTTAATACACTAATCGTTTCCCAAGCAGTGAGACTAAAATGGTGAGGGCAGAAACATATGCATCAAAGTGAGCTTTCCCAAGAAAAGCTGCTTCAGCAGCCCCATCCTGCATGGTTAATGTACCATTTCACTTTTACTGCCCCAAGGAGCTCCTTGTAGCCACTGGCATAAGCCAGAGCAGCCAGAGAGGCTGCTGGTGATTAAATAAATCACTGCCACTCCTCTGGTGTCCAGCAACACTCCAGACCAACCTTCTCTGGGCCCCAACCTCCCCTCTTTACCAACTTATTTTTTCCAGCTGCACCTCTCTCACTTGATTTTACCCTGGAGATTGGCCTGAAACCCCAGTCCTGCATTATTTTTGTGATGGGCAAATTCTTGATGGGGTTTTCTCAGGCCTCTCTGCACCAAGCTCTTGCCTACGTCAGTTAGGGTTGAACCCCATGCCCTACATCCAACCACTTCTCCAGAGACTACACCTCCATCACCTTCAGCTACAGGAGTTGTGCTGTCCTTGTCAAAGCAAAACTCTCAAGGAACTGGCAGCAAACACAGAAGCTGTATCCGTGCTGTCCTTGTCTTGTTACCTTTGGAAGCTTCACCATTGTTTAAGGTTATTCCAGCAACTGAGATATTGTTAAATGCTTGGGGGGTTCTGGGGGCACACGAAGAGCTGAAGCCTTGCTATTTCCTGTTGCCCTTTTCTGCTAGAAAGTCCAGCCTTGCTGGTGGGGGAAACCTGTCCCTACACAATTTCATCCATGGAGGAGACTCCAGCTCAAGGCGTCTCCTCTGAGTGCACCTACACTTCTTAGAGGGAGAGGAACAGTGCCAGGGTCAATTCCACCTGAAAACACTTTTATTTGCCACTTTAATTTTTCAATCAGCTGTAATATAACCTCCTGCACCTGTGTATTTGTGACTAGAAGTACAGTTAAGGACAAAGAATTCTGGAGATGATCAAGATGTTCCTTGCAGAATGTCATCTCACAATACTCTCCAGACTTCAGCTCCTGGAAAGGTGCTGGGGGAGACTCTCAGACTTCCAGCTTTATTAAAAAAGGGTAAGTTGTTCCTAGACCTTACAAACTATTCCAAGAACTGCCCCAAAGCAAACTGGCTGAAAGCAAACCAAAGGAACTCAAAATGTCTGGAATTTTTCAGGTTGGAGTCATAAGATATTTTCTGGAGAATGGCATGAGCTGCATCTTCACTCACAGGTGTGTCTCTGCTTCTTCACCCTTGTAAGAAGCAGTGAGAAATATTAATCAGTGAGAAATATTAAAAAGTCATGTATTTGAAATTTTTGCAGAGTAAACCCCTGAAGACTCGACCACATCAGTGAAAGAAACAGCACTTCAGCACTGCCACCTCTGGCACTGCTGCCCAGGGCTGGATCAGCCCCACATCAGCCTCTGTGGAAGGTAGCATGTAAATTATAGGGGCTAAAACCTCTCCTTTGTGGTCTTTTATGAAGGAAATAGTCTTTTCCAAGAGTCAGCTTTGAATGAGAAATGTTCACAATATATCAGTTTCTAAATTTTTCATGCCTAAGTCTCATTTTTCTCCGAACCCCTGAGGAGCAAAGGTGGGGGGAAGCAAAGCTGAAATATTTTTGCATAAATTTTTAAAGTTTCTTTCCACTAAAATTTCATGTACAAATAACTCATTTTCTATTAATCCTAGTCCACCATTTTCCCCTGAATAGCTGTCCCCTCTTCTTCTTTATATTATTATCATCATCATCATCATCATACATTTGTCATACCTCTCAATGTGGTATCAGCAATCAGAACCTTAACTGCATTTTAGTTTCTATAACTGATCTCATAAGAATTCTCCTGCAATAAGGACCAGTGTGTGGTTATAGGATTTTTGAATCAGGGCAGCAAACAGATCACATTGGAAGAGTCACATTGGTCTAGCAGTTTTTCTTTAAATACTTGGTGTGCTAGGAAGAGGAAAAAAATTTAAAAACCATGACAGCATAAAAATAAAACAGGAAATGGAAAAAATAAAATAATAAATAAGAAATCTGCTATATTTACAAGCAATTGGAGTGCCACAAATAGCAAGTCAGGCTGATACTTAGTCACCAATATGGAGAATAAAGATTAGAAGGAAGCGAGAAATGGGGTGGGGACTGTAAAGAGCTGCTTCCCTGTCTATAAATATTCTCTCTTGCCTGTGTTTCAGCAACAGAAGGGAGTTTGGAGATGGTCCATATTTTGGACACGTTCCTAACAGCCTTGCAGACAGGAAGGTGTGTGATGATGGGCTCCATCAAAGCCTCCAGCACCCAAGAAAAGTGAGCCAGGGGAGCAGTAGCTCCGCAGACACCGTCACAGCCCCTCTGAACCAGCTGTGATCTCCCAAACCCCCGCAAAATCCCGCAGCCTAAAACCACACTGAGAAAACGCCCTTTGCTGGCTCAGGAGACATCATCAGAGGAGGCAGCAAAGGGAAAATTTATTAAGTCATGCTGTTGCAAAACACAGTTCTTGACATCTAACTCCTGAAAGGCGAGCGAGGTGGGCTCCTCACACGCGCTCTGGAAAGCATCACTTCATGCTCCCTTGTCTTTTCCCATTAAGATCCCACACGCAGGGCTATTCATCCCCTCAGCACACAGCAGCCAGATTGTTTGCCAAAGTGATAGATGAAAAATTCATTCTGTTTTTGAGGGTGTTTAAACATTCAATGCAGGAGTGTCACTGGCTGCTGGGCAGCCAGCTTAGCAGTGGCTCCGCAGCTCGGAGTCTCTAAGGTTCAGGCTGAAAATTCCAGCTCTTATTCATGGCGAAATAAAATCATCAAAAATTTGACTCAGATTTTTTTTTCTTTGTTTTCAATAAAAGGGTTTCAGTTTATAGATCCATCCACACTGCAGCATTTTACAATTTTTTCTCCTGGGCTTGACCAGGGCTGTTCTAATGAAAATCTTTGGGTCAGAAGGGAAATATCTCTCTGCGTTTGCATGTGTGTGTGTACACGTACACATATTATTTTGAAAACTGAATTGACAGGCACCCCTATGAGATCACATTTGCAGGCTGAATTTCTGGCCCTATATTTTGCCTACAAGACTAAATCAAGACATTTATGCTACGGAGGCAAAAGATTTGAATACCTTACGCATCTCCACCCATACATGCTTGTACACACACAAAGCCAAGGCAGAAAATCACATTGCTTTCTCAGCAGATCCATATTCCACCCCTGCAAAAAGAGTGTAATCTATTTTCTCTGTAGCCAGAATTCACGATTATCAGGGATGCTGATGGCAGTGTCACGAAATCAGCTGAGCCTCTCTTAATGGCATTTTCACATATGACTTTTTTTATTCTTCTTGCCTTATGATTTAAACTGCACAGTTTAATCTGTACCCACCATCTCACATGAGGACTTTAAAACACCCACATACCCTGACACAGAAACAGCCAATGCTCTTCTCTGTTGTCAGCCATTGCTGTCTGAGGCCAAAAGGAAGAGTCACCCATAATAATGTCAACCATCACCATGGTATCTGAGCACCATTTGATTTAAAGAATGCTCTAAGAGCCTATGGAAAATGTAGAGGCAGCAAAGGCAAAGCACTCAGAGTAACTTCAGAAATAATTGCAATGCAATTAAGATGTGCCACCAGAATGAATATTTCAGAGCAGAGTTCATCTGCGGAGAGGTTGCCTGCATTAGAAAAGTTAGAGACATTCAGGCTTGATTAGGTTCTCACATGAAACTCAGCAGCCAAACACAGAAATCAATGGATTTGTATCTGTAAAAATCCTCTGTGACAGAAAAACCTGATGCAGAAGGTTCTTACTCTGCCCACCAGCAGTCCCAAAGCCTCTGACATTACTGAGTGCCCAGCACTGCTCAGGGCCAAGCTCTGAAACTGAAATAATGCTGGGAAAGGGAAGGGAAGGGAAGGACAATAAAGCTGCCACATTTTTGGAACAGGGTTTTTACATGTGTCTTTGCATCTGCAACATGCAACACCTTCATGCTGGTCCTTTTGAGTGTCACCATTCAAATGCACATGGGAAATGGTACTGGGAAAGATCTCTGTGATTCCATTTCTTTCCAATGTCTCATTTAAAAGGATCTTTGTTTTCACACTACCAGAGCAAGCACAGAAGGGCTGTGATCCCACAGCAGGGACCAGGACCAGAGGAAGAGGCAGGGGTCTTTCCAGCAGGCAAATCACAGGTTAAGCTGCCTAACTCCACCAGGGAGATATTAGTGGTTCACCTGGAAAATGATGTTATTTCTGCTAAAAAATAAACAAAAAAGGGATCTCCAACCCTGATAATTTTCTCCCCACCCACTGGGCATAGTGGTCTCTGCTTTCACCAAAAGAGCAGCCCCAAGTGAAGCAAGCTGCCTTCAGTAAGGACAGGTTTAAAATTAAAATTAAACATGTTTTGCTTAAATGCTTTATGTTTGAATGTTTTGGTGAAGGGGATCAGTTCTGGCAGCCCAGAGGGTTCAATCCCAAAACACACAGAAGGATTATGAGCACAAGTTAAAAATCCACAGAAATCTCTTTGGAGAAACACAGGTGAGCAGCTTTTGGAGGCTGCTTTTCCCAGAACGACGCCAGAACTCTCAGCAGCAGGACTGTTGTGAGCAAAGATGGAGCTGTTTACCTACTGGAGGTGAGGATTTATTTTCTAGAGGGCAGGTGCAACTCTAGGGAAAACTGTTTTGGTCATTAATGTAGGTTTAGCAGGCACCATTATGTATTGAGCTTTGCTGGTAAGAAGTTGTAAATATATTTAAAATTCTCCCCCAGCCAGGCACTGCTCCAAGCTGAAGGTGAATACGAGCACAGGGCAGCTGTGTTGCCTTTTTATGATCCCCACTGTACAGTAGGCTTTGATGTTTATGATGAAATATTATGATTTAAGTGGCTAGAGTAGTTCATGAAAAATGACCCCTGTAAATGCTGCCTGGGAAACTGGTTTCAGCAAATTAGCACATTCCTTAACATGATCCTCCTCGTTGTGCATTGTGTGTTAACTTAAATGTGCCTAAATGGACAGTTCAGGAGCCTATACATAAAGTCTGTACATGATTATCCTATTAAGGACTATTATTGGAGTGGTTTAGCCTGGTGCTGTATCACTTATGCAAATGAGAGAAAATCTGAAGTTACTGTTACTTTTAGACAAAGTGCAAATAAGCTTTTCACTGCATATTAATGAATTGCTAATACCCAGCTCTTCCGCACCCATCTTTATGCAGATTACAGTAATGCTGTTTGCACAGTTGGAGCATTTCAACTTTTTCATTTGGAAGCACCTAGACTAAGATTTAAAAACAAACCCAAACTCCGTACCCTGCAAGTTAAAGCAATCAAAAACCCAAATAGAACTCCTGCAGAAATTTAAAATTGAAGCTGCAGACTTGGTGAACGTTTGACTGTGATTTGTGTTGAATAGTTCAAAACTAAGTTTCACAAGTTCATCATTAAACTTAGCAGATCCAAACTGCAGATCAAGAAAGCATTGAAGAACAGGCTGAAATCCATCCATATTTGAGATGGTTCTTAATTTTAAGCAGATTTAAATCCCACTAATTGCAGAGATGTTTCGATATATGTTTCAGTGCATCCCTGAAGAAAATATTTTCTTGATTCAGGACTTGAAAGAGCACATCCCAGCTCTGGACCCAATCATGCAACCTTAATTCATAGAAGCAACTGCTGTAATAAGAGACCCCTTATTTCTGGGCAAATTCTTCAGATATCAAAGTCAAAATTTCAAAGAAAACTATAAATGCTCACTAGCTCCAATAGGAAGAGCATGAGGTCCACGGAGAAAAACAGTGTTGATAAATGTGATCAATAATGACTGTAACAAGTTTTATCTCTGTTGAAAACAGGGAACTACTTCCAATGGTAAGCAAGGTGGGAAGAAATATATATACACTATTTCAGAGAAGTGAAAATGTGTTATGTGGCTTAGCTACATAGTCATTAGTAAAAGTTATCCTCATAAAACCATCTGGTCCGTATCCACAACATTACATTTGAATAAATGTTAGAAAAATGAAAATCAGTCATTCAGGAAGAAAACAGTTGTTCTGGAAATGACATTTAGTGCAAAACAAAGGGAGAAAATTCTGGCCAAAAGACACCTTTCCTCCAGGTCCCTTCCAACCCAACCCTATGATTCCCAGCAGCTGATCCCCTGCACTTGCAGAGGGGTGGTTTCTCTGCAAGAGTCTCTGAATCCAGATTTGTGACAGCAGCAACACAGCTGGTGGCACCAGACTGGTGTTTAGGTTCAGCTTCTGGTACTTTCAACACTGGCTGTTTTCCTTCCTCTTTTGAAGAAGACAGCAATATTTGATAATATTCCTCTGTGAAATCCTGATCTTCTTACAGAGGGGAAGCACTGCATTCAGACAGGAGCACTATATAAGTTTTGAGTGGATTTTGCCATTAAGAAGGCAGTTTACATTCATGGTCACAGGGTAGGAAAACTGCATTTCCAAGAGCTCCCATCTTCCAGGGACTCACACACAAACAAGCATTCTTTTCCTTTGCAGCCAGTCAACTAAATGTAGATTATCAAATTTGAAAGGGAAGATTCTGGCTACAAAACAATCTGAGGACTTAAACATCAATAGTCTGTGGTTTTCCATTACCACCATTCATGTATACGTCACCCCAAGGCTGGCAAAGAGCAGCAGCAGCCACAACTCAGCCAGGAAAGCAAGGTGAGATGCTGAGTGTTCCATCCCCATTTTCTGTGTCCTGAAATCCTCAGACATTCCTATTTACCCTGGATCATCACAACTGCTTCACAGCCATTACCAGCTCTTCAGTAAATAACACGTATTCTGTCTAAATGCATAACGTACAAATGCTCAAATACATAATTAATGCAGGTTTACCCTTGAGAGCTGTTGTTGGTCTCTGAGGTAAGTAATAGGTCTTTTATTGTTTAGACTTAAAGATCTCTTGAGCCTCTTTTAAGGACGTGCTTTGAGCAGCTAAGGGAAGGGAAAGAAAAAAAAGAATTCTGCACAGGAAATCTATAGGTGAGTCCATTGGCAAGGAGCCAAAGCTATTCTTGTGTTCTGCTTTGCTCTGGCAGGTCTCCATAGAAGATTGAACAACAAAACTGTCTGCAAGACAGACTGAACAACAAAACCTCTTGCAGGAGACAAGGATTTGAGTGAAGGATGAAGGTGCAGGTTCGACTGTACCTTAAAGAGGACCTGGTCCAGCTGCTGCCCTCCCATGAGCTGGCTGGAGTTTGCAGAAGGGCTCAAAAACATCCCCACAAACAGGGAGAGAACTCAGAGACCAGCATGAGAGGAAGGTGGATTTCAGCCAACAGCTGACAGGTAGAAGGGCATTTCTATTTGTTTGTCAATTCTTTAGGAGCATTCAAGACTCTCTCTATATTTACGAACACTGTGATTTGGAGAGGCTACAGCATGAAGTTCTTCTGTGGCACTTGGGCAAACCATTTCTACACAGCTCTGTGAAGCCATGGTGACCTTGTCCAGCTGGGCTGGGCAACCAAGTTCAGCAGGAGAAGGTGAGATGAATCCAAGCAATGCTGTGGTATGCTCAGGAATGGCTCCTGTACCCAATCCTAAAAACCCCACACCAGTGATTGTGGTATTCCATAAAAACCCCTCGTGCCATCCTATCAGTCTGTACATGTCCAACATTTGCATTTCTTAGGTGCATAAAGAGTTAATATCCCCTGTTCTTGGTGTGGAACAGAGCCTGTCCAGTGCAGAGGTAACATCCCATCACGGCTGTGCCCATTCACACTTCACTCACTGCTGGTGAATTTCTCCTTTACAGGGTTTAGGGACTCTAAGAAACCCTCTTCCAGCCTAAAGGAATAGATTTTATCTCAGCCTGCCTTAACCAGAGCTGTGCAGGGACAAGTGTGTGTGCTCCACCCCAAGCGTGGGCTCTCAGCGTGGCCCAGGAGATCCAGGCACACAATTCAGAATCATTTCAAGCTCTGCTGAAGGCTGCAGCCTGGTTTGGGAATGGTGTTTGCAAACACGGGCATGCAGGGCAGATTCCAGCTCTCACCATGGGCTTGTGCAGTAATTACCACTGGTATTTATGAATTTATGAGAGAACTTCAATGGGAAATGTACCCCAAAGTACTTCATTTAGAAACATAACATGAACAGCCATGCTGCTACAGGACACAACTGGAATTCAGGCCTTTCCAACACTGTAACAATTTTGAGGATGTCAATGACTATTTTCATATACAGACAGCCTTTGCTTTTGCATTTCCTTTTATAAATGATCAAATTAAATTTGCACTGTTACTTCATTTGGGCTCCCCTCCTTTTATGTTTAAAACACAACATTATTACAGACTTACTTTATGGGTAGAGTAACTAAGAACAATACAAGCATCATAATGAAAAAGATGTGCAGCATTTTACACTGCATAATAAATGTGTGTCCGTATCAATGTAAAACATACAAATGGCAATAATTTAACACTGAATATTTTTCTGCCTTTAATTAAAATAAACTAATAAAGATTTCAGAGATGCATTTGCTTTAATAGAATGCAGAGTTATAATTGGTGACCTATTTTAAGCAATTTAATTTCCCATGACCTGTTTTCCAAATTAACATAGTAATAGAAGAATGTTTATTGTGTTTGGGAATATAAGTTTCTCCTTCAAAGATGTCATATGCCTTTGTGATTTGATTTAAAGGTGTGTTCTTTTATTAAAATGTTCATATAAAGAGCTTGTAAATTATGTAAATGTTTCTTTTTATGGCATTTAATAAGTCTAGAATTTTAAATCAAAGCACAATCAAAGAAAATAAACAAGGACATACTGAAGATTCAGAAGATCACTTTAAAAAAAGCATATCAGCTGGGTCGTACCAAATTCATTTCAATCTCCTTTTTCTTACAGCATTCATAAGAATACTCTTCCCAACTATTTTATTGCATTCTTGTGTTTGTATATACACATAAACACACCCAGGCACAAAATTATGTATTTTACACACATGAGCTCAATCTGCAGCTGTTTGGAGATGGCTCTTTTTGGAATCTCATTAAACTCTCGTGGCATTGTGTGCCAAGGGCTGATTAGGCGTTATTTAAAAAAAAAAATTCCCTTGTGTGATTTTGAGGCACCTGAATTATTCACAAGTTGCACAGGGGGCCCATTTATTTCCTGGGCCTGATGCTTCTGCACCAGCTGAATGCAGCAAAGAGTGAGTTCAATCCATTCTTACAACAGAGACCAAGCCCAACAGTTGGGGCTGAGTTTTAAATATTAAATCCTCACCTTTAAAGAATAATGCCCAGATGACTTGCAGGTGGATTTGTTGAAAATAATTTTTTTATTAACTGATTTTAGAGAGTATTTTTATTTTTTCATGGTCCTTCTTCAGTCTGAGGGCAAACAGCCAGATAAAATGATAAACTGAGATGCTTCAGGACAGGGGAACTCACAAGAGGTGAAAGTGCTGCAGAGACCTGGGAATGCCTCTGTGCCCCTCTTGTTCAGGGCAGCTGAAACCCCTGCCCAGGTAACCAACACCAGCATCATGCAAAGATGAGTCCTGCACGTGTCACACTGCAGGTAATCCTGCTTTTCATTACAAGATTATGGAGCAATGATTTTCAAGGCTTCAGAAGAACTCCAGTTTGTTTGGTGCAGGAGGAACGACCCAAGATTAAGGCAAACGTACTAAAAAAACAGGCAAAAACATTTATTGTCTTCTCAAACACACTGTAGATGGGAGTGCATTCCTAGATCACAGAGAGTCGGGGAATTGTGTAATAAAATATGTCACCTCTGTATAAAACCAGTTCTAATGTTTCCTATTTTATTTATTTTGTCATGTTGAATACTTGTAGATCGACTTCTTTTTCTGGAGGGTTCCTTTCTCATACTTAAATAGGGTTGCTCATGATTCAGATATACAAATGCACCTATAATATACCTGTGTGCACATTTTGCTCATATGTGCTCATATGTGCTCATATGTATATATATTTATATATACACCCCCATAACTGTGCACACACCACAGGTCTCTATGTGCCAAACCCAACCCAGTCACGGCCCAGATAAAGTCTCATTCACTCCCACCCTGAAAAGGTGAGAGAGGAAAAACCCTCCACAGAACCCACCCTTTAATGTGCCAGAGATGCACATTTGTGGCCTGCCCCAAAACCTCTCCTGCTCTCTAAACCATCTCCAAATCACCTGTGAAACGTTCGGGACAGCAAAGGCACATGTTTAACAAGAGGGAACTCTCCTCACAGTGTTAGTAAATATGCAGAGGAGCCGAGTGAGTCTAACAGGGGCTCAACTGCTTGGCTGGATCTCCAGGTGACCAGCAGGACATCAACACCTAGACAGATGACAGCCTCCTCCTCCAGCTCGTCTCAGTAGCGTGAGGGCTCAGACAGCCACGTGGCATCATTTCAGCAGCACAACCCCACCGCAGAGGAGATGCTCTGTAACAGCTTGTTACAGCCCCATCTGTTAGGAATTTACAGCTAATGTATCTTACAGCATGGGATTTTATAGGTAAAGGAGAAGCGTTTGGCCTGGTTAGGAGATCTCTGCGTGGCTCTGTTCGTGATTTCGCTGCCTGACACGCTGGGTTTAGTATTTTGGGGAATTGGTATTAAAAATATCAATGATTCATCCATCATTGATAAACACGATGGGATCTTCAATAAACCTGCTTCAGCAGCAGTATCTTTCTATATGTATCTATAGATAGATGAATATGTCTCCTACATGTGTTTCAAGCACGATTCCCTCAGAGCAGTCCAAGCTATAAGGTACTTTATGCTCAAATCCAAGCTTTGTACCCTGACAGTTTAAACCGTGAGCTCCATGGAAGTGCAGGGCCTGAGGGCTGATGGAATTGGGGTGCCCAGCAGGACCCCTCAGACAGCTGATGCTGTACAGGCTCCTGGAAGCATTGAGAAGAAAAGGTCAAGTCTCTCAATCTAATAAGTTTTCAAGCTGGTTCTGTTACATTATTTGCTCTTTACAGCCTTGTTAAAGCACCCAAGAGCTGAAGGCTCTGCCAGGAAGACTCAGAGAGAATGAGTGAAATGCTTTAGGGTGGAGAAAGCAGGACCAAATCAGTCCTTTACTCCAAAGACTAAGGCTAACAGAGTTCTGCTTTACATCTGCCCATGGAGCTGAAGCCCTCCCTGAAGCCAGATCCCTAAAGCACCCACAATCCCAGGGTTAGATACATCCCATAACCCCAGGAGGTGCACACAGCCCACTCAATGAGCACACAGGACTGGAGCCATCATGGTCTACCCCTCACTGATGAGATGCAGTGTGTCCTCCCTGCTCCAGTCACCCCAGCAACCCATGTCAGAGAGCAGGAGAAATGGGGAGAGAAAGCACTAAAATAGACAATAAAGAGAACACTTCAGAAACCTATCCAAAGGGGATCTTTGAAAAGCATTGATTTCTGGGCTTCAAGAGAGGAAAAGAAAGAAAAAAATAATTCAAGGGAAAAAATAGCAGCCCTCAAAACACAGGCTTCCAGCTGCCTAAATTTCCTATTGCCTTCAGGAGCAGCAGCCCAGGTTCACTGGGGTTTAATGCTTGTGCTGCTGGATCTGACCCCCAGTGTGTGCTTCACCAGGACACTGCTCTAACGCAAAATCAGCCCAATCTACCATCACATTTTTGGCTGCTCTAACATCACTTCCAACCCTGGGGCAAAGCTGGCTGCAGACAAGCATCCACTGACAGAAACAGCCCCGCGTGGCAGCAAAAAAAACCCAGGCCCTCCATTTCCTTTCTACTTTATTTTTAAAGGCTCTGAAGCGAAAGCGGGAGGAGGGGAGCATCTGAAGATCTCTGCGTGTCTCCTTTATTCGGGGGGTAACAAGGAGAAGCATTTTGCTGCTCGGAGGGTGCCCAGTCAGTGATCTGAGCAGCGTGTTACATAACGCCACCGAGGGGATGACAGACAGCCGGGCTCTGCAGGGCACATCAAAGTGCCCGGGTGACGACACCAACCACGCGAACACAGCTTGAGCGTGCTCGCTGTCGCTCCAAAAGGCGTCCTCGTGCCAGCCTGCCTCGCTCTAATCTGTGCAAAGAGCTCCTCTCGCCCTCAGCATCCCCCCCAGCGAACGCTGGTGCTTTTCTGGGCTGTCTTCTTGCCTTTAGGGCCTGCTGGTCCAGCACCCCACAGCATCACCGACCTCTCAGGTTGCCTGTTCTTCCCTCAGTCTCGCCCTGTTTCCACTTCTCTGTTCCTCCTCCAGTCCAGCAGCAAAAATGCTGCTGAAATAAATCAGTTTGGGTCTCATATAGGACAAAAAAAAAATTACTTCTGTGGTTACCAGCCTGGAATATCCACATAGCTCTGCCTTGACCTTACATGCCCTTGGTTAAAGGGATGTTCCATTATTAATCCAGCTTAGAGCTGGATTAACTTTTAAAGATACAAAAATGCCACAAGCCAAGGAAGGTGATATATTTTTGGCTGGTTGGAACTGGCAGACTGCCGGGCAGGGTTAGCAAGCATCTAGAGCTTAGGAGAGGTGCTTTTAGATACAAATCCTGATGAAAAAACCCCATCCAAACCACCCTGAAATAAATTATGTAATCAAGTGACAGCCAGCAGGTCATGCAGGACAGTTAACATCCCCCAGATATATTTGTACTCTACGAGAAATTCCCATTACAAATTGAATCTGCCCAGCCTGGGAAGCAGAATCACGTTCCCACCTGACAACAGGGATTTTGAAAGGGGAGGGATGAGAAAAAAGAAATTCCAAAGAAGAACAGAAAAACATGCTGAAGAGAAAAACATTTCAGGTCTGCTCCAAAGCCTACAAAAATGATGTCAAGGGGAGGTTTTTGTTTTCCTCCTTTCAACAGAAATCGGATTGTGTCCCTCCCTGGAGGACAGTTTCCAAATGTGGCCTCTCTAATGGAGCATTGAGAATCTGCATTTGGAGGCTGAAAATTCACAGTGATTGCAGCCCCCCAGGTAGGGACTCTGCCTCATTTGCTGTTTGACTGAACCGAGCACAGGGTGGGCATTCCTGGAAATGAGACTTGACTAGCAGGAACATGACCAGGAAGAGAGCAGAGTGATGGCTGTAGTTAGTGAAATGTGGATTTTCACATGCACCTGCACAAAGAACTGAAATACCAACCTAAGATACCCCCTCAGAGTTTAAATCAGGTATTCAAATTTGTAAACACCCTTAGAATATTAACATATGTATCAACAGAAAGATGGATTTTAACATAGTCTTGAAAACAAACTCTGAAATACTTTTAATGAGTGCCTCTCACAGAGCTCTGCACATCCATACCCATGGACTGCTGCTGGCTGCAAATACACATCCATTGTGTTTGCTCCCCTCGCTGCCTGGAGAAGGGATTTACGAGGAGGATACCTGCTTTTGATGAGCATTCCAGTGAGGAGCTGAGCAGAAAGGGAGAGGGATGGTGCTACAGCACATCTCTTCACATGCCAGGAACTGTTGAGCTGCTGCTGTTTTGCTCATTGCAATAAAGTTCCTTGTTCAGCATAAAAAGGAGGCAATTCTAGCAGGTTTATCTCTATTACCATGTATCAAACATGTATAAGCAAAAATAGTCAGATAATGAGAAAAATTACCTTTGAATAAACATCATGTAAAAGGAAATGGTTAAGATCTGCCATGAATTATTCAAGCAGCTCCAAATATAAATTGCCACAAATAGCAAGTCAAGATTTTTTGCCTTTCTGTGTGTTGCACATGTCCTGCAACAACCCAAACAGCACATTCCACTTTGGAAGCTGCATACGGAGAATTGCATCGCCTCGAGGAAATCCAATGGGAGGCAACGATGCACAGGACAGATTATGCTCTTCCTCGCCTTACAGCTTGCATATATATATGTTTTAAAGCCATTTTGTGCAACTAGGAGCTCTCAGCACATTATGTCCCTGTTGAAAGCCCACTACTACACCCAGAGGGTTTCACAGAAAATACTGCAGCTGAGGGGAAGCTTGGGTCCCTCAGCTGGAAATAAGGGCCGTGGAGCTGCAAGGGAAGCCAGGCTCCAGTATAATTAAGAGTGATTCTTCACTAAAAAGGCCATTTTGTTACTGCAATACTGACAGTTATTTAGATGCACATGGAAATAAAAAAAATACTGGCTAGTGGCTAACTAAACCCGTGTAAATCTGTCTGTACCAGCAGGGCTGCAGCACGCAGGTCAAACAGCAGATTTGGCACGGGGATGGTGGCACTTGGGCTCGCCTGCCTTTTCTAGGACACAGCACGCAAAGGACAGTGGTAATCTGCACTTGTGCTTGGCTGAGGCTGCAGGGAACAGAGCTCCTCTCCTCTGACTTTGGTCACTGTGTAACACCTCTGACGCCTGATCAAATTAAACAGATCGAAGGCAGAGGCGCAGCCTCGTGTGACCTGTGAGAGCCCAGATCAGCCCCTCTCTGCATCCATGGGATTCTGCATCCTCCCTCCTACTCAGCTTCCTCCTTCACCCTACCCCTCAGCCTCTCCTATTCTTTAAAAATTTGGGTCACCTTGCTTACACTGGCACAGATTTGCCCAATGAAAACTGCTTTTGTGCAGTCCCCCAGGGTAGGAATAAAGTGGGGATTGATGCTACAGGGAGAGAGACGTCTCTCCGTGCACAGGAATTCAGTTCTCTCTGTCTGGGGGGAATATATAGATAAGCATTTATATTGGTTTTTTTCAGAGTATTCCAGGCAAAGTTCAGAATATTCCAAACATGCAATCTGCAGAAATGCATTGCTATTCTTAAATGCTCAGAGGAAAACAGAAGTCTTTGCTTTATGAGTCTTTTTTTTTATCCTTTCTTTATTAAAAACAAAACAAAACAAAACAAGAAAACAAGAAATTTTCTGCTGCTTTGAAAGCAGCACACATTTGTGTGTGCCCACTGCTTGAGAGTCTCTTTGCCTTGCCCAAGGAGCATGTGCCTAGCTCGAGTCCCCACGGTGAGTGGCAGAATCTGCCATATGGAGGTCACCTTGTCCAGGTCCATAAATAGCTCTTTTTCCTAAGCAGGGAAGGGAAGGAGCTAGTGAGAGTAATGAAAGAGGAGGCTAGCTCGCATCCGTGGCACTGATTGGTGCCAGGGTTACAGCACGCAGAGACTTGTCATGCCAGCAGCAGCGATACCGTCAATCTGCAGGCACAGAAGTCACCTCCTTCCACCGTGGAAACGTGTGCCAGCCAGTTTTTCATTTCAGCTTTCACACAGGGGTTTGGATGCCTTTCAGGAGTGGAGAACAGATACTTCAGGAAAGGTGTCCTTGGGGAGACAGCAGCAGGCCTCAGGCAAAGGGATTTGCTGCTTAAGGACACAGGTGGGGGGCTGCCAGGTGGGTCCCACGCTGTGGGTCAGGGCATGGAGGGGGTTTGATGAGCAGCACCATCCAACCCCCCCACTGCTGCTGAGAGCTCTGTAAAGGCACAGCCATGAAATTATTCTGGTACAGTGACAAAACCACTGTCATTCAGCCCCCCAGTTTGTGGCAAGGACTCTTCTTCCATGCAGTGATAACCGGGGACGGAAAGATTAAGAACTGCACTTTGTGCAATGAACCTTTTTGTTTTATCCAGCTTTCAAGATACAAACAACTATGAAAATGCTACAGCAAAACCACCTGATAGCCAACAAGGTGCTCAGCTAGCACTAAGTAATTGCTACCTTCATTTAAACCAGACTGGAAAGTGTCAGCCAGAATGTCATGTCAGAATGACTTTCACAGACCAGAAAGCACCCTGAAGTTTTTGCACTGCAACATCCTGAGGAACAATGGGAAATTAAGGAAAACATTGCAAAAATAATATTCCCAGGTAAATCACAGGAAATTTAGAGGAGGGTAGAAGGCAAGAGGAGATAAAAACGTTTTTTCTTTGATTCTAATTAAAAATTGTTTTAGAGTGCAAACACCTGAAGTCTGAAGTAGCAACTCCCTCTTTTTGCTAAAAAGATTTAGCTGATAAGTCATATCAGGATATAAGGTTAAGGAGAAGGCAGGAGCATCAATCTTGATGCACTCAGATTGCAACTTTTTTAGTGAGTTACACCTGGTAGTAGGGAGGTGGTAACCCAGCTGTTACCACCCCTTTGTGAGGGTGATGCCAGTGCCCTGCTCTCCGTCCTGCTCAAAATGATCCCCTCCCATTTGTCAACAGAGGAAGGGAAGAGCACTTATCCCTCCACGACATCTTTTTGCATCCCACAGGCTGCAAATCCCTGGTTTGGTCTTGTTCAGTGTGGAACATCTGACATGCCTGTGATGGGGAAGCTTTAACTGCTCTTATTCCTTCTTATGATACCCATGCCTATAGGATTGGATGAAAGGGATGAACAGATGGATGGATCACGTATACACACTGCAGAGCCTTTATCCTTAGCTAGGTGTTGGTTTAAGCAATGCACAGTATTTTTAAATAGCCTCTTCTCTTTTTCCTTTCCCCTTCACAAGTTTTCCTCTAATGTTCCTCCCCTCAGCAGTCTCTTCCCCCCTCTCCCATATAAACACTTTGAGCTCAAGTTTTGATATATAAAAAAACACCCAACCATGAAGCAGCCCTAAGCCAATGTTTCCTTTGTCCTTGCTCTTTAAAAGCTGTAGTTGCTGCTCAGATGAGGTAACGGGCCTCATAACACAAGAAGTATGTTTTTCAGAACTTAATGTCCTCTGCCACAGATGTCGTCTCTGCCAGAGGCTTATTAACACCTCAGAAGAGCAAAGCCCTGCCCACAAAGGGAAGGGAATCTAAAGAAGATACACAAACAAAGGAGGTGAATGTTAAAAGCAGCTAATGAGGGGGAAAAAAACCCCTCCACCTTCCCATCACGGCACTTCAGAACAAGTAGCATTGCCAAGCACTAAAAACCTGGGGATTAAAGAGACAATTTAGGAAGACTTGATGTGAGGAATGGAAATCTCCTGGAAGACGTTAAAAGAACACAGAAGATCAGCACACATATTTGGGGAAAAGAAGAACCACCTAGAAAAAATATATATGTATGTATATGGACAGCTTTGCCACGACTAACAGAAAAGCTATTAAGAAATAATCAGGCACATTTATTTCCTATAAAGAAAATTCAAATTTGAAGGGGAATTTAAGCAGGGGGACATGCACAGAGGTTTCATTATCAAAAAAGATGTACATTCAAAGGAACTAACTGAAAAAGCAAAGTTGTTTGTTTACCAACCTTCCTCCTTAAACCAATCCTCTTAGAAACACCAAGGAGCACTCAAATAAAATATCCACCTCACTGACTTGTCTTTCCTGCTCTGGACATGCTATGTGTTGTTTTTTCAAATTATTTTTATTCCCCCTACTGATGCATTTGGTCTTCATTTTTGGTTTCCAGTGCTCCAAGGCTGCCCCAGGGGCACTCCACCTCTGCCAAGGCGTCCATGGGCATCCCATGGGGCTCCCACCACCTTATGCACTGGGATGAAGTTTCCCTTCTCTTTCTCTCTGGGGCAAAGTGGGGCAGGTGTCCCTTTATTCCTTTGGAGAAACTGAGACAGATCATAAAGACCAGGATTTTCTTGCCAGAGCAAGATCCTTGCTCAGAGACTGATGTGACTGGCAGGAATGTGGCAGAGTTCTGGGGCCAGACTGGAGGGTAAGAGTCCTTGTATGAAAAATGGATGGGCAAGAAGTAATTACAGGGCCACAAAAATCAGCAGAAATAAACAATAAGTCAGGATGTTCAAAAGGGCACTATGACTGATCTGAGCCACAGCAAGGACAATAAAATCAGCCCCTGAGAGTGTTGCTATTTAAAGAAATGTTTCATATGGAAATGAACAGCCCATAGAGGGATGAGCTGGGTTCGTAACATGCATAATGCTAAAACTGCCTGGCATTTATCCCCAGTGCAGCACACAGAGGCTGCAGGGATCATGAAACATATCACAGGGGTTAAGAAAACTCAAGGGGCTAAAAGGATTCAAAAAGCTCTTAAGCCAGGTTAGACACTCCTGCAAGAACTGGGTGATAATTAAAGCCTTTCCAGTTAGTTAAGTTGCATTCACTCATTCAAGGAGAGGCAAACTTTTAGCAGAGGTCTCACAATTCCTGCCTTTAGCATGAAAAACAAGTCAATGTGAAAATCATCCTGAGCTGCTCCACACTGAACTGAGGCTGCAGCAGACACTGAACAACCCATTCCTTGGAAAGAGCTGAATCACTGGGATGTCCTGGTCACACAGTGGGGCTGGAAGTCCCCATGTTGATAAGGACCTTTGGAGGAGACATTATTGTCCCTGTGGGACCTTTATCTGTCACTTGGAGGGGTCATAATTCCTCATTCCTTGGGGCTGTCCAATACAGCCTTGTTAACAGCTCATGTGCATGGAGAGGAGACCCATGGAGCCCCAGCTCCACCCCAGGGTCAAGCATCATGTCTTGGCCACTGGATGCACAGCAAGGAGCATTAGAATTTTTCAAATTGTCCACCCCTTTCAGAGGATCCCTCCCCAGTTTTGTCAGCTGTCCTTTCCTCTGCAGGGCTGAGCCAGACCAAAGGAAAATCAGGATCATTCAAAGGGCAGAAGGATGCAGTTTGCCTCAGATGGTGCAGGCTTGGATTGCTGTCAAAGAACTGAATCTTCTGCAGAGATTAACAAGCTCCACAGGTGCAGGGGAAGAACAGGCTCTTCGAACACAGGAGAAGAAAAACACACAGTATGGAAAAATGCCCACTGCCTGACTCGCTACTGAAACTGTTAAACAACTGTCAGTGGGTTTTCTGGAGGGAGGTTGGGAGATGCAAAGGTGTGGAAATAGAGAAAGCAGCAGCCGCCGATGTCCCACAGGAAGGAAACGGCGGCCAGCGCTAGGAGATACAATCTGATCCTTTGTGTGTTCTGCAAGTTGCCTTGTTGGAATCAAAGACCGTAGAAAACCAGTTTGTGAAATAATGGTGGTGACAGAGCAGCACCTCCCTGTGTCAGGGCTGTTTCACAGAGTGGGGCTAATTCACCTTTTGTCTGCCTAATAGTACTGCAGAACCAGAATCCCTCCGAGCAGAGAGACTGAGCTATTTCATGCTGTAAACTCTTTGCAGGCAGCCTGACAACAGAACGGGCTCTGTAAAGCATTTCTGAGTAGCAATGAGCCTCAAATGGCACTTCCCAAAGCCTTTCTATCCCATGGAGAGCAAAAAATGTGGCAGGGAAACACCAGCTTCTCGGGGAAGGGGCGTAAATAGCTCTAAGTGGGTATGGCAGCAAAAGCAATGTGATAATATGAAGGAAGAGCTGCTGAGATTATCAGTTCCTGGCATTATATTCCCAAAACACTCCTGAAGCCTCACAGCTTCCATATGGCTCATCAGACACATACAATAACATGATCGCTCAGAACATTCAGTCCTATAGAAAGGAAACAAGAAACACAGACATGTCCCTGTGCTCCTGCACACACACAGCAGTGACACCAGGGCCTGGAACAAAAGGGACAGGAGCAAATTCTGTGTTGGAGTCAGCTTCCTCCAGGCCTCCTGGTCACAAGTTCATTGTGAACATCAAACCTTTGCAGAGAGGGTTTGTGTGCTGCTTCCACATAGGGTGCAGATCCCACAGAGCCAGCAGGCCCATCTACTCAGGTGACACAATTTGGGCTCAATGGAGGCAAGATTCAAACCCAAGCTCCCTGGGGGCATCCTGCAGGCCTCTACTGCAGACCAGGGGGCATCACCAAGCACTTCCAGAGCCGCAGCTCCCTGACAGCCTGACAAAAATCCTGCCTGTGAGCAAACTGGAGAGCAATTCTGCTGGAGAGAGTAAAGCTGTAGTAAAGTGACTCTGGGTGGTGGTGGCTCTGTGCAAACATAGCTGTTGTCACCTCTTAGTGACATAGAAGCTGTGGATGTCTCACCCCTGGAAGTGTCCAAGGCCAGGTTGGACAGGGCTGGAGCAACCTGATCTGGTGGGAGGTGTCCCTGCCCATGGCAGGGGGTGGAACAAGACAAGTTTTAAGATCTGTTCCCACCCAAAGTTTCTTTGATTCTGTGATTCCATGACAGCTGAATGGGGCCTCAAAGTCCTCATCCCTTTGCACTATCAACAGAGCGAGGTTTTAAGAGAGCAGAAGTTGTGATTAGTCGTGCTAGAAAACCTTGGCTGTTGCCCAGATCTTTCCTAGATGATGTCCTTGTGTGGCAAATCTGGCCCATCCCAGAGCTGCTGGAATCACCGTCTTCGCTGACTGTAGCATTTAATTTTCAGTATGAGGAAAGATCAGAGCTCCAGAAAAACTTCTCAGTCATGGCTTGTAACCATGAAAACTCCTTCCCCAGCCTACTGAGGCTTAAAAAGATGCAGTTTCAGTTTCTGTGATTCTCTTCCAAGACTGATAAGCCAGCAACAGTATTTCTTGTTTCTCAGTCATCTGTTCTTCAGTTTTCAGAAACTATTTCAGTTCTACAAACTGGCCTGCCATCTTTTTCCTTCTATGAGACTTTAGAAAGAGGATGAATCACCCTTTTTAAAATTACTTTTCCAAGTGGAGGGTCTCCTTCACAAAATTACTCACTCCTAATATCCATTGCACTGTTCCTTCCATGGTACCTCCCATTTCCTTGATGCTTCCTCTTTCCTCACCAAGGGGCTTGTTTATTTTTTTTTATAAGCAAAGCCTAATTCTTGGTTTTCTTGTTCAAACTCCTCAACCAAGCTCCTTGAGGAGTAAAGTAGGCATACAGAAAGTTAATGAGAAATTCTCCCTCTATCCCTGAGGATTGAAGAGGGGATAATTTAGGTAGTGTTTGGAACCAGCTCCGACCCTTTTAAGACTATCCAGCATCGCTGCAGGAGGAGGAGGATCCAACTGTCCTACATTTTACTTGTGGATGCTACCACTGCTAACAGAGCATGGCTTTTCTTCCATGGGGTTTTTTTTTCCCATGGCTTTTCTTCCATGGCTCTGCCAGGTCTGAGCAGAGGAGGAGGATCCAACTGTCCTACATTTTACTTGTGGATGCTACCACTGCTAACAGAGCATGGCTTTTCTTCCATGGGGTTTTTTTTTCCCATGGCTTTTCTTCCATGGCTCTGCCAGGTCTGAGCAGAGCGGGCGGAGCAGGAGCTGCAGTGCTGAGCACACAGCCCCGTGCCAGAGCCCAGGCAGCTCCTGACAATAAGTGTTAATTTCCATCACTTCCCTCCACTGGACACCCCGAAAGCTGATGACTGCTTATGGCACCTTCCGCTGGATGCGATCACCTCATCATCTCCTAATTAGCCAGATCAGCTTTCCTCCTCATCACGAGCAGCCACGGAATGCCTTCTCCCTCTTCCCAGGATGGGCTCTCCCCCCGCTCTGCTCTGCCGCGCTTCACCCTGGGAAATGTTTTGTGATACTTTGGATCCCTTGTAAACCGTATTCTTCCATTTGGGCAGTCTTTCAACTCCATGAAAGTTACACGTTGTTTTCATTTCTTCTCAAGTACCTCAGGTCAAAGAAAGACCTGTGTCACAGTGGCTCTAAAAGCCTAATAAAGTCTTTCATCCAGAGACCTGCTTGCTGGCGCAAAGTCAGGGAAAACAAACTAAGTCATCGAGTGTTGTTCAAACTGTCAGATCCTTTTCAGCATGCTCTTCCTGCCAGCCTGTTCGTGTGCGTTTGGGGGCTGGGATGGGGAGGAAAGGAAGGGGGGAAAAAAAATTCCTGATGGCAGAAAGCCCATGGAACAACTGGCACCTTTCCAAAGCAGCCTCCCCCCGGCCCCCAGCCCGCCTTCATGGGCACAGGCGTCTGCCAATCTGTTCTGCACACACACACACACACACACACTGCGCAACACAGGCAACAAAATGACTTTCCAACAACTTCGCTCACAAGTGCCACTCTACCCCAAGTTTGGCACCTTGAGCTTTCTCCTCACCCCCGCCTCTCCGGGCTCTGCCTCCCAACGAGCTGGACAGGTTCCAGTGTTTAAAAGCCCATTTAACCACTCCCTTTTGTTTAGAAATACTAAGCCTTGATCTGATTTTATCGACCCTGCCGTGCCAAGAGGAGGAGGATGCTGAGGGTTTCTGAGGATCCTGCAATGAGCTGAAAAGCTCCACGAGCCCTTCAAGAAGGGCTTTGCCCACTTTGCAGCAGCCCTTGTGCTATTGTGGAGCCCCAGAAGGAGAGAGTGTACCATTTATGGGACCACACAGGATGGCTTCCACTCTTGCTGTTGTGCACATTTCTCCCTTTGAAAACTTCATTATTGGCACTGAGGAGCCAAAATTCAGCTCTGTGCTTGGCTGGCACTGTCTTTTGATGGTTAAATAGCTTTCTTTACACTCTTCACCTTGTTCAGTGCTGCTATGCCCAGAAAAATCAGAGCAGCAGGGGAGTGAGGCAAAGAGGCATGAACAGGACCTCTGCTCTGATTGACAATTGTAATCTTCCTGGGTATTGTTAGGAGACATCTTTCTGCACTTGATAAACCCAGCATGATTACATGAAACATATCCTTTTAAAATATATTTCTCTTTTTCATAAAGCAGGTAAAGCCAACTGCATTTAGAGCTAATTTCAATCCCTTTGTAGAGTGTAGCATTTGGATGCCCTCTTAAGGATGCTGGGTTTGAAAGTTTGTCTTTTCTCATAACCCCAGAGAAGCTCTTAACATCAGTGACAGAAAGGGTTGTCAGATTACAAGTCAGATACAACCAGAGAGCTCTGGAGTAACAGGAGACCCTTCCCAAAAACACATCTCCATTTCCCACATGATTATTTCTTTGAGAAAGAACACACATTCTGCAGAAAGGTGTAACCACACACTGACCACTGAGATCACCAGCCATGTTTTGGTTCAATTCTTCATCTCCATCATCCCACCAGTTCTGTGCTGTGGCTCATCAGGGCACTGCTAAACGGGGAGGAATTTAAACATCCACAGATCTGCTATAAATTTGAATGAATACAAATAGTTTCTCATCTATGGCAATTTGCACCAATCAAGGCTGTACCTTCATGTATCCGGCAATCTGGAGGAAAGAGTCTGCCTCCTGCTAGGCAGTTACTGACACATTTTTAGCTTCCCTACGCTAGCTCTGCCCTCCTCTACTTTTCATTTCCCACCAAAGAGAAAACATAAAGGAAGTGATGATGAACAGGCAGCTGTGGTCAACAGAAGAAGTAGCATGATCGAGAGAGATCCTATCTAAAAAGTTCACACAGGAACAGCCTCACTGGCATTGAGAACAGCAGAGCCTGGAACAATATCACTGAAAAACAAATTACACACAGGCACTATCCAAGTCCAAACCAGTCAGATATTTTTGATATCCTGCAGCTTCAAAGGGAATAACAGGCAGTTGAGTGCTAGTGCTGAAGATCACGTTAGCCCCACCGGATTATTCAGGTCATGCTAAACAGCAAATTCAGTGGATTAAAAGAGTTTTCATTCCTGCTGTGCACTTTTAACAGTCTGTGAGTTACACAGAGGGCTGAGGATGCTATGTACGTCGCACGTCTTGTGTAGCACTTTATAGTCAGACAAGCTCAGCAAGGGGCATCTGCCTTCCTAAAAATTGCCATTGACCCACTCCTGTTCAGGAACACTGAGAAACCAATGGACTCACCCAGCAGCTATGTGAAAATCTCTTTGCCAAGCCATGCAGAACTCACTTTTGTGTCTGCAGTGCATCGGCGCTGTATTACCATGACAAAACCAAATTGCCACCATTGAGGACAGTCTTTGCTAACACAACAGCCCTTCTCTGGTAATAAACTCGTGCGCACAAATGACGGCACAATGAGGGGATGTGGAACCGCTAGAGGATCTCTGGGGTAGCAGCCAACAGCTTTTCAGCTTTTTTCTTGTCTGACCCAAGTCATTCTCCACGCAGGCGTTAGTGTAAAGTTCAGCAGCACAAAGCTTGGCCAACATCAGGGCAGTGTCATTGTCTCACATTAATGTACAATTCCTGCAATTGCTGCAGAGCACAAGGCAGCATGGCCCCAGTTGTCACTGCAAAACATTTTGGGGGTTCTGCTGTGTCTAGCAGTATCCTTGCTCTCATTATGGGTCAGTGAAATCATGGGTGTTTCTACAGAATGCCCAAAATCTGTGTGGCACCCACCCACTAATACTGAAACCTCCCACAGTAATTAAGGCTGTATTTCAGATGTCAATTACGAGTCTTTTGTAATCATTACAAATGGGGATGTACTGGGACAGGAGGTCCTGGGACAGGCAGGAAGAGAAGCGTGCAGATCTGACCCAACTCCTACCCCCTTCTTGCCAACCCCCAGCCCAGCACAACAGAGACAGAGTTCCCCAGGTCCATTCTGTGCTCATTTGAAAAATGAGCAATGGGTGAGCAAGCAAATGGCAAATAAATGAAAAGGGATACTTCTGCCTGATTTTTCAAAATACCTTCTGCTGAGGTGGAGTCTCTTATGTCTAACAGAGGTATGAACTGAGCAGATCTCTTCCCTTCAGGGGCAGCAGCAGTGAGGTTTGCCCTCTCCTCCACTGCCCATGCTGGAAAACTACTAGGAATGAAATATCATTGAGACTTCTACCTCTGTCAAAACTGGGAGAGATTAGCTGACAGGCTTAAAAAATGTTATGGAAACTGATAGACAGAGACACCTACACACTGCTTCATATGGCACAGAACTGTTTTCCCAAAAAAAAAAAGAAAAAAAAAAAAAAAAACTGGGCTAAAAATGAAAACGGTCAGTCCCTGAGCAGGTCAAGACATGGATATGAGCTTGTTGGTATGGGCTGATGGATTCCTTGTGGAGGCAGACAGCTCTCCTGAGATCCAATGAACAATATAAGAGAAGCATTTGGTTTAGAGTATAACACTAAGTCGTGCACAAGGGTTTGGGAAGAGAATTATTCCCAAGACTAAATTCAATCTTCAGTTTCACAGAACAACTTTGACCTCACAATCAGCATATTATGGGCTCAAGTCCCACACTTGCACCCAAATCTTTAAGCTGAAGTAAACTTTTTTCCACCCATAATGACCATCTTACTGGTGTTTTAAGAAAGAAGACACCAAAATTTTTACGGACACTGTACCCATGAAGTCCTCAACAAACATTACATTGATACAACAGCAGTGCAACATTCACGTAACAGTTTGACAAAGGTGTTTTCATAAAAGTTTGAAGATATTTCTGAGTACTTTTTCAGCTGAGAAAAATCACCCAGAGCTCCCACAGAGGACATCTCAAGGGTAGGAGATGGCAAAGCCAAACATTTGTCACCAGCAGATCAGGGAGCAGATGGAAAAACCACAGAAAGAGGTTGCACTGAGTTTGCTGTTTCTTTAAGTCGCTGATGGATTCACACATGATGCAACTAGACACAACACAGCACTTGCATCTTCCTGCATCAGTGATTCTGCAGACATAGATCTTCCCACCCTCCTTTTCCCCCTTCCAAGGCCCAGATGTAATTTTGGTCTGCAACTGGATACAATCACTTTCTGCACACAAGCCCAGCAAAACAAAACATCCCATTTTCAGTCCACAGAGCTGCCATGGCAGAAATAAATATTATTTTGTTTGTTGGGGTTTTCTTTCTGGTCACTGTGGTTTTGTTTTCCAAGAATCATTGTTCTGCAGAACTATTTAACACAACACATTCTTCCTGATTTGAGACTTTGCAGTTAGCTGAACAGTAGTTGGGTTCTCAGTGAAAAAGCCAGTCCTTCCAAGCCAACCCCCAAATTTCTCTGAAATCACAACATTTAGACATCTTCCTAAATCAAGAAACCTGAGACAAGCACTCGGCCTCCTCCCATTTCAGCAGAAAATGACCCAACACAAATCTCTGCAACACTGCCATGGTCTGTAAGCAGAAGGTGGCACCTTTGGGTTTGCACCTCTGCTTGGAGCATGCCATGGCTGAGGGAAGGCTGCTGGGCACAAAGTAACCCACTCCTTACTCCCTGAACTCTGTTTGCAATTGGCATCTGAATTTCTTGAGAGGCATGGGAGCAACTGGCTGCCTGACACCTCAGGAGTTTAGGACAAAACTGAGAGCAGAGCAGCAGCCTTGCACCCACCACCACTGGGGCTGTATTTTCAGAAGCACATTGCTTGCTGTTGCTGATTTGAGCAAGGAGATGAGTCCTTCTTGGAAGAGAAACCTACTTAAGGTAGGGCTTTATGGCAGGGGGCAGCTTCAGGAGTTAGCCTCTCTTTTCTCCTTCTCTCTCCCTTCTCACTTCAATTGCCTGATCTGGTGGTAATTTTCCTCTCTCTGGTGCCTCCCTACCCATCCTTTCCTTCTCTCTTCCCACCCTGTCAGCCAATGACAAAAATAGAGATGAGAAGAGACACAATTGCATAAAAGAAGGGATTTTTCCATCTTTAATCACAGAGGGGGATTGGTTTGCGCTCTGTCTCGCTGCAAAAGCTTTGCAGGTTGGGCAGGTAAGATTTGAAGGGAGGCTGTGTGATGCATCGAGCTGAGCTGGCCCTTGACCTCCAGCTCCCTGCCTGCTCTGCCTCCAGCTTTAGTGAAGGCACCAGGCGTGAAATGGCACCAGCAGTGCTGCTTGGTGCTTTTCTGAGCAGCCTTTGAGAGGAGGGAGCAGCGTGTCAAATGTGCTCCGTCCGCGGTGTGCGCATCTTCCTCGGGCACACCTGGGGAGGAACGTTGCTCTGGGTTTGCAGCACTAACACAAAAAGCACTTTTCTGTGCACACACTGGCTCTGGGGCTCAGCAGATACAATGCTGTTGTACGCCAAGATCGGTTTACATTTAAAAAACCTCAGTTACTGATAACTTCAGAATGAAGGTAAAAGAAAAACTAATCATGCTTACCTTGGTTTTTTTTGGCGGGTTAAGCTTGGGAGTTTTTTGTTTCTCAAGAGCACTGGGCTTTTTGTAGCTAAGGAAAAAAAAAGGAAAATACTGTAAGAACAAATCAAAAGAAAAAAATTATATCAGCATACCATTTTTTAAAGCTCTACAGGCTTTATTTTTATCTTTGCATAGTATTAGAGCTGAATTTAATTCAGATTAAATTTTGCAAAAAAATATTCTCCATAGGTATATCCTCATTTTCGTTGGACAACATCAGTTCTCTGATCTTTATTCACTTGGAGGACTGCTCTTTTCTTTCCAGCTCTTTGCTTTCTTGCCTTTTGCCACATTTGAAACTGAGGCTGGCCCAAAACTGCTCCAAGACATCTCATCATTTTCACCAGGGCAGTTTATCACCAAACTCAGTATGTTTTTCAGCTCCCCAAGAGAATAATTAAAACACCAGGTTAACAAAGGATGAATTTCCAGGTACCATTAGCACAACCTGCAAGATGATCCCTCACACAAACCAGGGCAATTTCATGCATTTCCACCAGCACCATGGCAAACCACTCAACCACTTCTGAATGCAGAGGTGGGTCCTCTGAGCGGCACGTGCTGCCTTGCCCTTGCGAGCAGGGGCTCACTGCCTTTTTTTTTTTTGCCTCCATTTTCAAGATTTCCAAGAGGAACAGTCCTGTCCTTCACCTCCATAGTCATTTGTACCAGCACAAACCAGATTCAAACCACAGGAAAGCCTCAGGAGGAGATGCCAAGCCCATGGCACTACTGGCCTAAGGGACAGCTCACCACGCTCAGTGTTTGATTGTATGTTCCCCATACAAAATTAATTGATCATATCTTTTCAATAGACCACAAACAGCTCTCAAAATTAACCACGAGGAAGCAGACTCCATTCAGAGATTTGAATCAACAAAATATGAGCACAAAAATAAAACCATTCTCATTACGATATTCTTTTAATAAATGCTCCTCAGTAGGGCTACTGAGGAAGGATTTTCTCTAGTGCACTTTGGTCTGGACTTCTTAAACACATTTGAGAAATTTCCCAAAACAATCTTTGTAGAGAAATGGATCTATCAAGATTAAAAATTTCCCCTGGAAATTCACTGTCAATATTTTTTTAACCTACTTTTCTTCCTCACTCCCTCCCCAGGAGCTCTTTGTCTCACATCAGTGCTCTGCCACTCTTGGATCCTATGAGTCCTTCTGCCTCAATGCTTCTTGGGATAAAATGATCTTTCCCAGGAGCTCTGATAGGCTGCTTTAAATCAGCTCTTTCTTGATTCATGCATTTCACAGTTCTCTCTCCTCTCCATTCTTGTTGCTATAATTACTGGTGAATTTAAATTTTATTTAAAAAAAGCAAACAAACCAAACCAAATACAAAACAACAAAAAACAAGCCACAAAGAAACAAACAAAATACCCACTAAAAGGCATCCTAAACCTCTCTTCCTCCCAAAATATCCATCTTTTCCTGCCGGAAATGACCCCCACTGAGCTGTGCTCAGGATGGCAGCAGGGCTGCCCGAGCCAGATGGAAGCTGCAGAAGACCTTGGAGATCAAGCCACCAGCCTACAATCTTGACATTTGGTCGTGGGTGGCAGATTTTTTCCTTTCACACTTAAAAATGTTGCAAACCACAGTAGTTCTCTTTGATGGGGAACTGGAGGCTGATTAACCTTATCTTCTTCTGTGCAGATACAGATGTTGAGAAACAATTTCCCACCCATACTGGCCAGAACTGCTGCCTGGACCATTGCCCAACACACAATCTGACATCCTGAGCCCTACACCCTCTAGAGATCTCTAATGGGGTTTTGGTGCTGTTCAGGATGTGGGAACCAGGGGTAAATAAAGTTTGCCCCTTTCTATGCTGCCTTGGTAACTAGCTCTGGCCGTCCCCACATTTTTAGCATCATTACAGAACATTTTCCTGATGGGTCAAAAAAATGAGCCTCCTTTTCCAGTTATGCTCCCCCCAGGAGAGGATGCTGAACCAGCAGGATCTTTCCCATCACAGGTGGCAGGAGATGGGACAATGCACCTCCTTTTTTTTTTTTTCAATAAGGAGGATCCTTCTTCATCTGCTTTCATTAAACCATGTGCCTGCACTGTGAGCTCAAAATGACACTTTTGAATAATTTAAGATAACGATAATAGAAACATTAAAAAAAACCTCTCGTAGAGACCAAACCCAATTCCTCTCGCAGCTTCTGAATTAGTTTTTCACTTGTAGCCATTTCTGCTCTATCTTAAGAGCTATTAAAAAAAAAAAGTCACGATAGATATTAGGAAATTACTAATGCCTTTTTGAAAGCACCTATTGCTTAATTTTCTGCAGGACTATTTCTGGATTCCTGTGCAGCTTTCATCTTTACCCTGAGTGTTTTACAAGGCACCTCACACGCGCACAGCCCGAGTCCAAAGAGGACGGGTTGTTTTTGCGCATTTTCCCTGCAGCTGTTTTGTTCCACTGGAGATGATGCCTCACTGGGTCAGGGCTTTTTTTTTTTTTTTTTTTAATTTGCTTTAAGGGATGAGCTTTATTTACCAGACAACATTAACCATTTGGATTTCCCAGCTCCAAAATTCCTTGCAGGCATTCTGAATATATTAGGGTGGTTTGTTTTTTGTTTTTTTTTTTTTCCTTGCTTTTAAATTCTATTTTTAAAGCCCGGAATGCTGGGTCTGACACAGCTGGGAACTTTGCTGCTTTTTCATTTCTTTTCTTTCAGGGAGGCAGAAACACAAACTACTCCTAAAACACCAGGATCAGGACATCATAATTTTTTCCCCAGCAACATCTGGAATATTAAGAGACTGGAGTGGGATTGGAGTTGCGTTGGCTGAGCCAATCTCCAGCAGGAGCCTCCCCCTGCTCGCGCGAAGGGAGAAGCAGCCGGAACGTGAGGAGCAGCAGCCGCACTCACCGCTCCGTGACTCCAGCTCCATGCCTGCACTTCTCCATTGATTTATGGGGCAGCTCATTTCCAGACCCACCTCCTTCAGGAGGAGGAACTTCAACTGGATGTGGATAATAGGGTCCTATAGCCCTAAAGCACTCGCTGCTTCTTCCTGGGGTGGGCAGGGGAGGGTTACAGCAGAGAGAAATATTCCTCCTCCCTCTGAACGGGTCTGGAAATGAACCGAGAGAGCTGATGCATTTTTAATTTAAATAAAATAAAGTAGAAAATGTAAAGCTCACAATCCAAAGCAGAGCTTGGGCTGTGGAGGAGGAGATCCCTCACCCCATTCCTGTCGTGAAAGCCGCACAATGGAAGACGCACTCGCCTTCCGCCCATTCAATCTCTGCCTTACATCTCTATATCTATACACACATGCCCCACAAAGACATATTTTCTACGTTAAGCCTATGGATTACTGGCTCAGGCCCTCACAAAAAAAAAAAAAAAAAAAAAAAAAAAAAA
>VXBC01007232.1:162125-213220 GCA_013399945.1 Ploceus nigricollis
AAAAAAATTAAAAAAAAATGTTTCCAAGGCAACGAGCCAGGGGTTGCTATGGCATCTCGGAGCGAGCAGCTGGGCCAATCCCGCTCCCTTCGAGCTGGGAAGGCGCAAAGCCTCTAAATTTAATGTCAGTGCGGAGAGGAAGGGAAGCTGTTGAGGCATGCATGATGCTGAGCGTGCGCTTGCTAAATGCGGACAACATGGCCCCCATGATTAGGACCAGCACACTAATGAATATTCATTGGGCTGATTAAAGCAAAGTCAATTAACTACTTGACTGCTTGATTTTTTGCTGGATTTTAGTCGTCTCTTTTAACCATTTTGCCACTGGGGATGCTCTCGTTCTCCCCTTCATCTCCCTCTTTCCTCCTCTATATTTCCTTCACTGGCAATTAAGGTTCAGATTTTTTTTTCCCCCTTGTCTTTATGCTTTTTACTGATAATAACCCATCCTCCTCATATTTTACGGCTCACTTTATCTCACCAATAAATCACATTCTTGTAGGGTCACTGTCTTTCACTACAGTTGCAGGTAAAGTAGAAGGTCACAGTTTTCCATCAAATTTTAAAATCTTACATGCGATTTGATTCCAAATCTGCAGCTAAGCAATAATGCTGATTTTGTCCCTCACAGTGGGATTTCCCCCTATCACCACAGCCCTTTGTTTTATAACACAGGGGGTTGCTGTGAGCCAGGTCAAGGGCTGCAGAATATTTTTTTATTTTGATTTGTTAGGTCCGAATTCCTTCAGACAGACAATTCAGACTGAATGTCCTAGGAAACCTAAAGGGATCCTAAAATAAAACAACAATTCATTAAAGATGGTTTTCAATTTAGAGAGATGTCTCTCCCAGTGCAGTACTGATGTAATAAGACTGTAAAGAGGACTGCATATTTTATAAAGATCATTTTTCAGAATTTGCCTGAAAACTAAAACATGTGATTAAATTAAAAATAAATGAAAAATTTTTGGAAAAAAAAAAAGTCCACATTTGTGAATCCAGCCCTTACAATGTAACCTGGGAAAATACATAAATTTTCACCATGTTCTTTGGCTTGTTCTGAAAACTCTCTCAGGTTCCTGTATTATGTATACAGGAAAAGATGCATTTACATGACAGTTATGACTCTCCTGGAATGGAGTTATTAACAGTTTGAAGTAAGAGATCTGATGGAAAGACTGGAAAACCTGACCATAATCACCCAGCGTTTGGGTTCTCGCCTCTGTGAGCAACTGAAGGAAAAGCACACAGCAAAAGGCAGAGTGTACAGCGGGGTAGGGACAACACTGATTTCAATATTGTTTGTTGAATTCAGCTGCATGCAAGCAAAAAACCAGAGAAAAAAGAGCGAAAGAGGAATGAAATGAGAGGATAACTGTGTGGGGGAAGTTTGCATTTTTTGTAAGCGCAAACGAAAAAATGCTCAGTTTCTATTCTATTAACTCCATGGATGCACTGGTTTCTCTATTATTTTGCAGGTTGATGCATATATTTACATTGGTTTTTAGATACACAGTTATAAAAACAGACAGTTGCTTCTCCACCAAAATACAGCAAACAGGGAATGACAGTGCTTCCCTACACAAACTGTATTTTGGGAGCGCTTCCCCGCAAACCCGGCGCGTGTCCACCGTCCCCCTGTTAACACCATTATCCCAACTTTTAATCTGCTCATCTGCAGCCCAAGATTCAGCCCCTGTTTGGGCTCAGGGAGTCACCCGGGTGGGGAACGCTGCTGCAAGGATGAAATCACAGGCACGAGTCGGAGCGCGCGTCCCCGGATTGCCGAGATGACGCCCTTCTTTGCAGAGCTTTATGTTCCTGCCATCAAAACCAGGAATCTGCATAGCAACACTCAGCTCCACGTTGCATCCACCCAAATCTGAAGAAAAACCCCCAACAAATAATTACCCATTTACAAATTAAGAGAGCAGCAAAAGAAAAGGAAGAGGAGCGTGTTGAGCTGCCACGTTCAATTTAAAGAAATATAGACTGGGGGCTCTGTTTCAAAATAACATTTTTTCATCTCTGTGCAGTAGAAATTTCTTCACAGGGGGCAATGTGCAAGCATAGATGTACATGCACACAAAGAGAAGTGGAGTAATTCC
The DNA here is from genome assembly GCA_013399945.1 of Ploceus nigricollis. Classification (NCBI taxonomy): domain Eukaryota; kingdom Metazoa; phylum Chordata; class Aves; order Passeriformes; family Ploceidae; genus Ploceus; species Ploceus nigricollis. Next base: position 164,234 of record VXBC01007232.1, read on the forward strand.
ATTCTCACAAAAAATTTAGAGAATTGGATTCAAATCCTATGTAGGTCACAAATGAAATGTAGTCAGCAACCTACAACACAGGGAAAAAATGAAAGAAAAAGACAAAATCCCAGCCCAGTGCCACACAACCCAGCAGTCTGCAATTCCTGGTCATGAGAGGCCACAGCATTAGCCAGGCAGGGTGTTGCAGGTCAGGATTAAGACGCATTAACAAATTCATGTGGAGGAAGCTGGCCTAGCACCTGCCCACAATTTGCCAATTCGTTTTGTCCCCCTTCCATGTGAATCAAATTCTCTTTTTCTACTTGGAGGATGATTTTTTTTTTTTTTAAATAATGTTACACTGGGTAAAATGTACATCCCCAAGCTGTAAAAAGAATTTTAACTTGAAATCTACACAGGAGCAACAGCAACATAAATATTGTGCTTGTATTGTGAATGATACCGACATAAAAATGCTCAAAGACATGTATGTGAACATCCACACACACATACAGAGAAATTATAGTAAACTGCATCTATTCTGGTTCTAAGATACATTGCAAATTCAGTAAACTATTAAAAAAACCTCCTCACAAAAATACAAACCAAGAATCTACATCTGCACAATGGAAAATATTCTGAGCGCAAACCCATTGCGGGAGCGGTAAATTCAGGGTTAAGTCTCTGGATTCCTGTCTGATACTCTCAGCCTTTCATCATGTCTCTATGAATTTTTATTTCTGTACTCTGGGGTAAATTAAGGCTGATGGTGTCAATACGGGGTTTTGAGTCCGATTTCAACGTTTCAGTGTTTCGCCTGTTTGACTCAGACCCTTTAAGTTTGGGTTTTTCAAAAACTGGGAGGGAGGCTTGGGGATTTCCTAATCCTCTTCCAAAATGCCATATTTTCCAGGAGGCTATGCTCACCAAACTTGCCCCCAAAACATTGTGTCAGGGCAGTAGCCATTTTCCCAAGCAGAACAAATTCCTCCATCCTGGAGAGCTGATGCTGAATGAACCCCAAGAGCAGGAGCACCCCGAGGCTGCAGAGACCCCAAACTCCTGCATCTCCCTGCTCCTGCAAAAAAGAGCCCCCCAGAACCCTCCAGGACAAAGCTGATGCGTTTGAGATTAAGAACGTGCTGTGTCTGGGATTAAAGCAGAACACGTTTACAGCCCTCGCAGTGCTAACCAACCAGAGGAGTTATCTAATACAGGATTCATGTGATTGCTTGAATAATATTCCAGGAGACGCCGCGTCCCTTCCTCCCTGCGTGCACAGCCCTCGATGCAGGCACACACATGGTATTTCTAATAGGATCTCTTCTCCCCTCTCTCTCTCTCTCTCTCTCCCCCGCTTTCACAATCTGTCGCTCTCCAATCTGCCCACTCTGCTCTATTTTCCCATCCAATATTCCCCCTCTAACACCTTCCCCTCCTCTTCAGCCCCCACCCTTGCTCCTTCTCCCCCTCCTCCAGGCTCTGGAGGAGCCACCTTAGCCCTGGTGTTGAGTTTTGGGTCTCTGGACATTCAAAGCATCTAGCAGAGTGATTAAAAAGAAGCAATAAGGGAAAAAGCAATTTCTCTCCTACTACTAGCACGTAAATAATGTGGTAACTAACTAACCCCTCTAATAATTTGGTGCCTAAAATATTTTTGGTTTTTGGCTGGACTATGTTGTTAATGCTTTATCTCACTTGGTGCTATTTTATCAGAAACTTTACACACAAGTTCACCATTGCTACCTCCTCTTTGTGGAGGGGAAGCAGCAGCAGAGGGAAGGGGAAAGCTCAGTTAGAGCTCCCAGCAAGCTGGTAGTATAGCCTGAAATAAATGAGGTCTCCTGGGTTCCAGTCCAGTGGTCTAACCATTAGTCTCTGACTAAGAAACAAATGCAGAGGCCAGAAAATGTATAAATTAAAGCAACACTTCTCTTTTCCTTTTAGTCTGTGGAATAATTACAAGATGCAGATGTAGCTAGAGATGCCTGAGGCTTTGGTGATCCCAGGGATACATTTCTAAGATCAGGCTTTACCTCCAGACCATCCAGCTGCTCTAAGGTTCTGTAGGAACTGTTCACTCTGGCTGAAATTTGGCCCTAACCTGGGCAGCACAGGGCTAAGCAGAGCAACTGGTTTAAGGAGTTCAGGGGAAGCATCAGGCTTTATCTAGGCCTGGCAGGATTATGGAAATAAGTATTTAATTTCCCAGAAGAGAACAAGCTCGTGGCCAGCTTATATGTGCCTACACATGGACACCAGCACGGACACACGGGAGAGCTCCGGCACCGCACGCAAGGAGGGGGGAAAAGGCTTGGAGACAGTGTGTGAGGCAATAACAGCCCTTACCACAAGGAAAGATTTACATTCACACTCTTAACTTAAAGGTTGTAGGTGCCCCTTGATTTGTGCCATGCTGCACAGCCTGTGGGATGAGGACAGCTCTGACCCCATGCAGCAGTGAGCATGGCAGCAACATCAGGGAGGAGATGCAGAGCAAGGACTGCTCTAGGATCTAGTGACAGAGAGATTCTAGAAGATTAGGACATTCAGCTTCCCTTTCCTAAAGATAAAAGCACCTGCCAAAAGAAAAATGAACACTGTCCCCATGGAGAAGGCATTAAACCCCTTAGAAATTGAAGCCAATCCTGCAGACCAAGCAAATGCTGCATTTAAGAACAAAAGGAACCCAAATCTCCTTAAAGGTCCAGAAAGCTGAGTTAGGTTCTCATTCTCTCAACTCACATCTACTACACATTTTTTTTAGACAAAGTAAAACGCAGGGCAGCTGATCTCATGGACTGTTGTAAAGCAACTCCTGTGTTAGAGAGCAACAGACAGGAGCACCACAGAGCACAGAGCTGCTCTGAGGGAGGTTTGATCCAAAGATCTCCTGGAATGGACCACGGTTGGAATCATGATTATTACTGGAGGAACCTCAGCTATTGAAGCTGTTCCCCTGCATGGAACTTCTCCAGCACCACCAGGCTCTCCAGTACAAGACAGATGTGAATACACAGGAGGTTCAATGAAGGACCACAAGGATGTTGAAGGGCCCAGGTTTTGTCTCCTACAAGGAAAGGCTGAGAAAGCCAGGACAGTTCAGCCTGGTGAAGAGAAGCCTCAGAACAACCAATCTTCTTTACCAGCAACATGGGCTTCCTGCCTAGAGCAAATACATCTTCATAGAAACAATCCAAGAAGAGATCAGACATGATAAAGATATGAAATGTCACAGCAATTTGGAAAAGCTGAACCCGAGGACTCTAAACTGGTAAATATGACTCGCATAACTAGCGGAAAATATTTGCAATCCTGTAAGCATACACAAATTCCTAAGATCTGTGGCAGGTTTCTGAGGTGTGACTAATTCACTCAGCACAAAGGTGACACTGTTGTGACAGAGCACTTGCATCTCTGAACTCTGAAACCAAGATGAAACCATTTCCTACTCTCTGGGGTTTGGTTGTGAGTGATGTAACTTTCCTAGGCCAATAGAAACAAGTTTGAAAAGCAGGCTAGAAAGAGTCAAAGCCTCCAGGCTTTAAGTAAGGCCACATTCATCTCTTTAGGGTGCATGTGGCCTCCAAAAATCCAAAAGAATTCACACCCTGCTATCTTGTCCTGATGAAGGGTGCAAGAGGCTGTGCATTGGTTCACTTGATGTTGTGCCTACAAGACATGAAAACCCCTCCAAAATCTCAACACCTCAGTGCATGGATTGCCCACGTGGAGATCCCAGCTCCAAGGAAACCCTGAGATCCATCACAAGTCAAATACACTCAACATGCAGAGACTTTTCAGGCTCAGAGGAGCCCATCTCTGTACCCCCTCCATCCATGCCAAGGATCTGCCCTTTGGCTTCACCCACCAAAAATTTTGTGCTGCTTAGCACCTGCAGAACTCGAAGGCACCTCTGTGCTGAGCCAAGCCCTTCCAAGAAGTGCAAGTGGGAGGCAGGAGCAGCACACGAGTGCCCTGGTGCCAGCTCCCCGCTCCCTGCACACGTCACCTCCCCAGGAAGTTGTTTGTATTCTTGGGAGAATGTTGAAAAATATCTCTGACCCCCAAACATTTACCTTTTGATCGGAGGTTTCCAATGTTGCTGTAGTGTATTAAAGCTGAGATGCTCATAAAAAAACCCTTTGTGTCAACATAGTAAATGACTCTAATTAGGCTGGTGGTGCAATGAAAATGCTTAATTCATTCTGATGAGGCAGAAGGAAGAGCTAAAATGTTTATAGACAATGGGTGAACAGGGAGATATAATGCTGAGTGCCAGCTTTAAATGCAAATTACCACAGAAATCTTTCCCTCTCCACCATCCCATTCCTCCCCCTTCCTCTCTCTCTCTGTCGCCAGCACCACTCTGTAATCTCCTAGTGCAGTAATTAGAAGTGAAAGGAGCCACATAGAGGGGCCTCTAAAGGCAACACTAAAGAGAATTACAGAAAAAAATACCTACCTTTAATAGAAGACAGCACTATTTTCCAAAGTGCACCACCATTGCAGCACTTGGCATGGTGGTAGGATCAGAGAGGTGATAATTTGGAGGGGTATTACTGAAATGGGATGTAAATGTCTTTAATTTCTCCCTCCATCTGAACTGGCTTCATCTACAATGTCTGTTCATGGGGCTGGGGCCACTTTGCCTTTTGGAAGGAGGCCAGGCCAGCAGCAACAAGCAAATATTTTGGGGGTGATGGCTCTGAGAGTGTTTCTTCACCTCACCAGAAGTACAGAGCTCCAAGTGGACAAGAGCTGTGAGGTTGAAAAAACACACCCTGGAAGGTGCCATGAGAGAGCAAATGTGGAAACCTCACAAAGCCATTCTTAGAAATGTTTCTCATTGCACTTGCAGTATCTCACCTTCTTTTAGAAGAGAAATTATACATTTGGTGAGAAAGAAAAAGTGAGAAGAGGACAAAGAGGAAGAGAGAAAAGGCAACCAGTGTTTGGTTTTCATACAGGGTGTGACACTTTTCTTCAAACATTCTCATTTGAAACATCCAGAATAGCTTTTTCTTGGGAGTTTAAATGAAGAAATGCTCCTGATGCCAACTTGACAGTGTCTCAATGCTTTAGGAACTCCAGTATCAGCAGTGCACTGCAGTGTACAGATGTGTCTTAGAGCTTCACATCTGGAGTCTGAGCCAAAACCAGGGTTTTTTCATTGTCTATGAATTAAATGCTCTCAGTCCTATTTCAGCATTGAACAAATCCCCTTCTCCTTCCCACACACAGCCACACAAATCACCCCAGTGCTGTGGAAGGTCAGATCAGGAGACTAGAAAATCTGTCACAGTCTGAGACTATGAGCCAAATAACTGGCTGGTAAAAACTCCTGGTAAAAGATCTGCATAATTACATTCTGGATTGAAATCCCTGAAACAAAAATATTTTCTTTCCTTCTTTCAGCAGCATTTGAGCCTCAAGCTTAAGAACAGGTGAGTATACCCTGAGGCACACAAGCAGGATAAAGCAGACCTGGACTTTTGCCAGCAGGGGCTGGCAGGAAAGGGGCAGGTATCAGGCAGAATTTTTGTGGGCACTGTGAATTTCTATCATCTCTCCACACTGACACAGCTGTGTTGTCAGTGGACAAGGTCGTGCTCACTGTGGACACATCATTTAACACTGTGCTCACCTCTGCAGGCAAGCCTGGTGATGTGCCCTGCCCTTTTCTGCAGGTGGCCTGACCACAGCAGCCCACCTGGGCTTGCTCTTTCTTGAGGGATTCAACACCCTTTAGGAAAGCTGCCAGAGGCTGAGGTGTGCTGCTGCAGGTCAGTGCTCAGACCCCGCTGCCAGATCCTGTTATGTTACCAGATCTGCATTGCCTGACTTAAATACTTCTATTTTCTGAAAAAATAATGATCTTTTTTCCCCTCCCTTAAGGCCAGCATGCAGGAGAGGTCCAGCTTTATCCCAGATTCTGGTCTGGGCAGAGTCACATTCCTGCAGGACGGTTGCCACAGAGGTGATGCCACATTTGTGCACTGCATGAACATAAGGAGGGAGCACCCTCCTCTGCGTGTCCTCTGCTGCATAAACAGAAACCGCAGACAAAGCTGGACTTGGAAAAAAAAAAAAAGGCACAGCTTGCTTGTGCCTGCACTGCATTCCCAAGGCTCGGCTCAGCTCATTCATAAAAGATCTCCATCTGACCCGCAGAGCCACCTCCAGCCCCTGGTGTGCAGGTGACGCTGGGCTCTCCTCGAGGATGCCCCTGGGCACGGAGCCCTGTGCCAACAGCTCCCTCTCCCCAGCCGCCAGCGGGAGCATCCCACCGTCTCCTTCTCCCGCTCCCTCTCTGTGTTTGCTCACTGAGACAGAAGCAATACCAGTTTGCAGCACAATAAACCATGTAAAGGAAGCATGAATTAACTAGAATACATGGATATAGTATTTAATTAACTGTTAGGCTCACAGTTACCGTATGATGTCATGGAAACCTCGAATCTCCTGGGTGCTGCCTCACACATGCCAACCGGGAATTGGAGCCGTCACAAATCCCATGTAAAGTTTGAATCCTGGCGTTTTTAATTAAAAAAAGGGGAAAAAAAGAAAAAAAAAGAAAAAAAAAAGGAGATTCTGGCTCTCTTAAGTATCTTTTAATTGACATATATGTGTGCACATCCTTGGTACTCCAGGAGCCCTGGGTGGGATTGGTCCCCTATTCACAGCCACTGTCACCAACCAGGGCTTTGTGTGGAGGAACCACAAAAATGAGCCCAGAAGGCTCTGTGGAAATAAAAATGAGGGCAAAATCATACTGGATGGGTTTTCAAGGATATAAGAGGATATACATTGCGTTTACACTACTTTTGGTATGAGGATCTCAAAGCACTTCGCAAAACAAAAATGCAAACATTTGAGGTCGATTGAACAAGGGCATGTAGTGACAGAACAAGGGTGAGTGGCTATAAACTGAAAGAGGGTAGGTTTAGACTGGATATTGAGAAGAAATTCTTCCCTTTGAGGGTGGTGGGGCCCTGGCACAGGGTGCCCAGAGAAGCTGTGGCTGCTCCTGGATCCCTGGAAGTGTCCAAGTTCAGGCTGGACAGGGCTTGGAGCAGCCTGGGGTGTCCTTGCCCATGGCAGGGGTTGGAACAAGATGGTTCCTTTCATTCTGTGATTCCATGATTTCCTGGCTCTTAATTCAGTATGAAAGATCATTTAAGTCTATAACTTCTTGTTCAGCACATTCTAGAGAGGCTTCAAGCCCTAGTTCAAATACTGAAAAATGTAGGCTCATCTGTTTATGAAGCAAGTGGCATTTTACAGGATTTTATAAGATTTACAGTTGAAGAAACTGAGGCAAAGGGAGGCTGGGGCCATGGATCCAAAAGTCAAAGTCTGTTGAGAGCCGGAGCAAGGAACAGAACCAAAACACTCTACACATGTTTGTGCTGACCAGAGAGAGCCAGGTGGAAGAGGGAGCAGCAGCCTGACATGGTGCTGGCAATATCCAGGCACTGCTGATGCCTCAGGAAGTGCCCAGAGCCCCTCAGCATCCCTGCTCACACCAGGTCTGCCAGGGCCCCTCACAGCCCAGCCCTTGTTGTGTCTCCTTGAAGAACTCTTCAATAAAGCACAGGTTCCCACAGGACCAGGCTGCAGCAGCAGGTACTGGAGTGGGATCCTTGCAGCCCATGAACAAATTCAAACAGTCAGCCTCAAACAACATCCCCACACAAGTAATTTTATACCCCAGCTGCAAACATTAATACTTTAATTCCATTTACTACAAGATATTTGTTGCTCAACACTAATTTTGTCCCAACACCTTGAATTGCAGGGAAAGTCCTGTATTAAAACCCATTAGGCTGAGATGTATTGCACACCTTCCTTTAGTGCTTTGGCAGTAGAACATTAGACTTACACAGACCCAGACAGGTAAGTACAGTATTATTTTCTGTGAATGAAGGTGTGTGTTCATTCTCTGTATCCATTGTCTATGTTTATGTGGGAATTAGTTTATGGATCACTCCTGACAGAGCTACAGCACCCTCCCTTAAGGGCATTGCTGATATATTACCTTTGAAAGAGAATCACAATTTATTCATTCAAACACAGAGCTAAAGATAGATGTGCACTGGAATATTTTGAAATATTGCATTATATATAAAATGAAATAGGGGGAAGCTAAATTACACAGCTATAATTACTTAGAGTTCAGGTGGCATCGTAAATAATCTATTCACAACTCACTCAGTGTTTATTATGTCAGAGCAGAGCAACATAATTAACATGGTATAGATGGGAGCTGTGCAAAGCAGATGCCTGATACACCCAGATCAAACCCACTAGGACACAAGCATAAAAACACACAAACACATGCTATGTCATTCATAAAAATTCATGGGAAAGTGAGAAAAAATTAGGTAAAAAAGCAGCAGTTTGAAAATGCTGAGGCACCAGCCCTGCCAACAGCACAAGTACGTCTTTGGAACAGTCATAGTTAAATTTATGGACATGCTTCAGTGTTTACATTGCAGGGGCAGAGGTGGTTTTGCATTGACTGTGTTCATGCTATCTATGAAATTCTTTCTGTGCTGCTCTGAAATTGGCTTCCTGGCTGTTAGAAATGAAATTGTTACAAGGAATAAGAAGCTGTCAAACAAAACTTGGAATCTGAAAGTCATCGTCCAATCCTTCCCCACAAATACACAAGTGCAGACACCAGAATGGAATTGCTTGGAAATTATATTTTAAAAAAGGGAGGGTTAGGCAGAAAACCAAGGAAATTATCAAGGAAATGATCAAGGAAATATCAAGGGAAATATCAAGGAAAATATCAAGGAAATACATTGTAAAGGGGAAAAAAAGCCCTAACATCAAGAGTGCCAATACAGTAATTAAATTTATAAGAAAATATCTCCTGTTTTACCTTGAAATCACAAGATTTGTCCATTCAAAGACTTGTTTCCAAAAATCTCTGCTCACAGAAGAAAATTCATATTTACCTTAGCACTGAAGCAAAGTTTTAGAAACACACGAAGGTACCTTTCACAGGCTCAAAGGAGGAATGAGATAAGCAGGTGGCAAACTAAAAGTCCACTAAAGAAATAGAAAGCTCAGAGGAACAGCTTTTCAAGAGGTTTGGGTTGGTCTGCCATTTGCTTATGTATTATTCTTTCCCAATTCTGTTTCTGTATCAGGGAAGAAACAGAGCAGGGGAACAAAATCCCACCATTGCCCCCAAACTCGAGGTGAGAAAGTGAGTCAGGAATCAGATTTTTTCCCTTTACACCTTCTGCTTTCCTCTCCTGTAATCACTATTTGTGGGCAGTTTATTACCTGCTTCTCCATTGCAAAGAGACCCAATAAATACATGAGCAGAGGAGTTTGAAGTTTGATCTTTTGCTGGTTTATTGGTTCAATCTCTTTTCTCTAAAAGCAAGAGAACTTTCCCCATCATCCACCAGATCTTCACTATCATTAAGAGCTCCAGACGTAATCATACCCTCCAAACAGGAACCAGAGCAAGCCCAGAGGACACATCCTTTGGCCTTTGATTGTTGGATTTGGTGATCTTCGAGGTCTTTCCCAACCTTAATGATTCCATGATTCTGTGACTTGAAGGGCTGCAGCCCAACCTCCCACAGCACCAACATGACCAGGATTTGAATATACAATTTATACTGAAGATGGAAAAGATGCCCAAACAAGCTGGGTTTAAAAAAACCATCATTCCAGTCAGCTGCACTGAAATCACAATTTCCTTTTTCCTGCAGTTGAATTGGAGGTAGCAACAACGTCCTTAAAGAGTTTTGGCCCAGCACAGAGCTTGTTCTTGACCCATCTCATCACCTTGCAGGGGAGGTGGAAGCGGGCTGGAAGTGATTCAGGAGGCTGGATGCAGAGCAGAGGGAAGTGCTGTGTCTTTTATTAAACAGCATCTGCCCTTCTACTGGATATATTACTTTATGCCAAGTGGTGAATTTTTTTTTTTTTAAGTAAAGAATATTTAACGTCATATAACAAGAAAAATGGTCCCTTAAATTATTTGTGGCATGTCCTCTGCGCTGTGGAGGAACAAAGCTCACTCTCCCAATGTGCTGCACCAGAGTCCATGAGCAGTGGTGACAGTCAGGAAAGAATTTATGGTCCCTGGGGAGAGATCTGCTTGGGTCCTGCAGAACAAGATAAAATATTTGAGAGTTGGGGCTTTTTTTTTCTTCTTCTCTGTGGAGACAGCAGAGATGAAAGATGTAAACCTGTTTCCCAGAGACCAAGACTCCACCAAAACACCTTCCTCTCCTGGAGTCAGACTTGAGCTTGCAAAGGGAAGTTAATCTAGTTTTGTTTGCATGATGCACTTTTCTGTATTCCTAAGAAATTTCACAGTGTGAACAGGAATTCTCCAAAGGCTAAAACCAAACCCTGAAAAAGCCAAAAGAAAGCAGCACACTGAATTCCCTTCCCCTTGGGCCCTCATGATTTTTTTTAATGGGATGTCTTTTTGACACACTTTATGATTAATATGATTTGTGAACACTTGCAGAGGCCACTCCATCCAGGTATGACCATGGAAGATGATCTTGCTTCATGTTTTTAAATGGCTCCTTGCTTATGGCCAAGCAGAGCTCAGGACTCAGGTAATGGTCACATCTTGGAGACGGGAGCCAGCCTGACACAAAGGCCCCCACAGAGGAGCAGCAGCTTTTCTGTAGTCCCAGTGGTGTTTTGGATCTGGTTTGTAACTCCTGGGTCTCCACGTTCTTCAGTGGTGCCCCTTCGTTTGCAAAGTCTTTTCTCCCTTGTCAGACAGAACGACACAGAACAACTCAGACAGTTAATTATTATAGGTAAATTATTTAAAGTGCTGATCCTGCCTCAAAATCTGCTATGGATTAGGCACCAACTTCAGCCCAAGCACATGGAGCATTGCCTTTAGCAAGTCAGCAAAGATTCAAGAGTGACAAACTCTGGCTGATGTAAAGTGCCAAAGGATCATTTAGTCAAGAAGTGTCATAGTAATTAATACCACCTAAAAAATCACCCTAATTTTTAAGCACATCCCATGAGCAGATAGGTGCCTTCAATGTTCATTTTTTCAGCCTGAACCACACTCAGCTTTAATCCAGAACAGGGGTTGAATGGCAGCACCAATGCTGCTCACACCTCCCCACTAAGGGGTCCTGTTTCCTAAAGGCTGCTGCAAATTGCACTCAGCACCACCTTGGGAGCAAAAAACCCAAAGCTGATCCCTTGCTTAGGCTGGAGGAAAATAATTTGTGCCTGCAGATGAAAAACAGTAAAACTTATAAGCAGGTTTGCTGCCCACCCAAAGCAAGAACCAGCATCCACAGAGCCCCTCTGGCCTCAGCCTGCTTCAATTCCAGCAGTGCTTTTTTTTTTTCCTCTGCCTCAAGACTCCCAAAAAAATTCTTCTTTAAGAGACTGATTTCTCTGGAAACCGGCACATCAGCAAACTGCACATCCCACTTTCTGGTAAGAAGATTTCAAAGGTGGCTGCAGCCCTCCCTTCTGCTGCAGGGAAGTGGAACTAATTATCCCACAGTGCTGAAGCCAGTTTTGCCCCTGGATTCCCACCCAGGCAGTCCCAACACATGGGACAGTCTCTGCTACAAGAGCATCAAGGCACCCTGGATGGAGTGACAACAGCAGTGAGAGATTTGATCTTATTACATTCATTTAGAAACATGTTTATGGCAGGCTGGCATGAATTTCAATTCAAACTTCACTCTCTTTCTGTAGCATCTGCAGCTCCCAGAACCTGCAAGTGTAGGCAAACACACTGTTCTTTAAAAACTGAAGATGTAGGTCAAAATGAAAAAAAAGAAAAAGTTATGTGAGTCCTGTGTTATCTGAGCTCTTTCACAGTTCCACCAAGGTGTTCTGGTGTCTCAGCTCTCTTAAAAAGAAGGGCTAACCATAGAACCTGGTTTCTGTGCCCAGCTGGTGACACCTCTTGCAATGTTACAGAGATAGAACCAGCTCCATTTCACAATGGACTTGAATCCTCAAATCTATCAAATATTTTGACTTTTACTCCTCAAGACCAGCGAGCTCTAGGACAGGAATTGCTGCGAGACTCAGACTGAAACAGTAAGAAGCAGAACCAGAAATGCTCCCCATCACACAGCAACCCAAAATCCTGATCCCAAACCTTGTCCTGGGCCCCAGTCCTCCCACGGCACCCTCAGCAATAGCCAGCTCCCCTCGTGGCAGCAGTTCAGATCAAGGCTAATTGTATTTGAATCTACAGGGCACCAATTTTCCAGCGAAGGGGTTTTAATCTAACACGCAGATCTCTTGTCTACATTCACGTCACCCCAGAGACCCATAACATAGGTCATTTGTGCATACACAATCTCAGTAATAGGATGCACAATTTTAAAATGCCTAAATCTGTAGTGTAGAAAAAAATGTTATTACAGGAGGAAAAAGAAAAGATTAGCTCACAGGCTGAGATCATGTTTGCCAAGTTTCCACCCAGAGAATTATTCCAGTACCGAATTCTATGCTACCAAAATAACGGGTTTATACAGCAGGCATTGTGCCAGCTTTTTGGCTATAATTATAGTGTTTTCCTCTCTCAAGTTCTTTATTGATATCTGGATTTTTTTTAAAAAAAGGAGGAGGTGGAGAAGTGATTTTATACGTTCAACAAACTACAGCAACACTTGATGCAGTTAAAAAAAAAAAAGGGGGAAGTTTTAACAACCTGCCAGCCTCCAACTTCACAGGAAATGTCAGTGCCACTATCAGACTTTAGAGAAACCCCAGGGATCCATTACTGCAGTTTGAAGATGTCCCTGCACTTCCCTTTTAAGTAAACGCCGGAGCCGCTTGCTTCATTCGGCTGCTGCTGTGCTGCACAATATTCCTTTGAGGAGATGCTTTGCAGTGACAAAATAACTGCTGACAATGTGAATACCGACTTCATTTTAATTTTGTTTTACATTTTCTTTGGTATGTTTTGATCCTAAAAATCTTTAGAGCGCAATTTTTTTTTATGATAATAAAGCAACTATTTATACAGTACCACGGAGTCGTTGCTCCTCCCCCCCAACCCCTTTCCCTTTTTCCTCCCCCATCTGAAGGGAGCAGGTTGTGAAGGAATGACACATCCTCAGCACAGGTTCAGTAAAGGAAAGAGGTGGAAGGGAAGAGAAGCACCCTAGAAAAAGCAGTGACACAAAATAGGGCAACACTTCTCTTTTTTTTGCAAGCTATAAAAACAAACACTGAAGATCGTGACGTCAACACGACTGTCAGGGAATCGAGCCCTTGCCACAGTCAGTTCTTGTAGAAAATGCTGCCTCTCCATCCTGTCTCCATCCCAAAACAGGCAGCCAAGGGCAGTAAGTCCCAGTTGAGGAATTTCTTTCTCAGGGATGCATTTGGCTGAAACCTTAAATTCCCTGATTCCAGGATATTAATAATATACTTCTGAAAACCACGGCTTTTCCATCACCTTTTATAATTCTGGGAAACTTCACAAGCACTTAAATTAAAATTCCATCAGCCTTGAACCCGGGAACAATTAGCCCAGCTGAGATGATTCCTGATAGTCTTCTGCATATAATAACCAATATCCAATATACCTCAACATTGTGAGGATCTCTGTAAATGAAGTGACATCTCTTGCTGGACAAAGCCTGGAAATGTTATCCTTGGGTGATAGGAATCCTAAGGGGACAACTATTCTCCCTCGTTCCAAGGCTTACTTAATTGTTCCAGTTGCTGGAAATTTTAAACAATTTCCCCAGCCGCTCTGCCAAGTTGCGTTAAGCTCTTTGTCTGGCTGATATGCCAACCAGAGGCACAGGGAGATAAGGAGGGCTCTGGGAATTGCACAAGCCGACTTACACAGCCAGAGTTCCCCCACCCCAGCTCCTGCCTTCAGCTTTGCCACTACTTCTACTACTTATTATTATTGTCACATCACTGGAACCAGCAGTTCTTTCACCTCCAGTGCCTCGGCTGCACTTACATGAGAAGGACTCTAAAAGCAGGACACAGCATTTAACACCTTCTTTTTGTTCCTCTCCTTTCTATATTTGCCTTATTTTCCAGCAAAAAAAAAAAAATCCTATTTATTTCAGTATTCCAACAGCAGAGTGGGCGTGTCTAAGACAGATTCATTGACTGCATTTGCACTTACATTCCCAGGTCAGATTTTCAATGGTGATAATGGGTGGGAAGCCTCTGCTTTTCCAAGAATTATCTGAGCCATAAATGAAGTCAACCCTCTGGATTTTTGCAGAGGGGCAGAGTTTGGGCTCACTCTCCTATGATGCACAACAGCACAACAGGTCACAGTGAGACCCTGCCCTATGTCACTGATAATAATACATTATTTTGTGGCTTTTGTTTATAAAAATGATTCTTTCTTGCAAAACAGGTCTTTATTGAGCATCTCAACATTTACCATCTTTGCTGCCATTTGCCAAGACAAAAAAAAAGGTAACAAAACCCCTTTTCCAAGGTTATCTCCTCCCAGGATCAAACTACAATGCAAAGGTCAGAGCATTTAGTAGAGGGTTGTATTCTGTAGCTCCCAGGAGCAAAGGTTGATCTATACTGGATTTCAGAAAGGCTAAATCATGTCTGAGAAGCAGTTATGAGAATCACTGGGGGTTCTGTACTTTCAAACGGACCTTTCCCATCAGATCCATGAGCAGGTCATTGACAGCATAGTGTGGGATCCTTGGAAGGGATTGATCACTGAAATTTCCAGCCCTAGTTCTGGACTTGCACGACTATTTCACTTGCAAGCTTGCTGGGAGCTTGGAGAAGACAGTGCAGCCTCTGAGACCTTCCCCTCCACTCACCTGCACAGTTGTTTGCCAGCACAGCCACACCATTTGTTTGCTCCCAAATGACAGAGAAGCTGCTCTTTGGCACAAGACCTCCTTGCTCCAGTTTTGGCTAAATGAACTTGCCAAAGTGTTTAACTTCCAGGCCAAAACGAACCTCTTTAGACTTCCTGACAGATTGCCCTTTACACACCCCATGGCTTTAGTTTCACCCCAAACCTTCATGTCAATATTCATATTTGTTTCAACATCAGCAAAGTAGAAGCATCCAGTCTCCTGATAGTTCTTAAAATATTACTTGTTTTTCCTAATCCATTTTAGCTCTGCATGAAGACAAACTTCAGGGCAGACCTTCAAACTGGCATGAACTTAAGCCACTTCAGCACTGATAATATTTCTAAAGGTTTGAAGAGCCAATATCATTTCGATATCATGTCCTGTTCTGCAACATTATGTCCAGGTATCTTCTAGCTCTACACCATGAAAGGGAAAATTTCCTTTTCCATATCGCTTTTTCCCCATTATAACAATACCAGGATACAGAAGTGTGCAAAAAGGAAGTATCTTCTCTCTACAGTCATTTTTTCTTTCCCCCTCCAAGAAGAAAGGCAACAGGAGCCAGGAAGGACCAGAAGAAATTGCTCTGCAGTCTGCCAGTTCAAACTAGTTACTAAGTTAAAAATCAGAACTGATGTCAACACCGGTGGTACCAGCCCACAAGTGTTTCTCCTCCAGCAAAATGGTTTTTTAGAACATCGTGATTTTCTATCTCTTTAAAATGTTTTTGAGCCTGAAAACTTTTTATAAAATATTTTGGGGCAACAAGTGGAACATTTGAGCTAAAAAAACCTTGAACTGTAGCTTGAAAAACCCCTTAACACTTTTTGCAAAAGCTGTTTTCAAAAGTGGGAGGTTTTCCTCCTCAGAAAATATGGAGAACATCATGTACAGGTACTTGTTCCGCTGAAAAGACATTTTCATTTAAAAAATTCCTAAAATATACTCCCTTCAGGAATCAGTTTTAAAAATACACTGATTTTTTGGTTTTGTTTTGTTTCAGTGTGACACCAGCAGTGACTGAGCAGGGGTAGCAGTGCCTGCCCTCACAGCTACACACACAGCAGGGCATGTTCTCCACTGCAGATGCAGCAGGCAGGACCACAATTATCCATAAGTCTCCCTTGCAGCAGAGCTATGGTGTTTTATAGCTGCAAACCTGACCCATGGTCCCTACTCCTGGACATTTAAAGCTCTGATTTGTGGCCTCCCATAGCAAAGAGCCACTGGTTTCACTGGGACCATCCAGCCCAGTGGCTTTAGAACCCTCCGTGCCCCCTTCGAGGTTTTCCCTGCAAATCAGTGATGCTCATCTCCCAACCTTAAACCCATTTCATGGTAGGATGGAGGCAGCCTCTGACACTGGCCTCCACCACGGTGTCACAAGCTCTGCCACTTCAGCAGGATGGGTGTTTGCCAACAGGAGCAGGCGGCTCAGGATGCAGCCTGTATTCCTTCCTTGAAAATAAAATATATTAGTTTTAAATGCAAGTCGCAGCTTACAAATGCCAAGAAATTCCTCTTGCCACATGAATGTTTCCAGAATGCTGTGCTGAATTAAGTGGATTCAGCTTGCTTTCAGATCCACACATACAAAGAGACAGCTTGATAGATAAATACATTTAGGGTGCAGACAGCTCTGGTCAGTGGACAATTAAGGATGGAAAGACAACGGTGCCCGGGTAGCTTCAGATCCAGAGCACAAATTATTCCTGCTAGAGAATTCTATTAGTAATATTTGCATCTTGCTAATAGAAATCCAATTACTCAGAATGACTCTGAGCACATTATCCATTTTTAGCAAAATTTGCCTTATTCTGCAAACAGATTTTTGCTTGATCGTCACTTTACTTTTGTTCCCGCAGTCCTCTGGGATGCAGCATCCTTCAAGGACATGTCAGAGGAGCGTGCTATCCCGTCAGCCCCTCGCTTTGAGGCCTAGCAGCTGAATCACCCCCAGCCCTATTTTCTTTTCCAGTGTTAGATTAGCGAGAGGGCTTATGACCTGCCATCTGTCACTGCAGTCTGCTGACTGTGAGGCTCTGCTCTCGCCACAACATTGCTGAGGAGGTGGAAGGCTCCGGCGGGGGAGGAGGGCAGGGGAAAGAGCCTTTCCATCCTGCTGCTGCTCCTTGCTCCAAAGCCATCCATAACGCCGAGCCCAGCATCCCGGAGGATGCTCCAGGGAGGAGCAGCACCCAGCACCGAGGGGCTGTGGTTTGGCTGAGGGGACGCTGGCCGTGCTCGGTGACAAAGTGCGGTGGTACCTCGGAGGCAGGCGGCTCTGGACCTGCGGCTCCCGCATGCTGTTTGATCACACCTGCTGAAGCTTTCCCAGCCTTGCCAGGGAGAGCCAGGCAATGTGACCATGCATCTGGCTTCCTGGCAAGGAGAGGGCTGCCTCTGGCCCCACGCCAGCGCAGTCCATCTCCTCCTGAAAATAGTGCACCGTTTAAAAAAAGCCACCAGAAACCCGCGCGCCCCGCTGCGCGCACAAAGCCAGGGCATGGCTTTGTCACCTGCCAGGGATGGGTGACCCACGGGTGCTGCCACAGGAGCAGCAGTGCAGAGGATCTGGGGAGAAAGCAGTGCATCCGCTGCTGAATTTTCCTGCCTGACTTAGAGGGTTGTGATTGCAAGGCTCCTGCCCTGAAGAAAGGAAATAACTTCTCATTGAAGCAAGGAGTCATAAGACAGCAACTCTCCTCACAAGCCAAGGGAAGGAGTGTTCCCACCTCCTGTTGGTTTGCTTGAAAAAAAAATCTCTGCAGAACTTCTCCAGTATTTTCCACTGAGTCTCAGTATAATTGTATCAAAGCTCACCAGCTCCATCCCTGCTACAGCAAATGGGACTTGTTCTGATCAACTTATTTCTTTCTTAAAAATAAGACAACGTACAACATAAGCAAACACTAAATAAGCCCAGTTGTGGTATCAAATTTCTCCCCACAGCAGATCCTTCACCCTCCTGCTCCTGAAATGGTTTCTATTTCAATATCCAGCCTAAATTCTGCTCTCAGTTTCTCTGCTGGGAGGTGCTCAGGTCATTTCTCCCCAGCAACCTCTATTACTGTAAAACCACAAACATGTAAGGAAACCCAGCAGTCTGAGGATGAGAGACCTGATTTGGGATTTTGTGTGTCAGCAAGAACAAACCTGCCCATACATTGAGCTCTGGTGCTCAGGGAGGGGCAGCCCTCCAAACTGGCCTCCAAGAAGGTTCCCTGCCTTCTGACACCATTTGGGTCTGTCACCATCAGGCTGCTCACATCCTCCTGTACCATATGAGAAGTCCCCAGAGATGTTTCCCTGGCTGAGGAAGAAGAAAGCACTCAGGAACCAAAGGAAGAGAGCAAGTCAAAATATTTCTCCATCCTGAAATTCCCTGGGATTGTTTCATCAGAAGCTGATCCAGCTTTGGAGATCCAATCAGCCTCAGCCAGACCCCTAACCACTGGAATAGGGTGGGACAGGGGTACACTGCCACCTTGCCAGAGCATTTCTTTATACAGAGACCCTTTTGTATCCACAGGTAAGCATGGCAATAAGCCTTGCACGCCATGGTCAGATGCCACGTCCTGCCCTCCCTTTCCAAGCAGTGATCCATCCAGCAGATGGTATTGTTGACAAGGAGCCTGTGAAACTGGCACTGCCAGTGCTGCCTTCCCCGCGGTGCTCCATGACCTCACCGCAGAGCTGCTCGGGATGTTGCTAAGGCACATGTGGGCACTCTGATGTTCACCAGCAGATATTTCCAGAGACAAGATTATACTCCCTCCTAACTGATATCAGTATGCACCACCAAGCCAGGGCCAGCCTCCTCCTGGACACCGCCATCCCTCCTGTCTCCCAGAGCATTTTATCTGGATATAGTATGAAGGTTTTCATCACATGGACACCCAGAAATCCCAGAGAAGCGGCCCCTGGACACACACAGATCATCTCAGTGCGTTTGGGTTTGCTGCAAGTGGTCAAGCTATTTTTGCAGCATATGTGCAGCAGGCCAAACACAGCTTGAAGAATCACTGGACATGTGTTACCCGGTGTTTGTGCACATATTTCTGCACCAGAAGCCTCCATCAGGAGCATGACACCTTTTATCATAAGGCAGCAGGACCCAAACATCCAGCCCCGCTCCGAAGCCACGCACACAATTTGAGTGCAGACACAGCAACAGTGTGCACAGGCATAAAATTAACTGAGCTGCATTATCCCCTCCAGCAACTCTGCATTCAGGGATGCTGCAAAAACACAATAGCAAAAGAGGACAAAGGACAAGGATGTGGGTTGTAGAATTTGGCATCAAAGCAGGAGCTGTTCAGCTTCAGTTTTCCTAAGACAATCTGGACTCTTGCAGCCCAAGGAGAACACAACAGGTACCGTGCAGAGCTGGCACTGAACAAAGCTGCTGTGGGAGATGCAGATTGGACCCATGCACAGGCTGTGGGACTCACAGGGTGAGTCTTGGACCTACATTTCTGGACCCAGCCACCCTGTTTCAAACAGCTCCTGGAATTGCACTCAGGTGGGTGATCAGGCACAGCTGCAGGCAGGGACACAGGTTTCCAGTGAGAACCCGAAGCTTCCTTGCCTGCCCAACACAAGGCTGATGCCACCCCAAAGGGTGGCATCCTCCAGCACAGAAATGAGCTGGGGAGACTTGCTGAGGTGCAAGGCTGCAGGGGCAAAGACCACTGCACCACTCCCCATCTCTTTTAGGGGCCATTACAGCCTGTTAAGCAATCCTGGCTCCTCTTTGCAACAAAACCACAGGGGAAAGCTGTGCCCTGGCTTTGCTGGTGGACATTCTGCAGCATGAACTGGGCACGTTGAATCCTTGTGCGTTAGACATGCAGAGAAGCCAAAAAGTCATTTGGAAAGAGGGAAGTGTATAAGTTACTCTAGCTTGAGGGCTCTAGTAATTTATGCACTGAGAATTTATACAGGTCATGTACCTATTTACATTGCTGTGCTCTAAAAAAATGCACAGTTACCTTAGCAACTTTAACATTGCAAGAGAGTACAGAGCTTTCTTAAAGAGACATTGTCCAAAGAGGTCAGCCTGGCCAGCCATTGCCTTGCTTCCCTGTGTCTGCTGGATTCACATCCACATGTGCTTTTCCCCTCAAATATCCATGTTGTTATTTTAACAATGAAAAAACCACCTCAGAACTTATTGACATCGCGTAATAGTAAACAAAAACAAGCCTATCATGTGCAAGAATGAGGAAATGTCATCAAAAAATAGACAGAATTTACTCATTTCATCATCCTGACATGCTCTGAAAGCTTAAAATGATTTTTCAATTTGTAGAAATTGCCTAGACTCTATAAAAACATAAAGCATGCTAGTTACACCTTGGGGCTTTCAGATTTTAAAAAAAACATTGTTGAAGAAATCTAATAAGCTGACTAGGCAATAAGCACCCAACCTCTCTAATTTGTTTTAGTCGATTCTTCTCTCTCACCAGGATTTTTCACTAGATTTGTTCATACAGTGTTTTTCCCAAAGCCAAATTAACAGAGAGTCTCTAAAATATGTTCCCTAGTACCCAAAATGCAAAAGTAGCTATTCAAAAGATAAACATTTTCCCTGCCCATCACAAGAGGTCTGTACAGTGAGGTCCCACCAAGTCTGTTGCCAATCTTTTGTCAGCCCTGTGAAAAGTTTTACGAACTAAGAAAAGATGTCTGATAAATCCCCCAGGCTGACAGCTGCAGAGAAGGACAGTGAAGTGGAAATTTGGGATGTGGAGGAGAGCACAGCCACCCTGCTCAGGGAACCAGGCAGCCCTTCCCTTTCTGACGGAGTGCCCAAAGCAAGCAGTGACTGATCCCCAGCACCCAGACACCAGCACAGTTCTCACTGGGCCTTCCAAAACACAAACTTGCCACCCCAGATGATTCAGGGTGCACTTCACCAGCTGCCAAAAATCCTCCCTCATTTTCTGCAGCTTTCAAAAGCAGAGTAAAGCGATGGCAGGACACACTGTCAGGGAGGGACTGTGCTACAGAAAACAACAATGATTTTTTAAAAAACCCTTGGAGCTACAATCAGAAATGGCCCAGAAATGCTGCATTGTGGCACTGCTGAAATTTTGAACCTTCTCCTCCTTCCTACTCACATCTACAAGCCATTGGAAACACAAAACACACAATAAAATATCTCCTTTCCCTCCATACCTACATAACAACCATCCATCTTCCAGTGTTTAAAAAAAAAAATTGTTTCTCTTCCAAACAACTCTGGTTTTGCAAACCTTAGAGAGCACACAATAGATTTAAACAACAGCTTTTTTTTTCCCAACAGCTATAAACGTGATATATTCCCTGCAGCATTCTGTGAATAGTGGAGGTGCCTCTTTTTTTTTGCACACAAAGGTTGTGCACGTTGAGCTGGGGCAGAGAGAGCAAGAGGAAAGCTATAAACCTCCTATTTTCTGGCATCCACTTTATTCCTACGCAATCAAAAAAAGAGTCAAACTGTGGCTCCTTGCAATCACAGGTACAAAAAAAAAAAAAAATAAAAGATGCAAAGAAGCAGGATGTTGACTCTCCGTGATGAAAAGTGTACGTCCCCAGTCGAATTCTACAGCTCTGGGCCCTCATGGTTGGATTTTAAACCAGCTGGGCCAGAGAATTAGGGGGAAATCTACCACAAAACTCAGGGGTTTTGCATTTCCAACTGACCCTTTTCCTGGTAAGCATAGCACACCTTCAGGGCTCCATTTCAGGAAAAGGTGTGGGACTGGATCTCAGAAATCACCTTCACAAGCAGCACAAGTAGACTCCCTCCAAAGCAATACAGCTGGGCTGGGAATTCATTCCTCTTTCCTCCTGCCCTTATGCTTATACACCACCAAACCTCAGTGATTTTCTTTTAATATTGCACCCGGTAAAACCAGCCACAGTGTGCTGCTGAGACAGCTCAGCACAGGCTGGGCAGCAGCAGCTGAAGCTCTTGTGAGCTGCTCTGCCCCTGCAGAGTGAACCCTCCACGGAAACCAGCAGAGGATAATGAACCCCTAAGCAGCAGAGGATAGTGAGCCCCTTCCCTGACATCACTCCCCGATGGAAACCAGCAGAGGATAATGCAATTCTAAGCCATATCAGCCATTGCAAGGAAATCTCTCCTCTAAATCCAACTTCCAGACCTGCACTGAGGAACAAAATCCCTGGGTTTCTGGGACTCCCACACAAAAAGCACAGCCACTGTCCAAAGCAGCATCCCACCTGCCTTACAGGCTCCCTTCTCCCACTGCCCTGCAGCAGCAGGGGTGTGGGAGCAGCCAGGAGGATGTGGAGATGGGGGCTGTGCAGAGCCACTCCTCTCCCCATCCTCCACGCTGTGTCCTTCCCTGTTTTCCACGGAGGCAGCGCTGTGCCTGCCGTGCCCAGGTCCCACAGGCAGTGTGACACTTTGCCAAGGCACTGTCAGGTCTGTGCTGCGTCACAACGAGCCCCTCCACATTGATTCAACTTGGTGGAATCAAAAAAAAAAAAAAAAAAAAATAGAGGGAAGGCAGGACGAGGCACAGCAGATGGCTGAGGACAGATACTGCATCCCATTCTTTCTTGCTCTGCAAGGAAACAGCTTCACTCTCTGCTGTTTATCATGCTGCTCCTAGCCTTTTTCTTTCCACCTAAAAAAATGCAGAGATTGCTGTCCAAATACCCAAGGCCTTCATGTTTTTGTTGCCTCCACTTAAATTTTGTGGCTTTCTCTCCCCGTTGCAGCTCTTGAGGCCACATGGCACAATGAGGGTGCGATTGCTATGAGATAATCACACCCTTGGGGTGTTATTAAGCACAAGGCTATGCCTCGTGCCTCTCACTCTCCAGGGATGTGATTATATCATGATAACCAAACTCCCCAGAGACACCTTATTGCAATTATGACATTTCTTTCAGGTTTATGTATGAATACATTATTCAAGGAAATTACTTTGATCACCAGAAACTTCCACTTAGTGTTCAAATACTTAAACTGGATGGTTTACCAAGATGAAGTTCCTTCCTTACAGTGTTTGACAGGGAGAGAAACGGGGCTTTTAATCTGAGCAGAGCAGCACCAGGGCCTAATCACCAACATGCAGATGCACTCTTTCTTACTTAGGATGGCAATTTTTCAAATATCCCAACTAATCCAAATATTCAATCCATGTTTTGGCAATTCAAATCCTTGGAGAACTCATCCCACAAAAAATTTCTCTAAAGAAATGTTTAAGATAAAAAGAATTGAAGATGAAGCTGTTGCCTTCTTAAGCACTCAGACCTGCTGGTTCAAGGATCAGAGAGAAGTGACAGCTCCTCTTTCTGACTTTGTAAACTCGGCTGGGCCACTGAACTGGAGTAGCCTCACCTATGTAAGGCACCCAGCATCCCACCAAGCCTTTCCAATGACATCCAGTGACTCTTTGCAGTCACTGGCCCAAATGCTCCAGCAAAACTCGTTAGTTTAATGTTCCCATCTGCCTCCCTTAGTTATGGACATGTCAGCAGCAGCAGGAGCTGTTTGTACAGCTGGTTTTCCACTTCCACTGTGGTGCAAGAACAATCAGATCTGCAATGCTGAAGGGTTAAATAGTTGAGGAGCCAGAACTGGCTCTACAGATTAGTGGTGGGGCAAAATCAAGGTCACACAGCAGATAGGTCACAGGAAAGGCCAGCACTGTGCCACAGATGGATAGTGTCAGCTGATAAAAGGTGCGGCCAGAAGGTCTCCAAAGCCCATCAGATCCTTCAGGGACCAACTGAATTAAAACAAAAAAGCAAAAATAACACCTGCACCCCAATAGCAATGAATATTCCCTAGGGACACATGGATTTAGCAGGAGGGTACTGTGGACCTGTTCCTGTGTTTGTTGGAGTGACCTTGGCTGAGTGTTTATGAAATACATATTGGTTATCGATCACTGTCCCATCCCTCACCAGAGAGAACCCACAGTTAATGGCATTGGTCTGGTGTCAGAGAAACACAGAAAACACACAGAAGAGGACACAGCCTTAGTGCTGCATGGGAGGGATCAGAAAATACACATCCAAACTCAGTGGCATCATCCACGGGCTTTTTTCCATCACTTCTGTACAGCTGGGCTGTGTTCCACAGCCACACTCCTTGCTCCAAACAGCCCTGCTATCACTGCTTCTTTGACAGCCAGCAATTCCAAATGTCTGTGCCACCTTCTACTGAAACAAAGACCAGACCAAGGGCTACAAAAAATATGTACCTAATTTCTTACACTCCCTTTCAAATGAAAAAAAACAGGAAAAAAAATGGTTGCGCCAGAAAAAAAAATAATCTCTTATTGACCAAATTCTGGCAGTTTAGTTAAATAGTTTGTTTTTTAAAAAGTCTTGAATGAGATGGGAATTTTAACAAGAGCTCAGTGTGCACAGTACAGCTGAACAACCTACAGGAACATTCCCACTCTGGGTACTCAGTTAATATCTTAATAATGTTATTCCTCCACTTGTGACCAACAGCCAAGGAAGAAATCTCATCATTGTTCCAAATTTCCTATGCCAAGCCCGTCTTTCCTATGCAAAGTATTAGTCCCTGATCACCTGTCTCTGCTAAACATAATTGCATCCTGTCATGAGCTTTGATCTCTAAAATAGAGATCATCTCTAAAATTGCCAGTGCTCGGGGGCCTCTGCCTTGCTGACACGTGCTGCAGCAGAGCTCCCTCACAGAGTGCTTTGGAACAGCAGGAATTTGGCTGTGCTGGATGTGAGGTGGTTCAACCTTTCATTTGGGACTTTAAAGAACAGCATTTCTGTGAAACTCCTGACACCCTTGTCCACGGTGGGATTCAGTTCCGTGGAAGTGCCTGTGCTGATGTCTCTTCAGCCCCAGGTGGCTTCCAGGAAAAGGTTTCTGCAGGCACCAGAGGTCACAGACCATGCTCTGGTATTCTAAAAGCTTTGGAAAGCCCTGTCCTGCTGGGCAATAGTGCTGCCATGCACCTACAAGCCCACCTGCAAACGGGGAATGCAAATGCTTCCAGTCTGCACAGGACCTTCTGAGAGCTGCTGCAATTCTCCTGTGCCTTCCCCAGCCTTCCCACCACCTTCAGAGCCCATCACACTCACACCTCTTCCTCTGAATTTGAGAAGCAAAGTGGAAGCGTCAGAAAATCTGTTACACAGGTGATGCTTCACTTACAACAGCCATGAGAACGTTTCTGCCACAGGAGCCAAATATATATATAAAGTGCTAAAGATAATGACAGAGTGTGCATTACCAGCCTCTCAACACTGTATAGTTATTGGTGATAAATATGAATCTGTGGTGAACTTCATATATCTCACATCCTTTACTGACTATCAGTAAAGGTGACTCCAGGCAGGGGCAGCTTATCTCCAGCAGTGTACCAAGTTAATTGAAATGAGCTTAAAACCAGCTCAGATGATCAAATTCCTGCACACACGACTTTGTTTCTATCTCTCCAGCAACGTGACAGGCGACCTGCAGAATTACAATGTGATGGAAAGTGCCAAGAGAGCTGGTCAGACACATTGGAGGGAGGAAAAGAATGGGGAATTTGGTTAAGAAGTGCATTCTATTTCTAAACAATCCCTGCTGTTTGAAAGCTCTGGATGATGATAAACAAAAATACTAATGCAGAATAGATTCATTACTAACATCGCTATGAACTGGTATTTACAACATTTGCACTGCTGCTCACCCAGCCTTCCTCAAACAGTGTTTTTCTTTACACTATGAATTTGAGCAGAAACCAAACATTTATGTGTTATCAGGAAAATTGCCTCTTGCTTATCCTGTTATCACAGCACGTGGGGAGTGATGCTGGGAGGCTGAAGCAGCCGGTCCCACGGAATAATTGACAAAGAGCATCCTTGGGGTTTCTGTGCACCAGGACTTGCTGATGGAGGCAAATGTGAATTATGGTCGAGCCCAGCCCTGCACAACTCTCTATACCAATTTTAGTACTGATTCAGCTACTATTTCTTCCCCTTTATTTGGCCCAAACTTTCTTCTTGTACACCAATACCTTTATTCATGTCCCCCACTAATCCAGACGTGGTAGTCCAAGCTTAAGCTGGGTAAACTGAGGCTGAGGAAGATCATGTGTAGAAACAGCCCTTTCTGTGATAAAAGAGAGTGGTTTGTTTGGCCTCAAAAGCCTGAGGCTGTGGGTGATGCCCCTGAATCTCTCTTCTGGTTTGGAAAAATACCACACACCTTGGAAAGCTGCTTAGACCTTTCCTTAGAGCACCCAGTGCCCATTGGGAAGAGCCTCCTGTGTTCATCATGAATGCAAATAAAAAATGCAGCTTGTATGCAACAAACAGTTCTTTGGACAATCAGCAAGAGCAAGAATGATATTTCTAAAAATCACCCAGGAATCAGATATTCTCTTTGCAGTGGTTGTATTGCTCAAGAGGAGGTTTTAGATCACTGTATTTCTCCAAGCTAAACCACTCTCCTCATGGTAACAAATAAATGCACTTGTTGGGGTGTACTTGGTTCTCATAAGGACAATTACACAAGGACAGCATCAGTGCTGCCAGAAAATGAAATCAAGGCAGGAGGCAGTGGGTGCCAAAGCTGAGCCTGTACTTTATGAAATCCGATTCTCTCCCAAAGACACAACTCCAGCCCGGCAGTATTTGCAGAGGTGACACAACTCACAACATATTTCCGTGTTGTAAAATGCATTGAGGGCAGAAGAAGACAAAAAAAAAGTTAAAAAAAAATTCTAACACTCCACCATTTAAGGAGCGGACTTTAAAATAAATGCACAATGAAAGGTTATGCTGTCATTAAAGGAGTAGCCAACACTTTCCAGCATGAGTTAACACAGTGCTGCACAGGCACTTTGCATTTGCAGCTAATCTGCCAATGATTAAATGAGCTGTTATTGAGCATTTGCCCTGTTGAACTAGGTTTTTCTTATCCTTATTAATCATTCATTTTGCACTACAGTAGCCTCCTGTCTTTCAGCAAAACATCTTTTTTTTTTTCCTATTTTTTTCATTAAGGCAAATTTAACTTTTTTTTTTCCTTTTCTTTCCTCTGGTGATGCCCTTTCTGATCCCAAGAGCAGATAGCTGAGCAAAAGCATGGTCAAAACCTGGGAGAGCCCTAAAGAGCGTGGGGAAGCAAATTCTTTTTGCACTCAAACTTCAGGAGTTGAAAGTAGAGGACATGGCTGGAGCCACTAAGCTGTGGTGTAAACACGGCCATTTAAGAGGATTTGCATACCATTTATTAACCTTCCAGAGGAACTACACAGACCCCAGTCAGGGAAAACAACTGTGTACACATGTTCCTTCCATTCTTTCTATCGAAATATGGCTTCTTCCAGCCACCCCCAGCATTTTCCAAAGGCAGATAAATACTGGGAATGGGAAGGGCGTACGTGGATCCAGCCTCTTCCCTGTCCTCTTTGCATTTCATGAGGTCTGGAATTCATTTTTAGCTACATTTTAAGAAGAAAGATGTGAGCAGGCACCTGCTGTGCTTCAGGTTAATGCCCAGAAAGGAAGGTGATCCTGTGATCCAGGCAGTTCTGTCAGGAAGGATTGTGGATGTGGGTGCTGGTGTGGATCATCTGCAGTGCTGGGGGCTGTGGCAGGGCCTGCAGCACCTCACATGTCCTCAGGTTCCTCCACCAAGTCCCAGTCTCACCTTCATCCTGGTTTAGGATTTCTCCTTGTGCCACCACAGCTTGTACCTCAGTTTCCTCAGGATCAAGTGGGGACACCAAGGCCTCCTCCCCTCCCTTGGGCACTCCCAGATGCCTCCTGGCTCCAGAAGCACCTTCACTTGTGCTCTTTTTGCTGTTATAGGCTGTATTTACTGCATATATTTCAAGGGGCTTAATAAAAATTCTCAACAGCGAATTTCACAGCCTTCTGGAAAGACAATCTCTCTATACAGACATATTACTGACATTTCTTTTTGAGAAATATGGATGAAACAAAAGCAAAAAAAACCTGTCTCCACAGCAGTAATTAAATAGTGCACCCACACAGGGTAAGAGCAGACAGCAGGCACACAGCCACAGATGGGGTGGGGAGATGTTGGATGGAGAAATTCCAAAGGCACCAACTGCCCCAGGTCCCACAGAGCTTGAGCTGCATCTCCCCAAAACCTCCCAGCCTGCTTTCTTTTGGGATGGCTGTGCTTCATGGAGAGCCACCAAATGGGAGGGGGTACAAAATACCCTGGACTTAGGAGATGCAGATTCTCCCAAATGCAGATTCCCCAACCTACCACGTATTTGCACAGCTCCAGAGTCCCTCCGGTTTCGTCTGCCCCACCAGGAGAAATGGCCAGAGCCTTGATCCCACAGCCTGCACTTTGCTGGAACCTTTGGTGGCTTTTAGCATGGCAGTGTCTTGGTGTCCCTGTGCCTTAGCAGGAGTCCTGGTGTGCTGGGACTGCATGAAGATGGATGAATTTCCACAAATTTCCCTGGAAAGCCCAGATTTCTATCCCTGAGAATTCTCTGCACCTTTCCAAAGAGTGAAGGCGTGAGCTGAGTTTGGAGCTGGGGGTGAGTGGGGATGAGGATCAAACATCATCATAAAGGCATCAGGGAGCCCTCCAGCCTTCCACCACACACACAGACACTCTCATGCTTCAAAGCTTAATACAAGGATGTTATTAGCTTTAAATAAATAAATGAATAAATTTTAAAAAACCAGAAAAGAAGGCTTGTTAGAAGAGACCTTTTTCCTCTGCAATTTCTTCTGTTTTTTCACTTTAAATACGTTTCATTCACTTTGCTCTTTGGTTTAGAAGCTGGATTTACTAATATATTTTTTTCTGCTCATATAACAGCGTGTTGTAAAGTTTACTCTGCAAGCACTGCATAGGAAAAGCTTTAAAATGAAGCTCTGTAATTGATTTTTCACTGATTTTTGGTTAAACTACAGGACCTATGCCATTGTTATAGGGTTTTACAAAACGCTATTGTTATGTGTTTGTTATTCAGGTTATAATTTATTTTAAGAATAATTTATTTATACTCTTAATATAATAAAATCCACCTTCATAATAGCTAAGCTACTACTAAAAATCCAACTACACCTTCCAAAACCCAAGGTGATCATGCAATTCAGGAAGAAATCCTGACATCCAATATGTTAAAGATATGTTTGGAAAGTGTAATTAATGTAAGACAGAAAGCAAAAAGGAAAGTTCTGAAATCTCTCCCAGCAATCACATACTTCACAGTGTAGTACAAATGCAGTTCCAAGGGCTATTTTTAGCCTGGCACACACGGGTATATTGTTACCCAGCCTGCTGCTAGAAGTAATTTAAAATATCTTTCTGATCAAGGAAGATGCCATATTCAAGAGCAGGCACAGAAGTCATCCTTATCTTGCATTCTCCATGAGAACATTTGACCTTCCTGATTTGGGTTCATTTGACAAGAATTTGCTGGCTGCTGGAAGATCTGCATCTCATGTAGAATGATTATAATAAAAGTTGGTATCACAAACCCTACACAGAGCAGCATTCTCTTTACCTACCAAAAGGTGACATTTTCCAAGCTGTTACCTAGAGAGCAAAGGACAAATGGAAAAGATCAGTCACATAAAAGCAGCATTATCATAACATCCCATGGCAATTTCAGGGTCCTTTGAAGGCCAGATGCTTCTGCTCCATATCTAAATTTCCTATAATAAGAGACTCAATGGAAACACAAACGTCGCAAAGTAAAAAATCCTGGCTAACCTGCAATTTCAAGTAATTTTCTCTTTAGAATTGGACAATGTTTTCCAGTGTGAGAGTGGAATGTTTTCCCTGCTGCGCCAAGGAGAGACAACAAAATATTGAGAGTGAAGTTGTACAAAACGCTGTGGACAGATTGGAACTGTTGGACTGGCTCAGCTGGGTGGGAGCTGCAGCTGAGGAGCTGCAGGTGAGGCTGAATTCCCTCAAAGGGCAGGAATTGTCTGGCAGGATCCCACCTCATCCCTGACAGCTGCTTCACAGCAAACATAAGACACCCTAGGATTGATAATCCAAAACCGACCTGGACACAGGAAAAGCTTTTTGGTGGTTTCTTCCCACGCCAAAGCAGACAACTCCCAAGGTTTTTTAAAAACCTTTGGTTCCACTGCAACATATTGGGTATATCTGCTGTTGGTATTCAGTGCTCAGACTCTTCTGAAGCCTCCAAAGTTTGCAAATCAAGGTTTAGAGTGAAACCCATGAAAAGCCAGTGCCTCACAAGATCTGAGCATGGTTTGGGCTCAGCAATGAGCAGCCTCTGGGTACACCCCCAGCAAGCTGACATATTCCAAACTCTGCGAGCTCCATTTCCTTGCACAGATGGCAACCTTGCATGGAAGGTCCACAGTGAACTCTAAAACTGTCGTTTCAACCAAACCCTCATGTCGGCCCTGCCTTTCTTAGGCCAAAATCATGCCAGACTATCTGCAGGAGCTGGGGAAAGAGACTGGCTTTAGGAGAGTGCAAACTGACTTCATTGGAACTACTGCCAAGCCAGGCTGATGGAAATAAGAGGAAAATCACTGTCCTCCAGCCTGAATTCCCAAAGGAAGCAGAGCCTTTGCACAGCCCTCGTTCTCACTTGCTCAGCCAAAAGAGAGCAAAAACAAATAAGGAAGGCAGGGGACAACATCCACAGAGTCTGACCAATGCACGGATCTACCTGGCCTTGCTCTGCTAAATCATCTTAAAATATAGGCTGGTTTCTTGGTTGTTGTTCTTTATTTATATATTTTTTTGGGGGGAAAAAAAAGGAAAAAGAAAAAATCGATTCTTCTATGATTTACGGTGGGGTTAAGGCAAACGTGAAGCCCATGTTAAGGCTGTTCATCTCATGATAAGGCAGCAAAAAGGTCAACAAATTACTCTCTCCCTAATGGTTCATTTGAACCAATGAAAACAGGATATTTTATCCTCCCGGGTCAGGCCTCCTTAGAAATCCTACGTCCCCTTCCCTCCTTCCCTCCTCAGCCTCCCCCTATACCCCCTCCCTCTCTCCCACTCCCAGCCCTTTTCTTTTAATTCTCTATCTCTGATCCTCCAAGGTGACCTTTTCTCCCACTCCTAATACCAAGTTTTCTGGCTGAGTGCCTCTGAGCGCTGCTGCCGCCCTGGCCGGGGCTCCCTGGGCTGCAGGGGCCGGGTTTGGAGCCACAGCCCAGCCTCGGGACGGGCTGTGCCCCGCTGCTGCTGCTGCTGTGCCAGCGGTAAGAGAATCCAGAGCCGGAGCCATGGAGCGGGGAAAGCCCTGCGGTTCCTGCCCCGCTTGGGAGAGGTTTATTTGGCCATCGGAGCCTCATCAGTTGTAACCTCGCAGGGGATGATCCAGGGTTCTCCTGCTTTAGCCAGAGCTGGAGCAGCGAGCGCTAACTGCTGCCTATTAGGAATAGCTATCACATCTAATTGTTATCCTTGCCGCTGATCGAGGGGGGAAGTGGAGGGATGGGAAGTTCAGCCGGGTGACATGATGCAGTTTTAATGAGTCTCTCTTTTTCTTTCCCTTTTCTTCTTCCATTTTTTTTCCCTCCTGGCCTGGCTGTTTTAATATGGAAATACAGTAAATTCTAACAAAATCAGGCTGGCACGCAGAGCACAGACCCAAGGCAAACCTCCAGGAGGCTTTCAGCAGCGGCTGGACAGCAATAGCAATACAGAAGCAATTAGTTCCTTTAAGTTCTTTGGTGCAGGGCCTTTGGAAGGGGGTGGACACTACATTAAGCCCTGCTTCATTTGCCTATTTATTCAACTGTCAGGAGGCTGAAGGGGTTAAATCCCGTGCTGGAGCAGAAAGCCTCCCCGGAGCCCGCTCCCAGTGACCGTCCCCGGCACACAGCGCTGGCTCCGCCGCTCGCTGCAGCCCGGCCTCACGCACTAAACAGTTAAAAATGCACTTTTCCCCCTCTCCTAGCAGATGCAGAGCTGCGAGGTGGGGCGGCAGCACAACCTGACTCAGCAAAGGCTCCTGATGTCAGCGCAGCCCCATCGGTGCTGGAATTCACCCCAGCAGAGGCGAGCGGAGCCCGGGGCTGCTCCCCAAGCCAAACACACGCTCTGCAGCATTAGCCCCACTTTAGAAAAAGAGGATTTCTGAGCTGGGGTGCATGTCTGACACCCGGAGAGGCTGGTACACGGCGACGGACTCTCTGTCTCTAAATAACGGAGA
The DNA here is from genome assembly GCA_013399945.1 of Ploceus nigricollis. Lineage (NCBI taxonomy): Eukaryota > Metazoa > Chordata > Aves > Passeriformes > Ploceidae > Ploceus > Ploceus nigricollis. The sequence continues at coordinate 196,227 of VXBC01007232.1, forward strand.
GATTATGCTGCACGTTGGGATCTGGTTTGTATTTGTTCCTTGCCTTGCTCCTGTCCCCGCAGCCGTGCGTGTGTCCGAGCCGTGCATCCCAGGGCTGCCCTGCACATCCCAGCTCCTGTTTCCCACATTTCATCCCAACTAGATTAAAAAAGTTAACTCTCCCAGTGCAGTTGTTTTGCTTTGTATGCCTCGACGCGCACACTGGGCATCAATTGTGTCTGTACCGGGGAAGGTTTTAATTACAGAATCATGTTTGTGGTGCATGACCAGTTTATCCCCAATATAGGTCACTAATTTGGATTCTCTTTTGGCTGGAGGATCCTGTAGTGCTGCTCTCTGTGATGTCTGGCAGCTCATACCCAACCCCAGAGCTTTTGCTCTTTCTCTCTGTGTTATTTGAGATACAATTTTGAGAGAAACTGTTTTCACAATCTAAGAAATGCGTGTGTTTGGTTGGTTGTTGTTCCAAGATTTTTTTTTTCTTTTTTTTTCCTTGAAGAATTAAAAATGTAACATATCTGAAATGTATTTAGAGACAGGGCTCACATACAATCACACACTCAGAGGAGGGATGTCACTGCGCATGGAGTATGATAGCTCAAAACACAGAGAGAGCATGTAATGCAATTTTGTTGCAGCATATCACTGAATTTTGTTGATATAATAACCTGAAATAAAGTATTAAGACAGATTGACATGCTTAGGTAGCATAGCTGAGGATTCAAATATTTAAATCTAACATGTTCTAGCTTGTTCCTGCTGAAATCGATGGAAGTTCTCTGTCACAGCTGATTGCAGTGGGGAAAAATGGATCCAGTTTATGCAGAATAATGACAGGAAGGGGAATGGGTAAGTTCAGCTGAGTTTTCAAATGTTGATTTCTCAGCTCTAATTTCCAGTTGGCTTTTGGTGGGGTTTGGGAGTTGGTTTTGGGTTTTTTTTTTTTAGAGGAAAAAAATGAAGCTATTTTCTTCAACATTCATAAATAAAATAGAAATCATCCCAATGCAAGGAAAGAGAGGGGGAAGTGAGTGAAAAACCTGTTTAATCTGCATCTTCCTTTCACGCCTTTCACTTCCTTTGCCACTCTGCTATTGACACTCTATCTACCCAAAGGATGAGACCATATCCTGCAGGAACCTGGAGATTCTCTAAGTCTGCTCACAACGGACACAAAAACTTCAAACCCCATTTTTGAGCTCCAGATCTGAAAATACAAATATTGCAAAAATATCGTAGCCTCACGCTCAATTTATGGGTGGTCACATTCTTATTCCAGTCACCTATCTCTGTTCCAAGACCATCCTGAGCAGGCAGTCGCTCCTTTAGCTGCCTGATAACATAATTTTTAAATTTTTTCCAGGATTCTGCAGCTTCACATTAGCAATTTGTGTCTGGGCATTCAACCTCCAAACTGACTTCAAAAGATTTTAGCAACAAGGCACTGGTTTATACTTCCATCGAGACAACAGGGATGCCCCAGTTAATCACAGGAGAAGGAGGCTCCAACCCAGATCCCAAAAAGCTGAAATCTTTCAAAAAAGACTAAACCTCTTTCAAATTATTTCTACAGACAGTATTTTCCATCACCCCTCCTCAGGACTATCTCCTTTGATTGACTTTAAACCTCAGGAAAGTTCTGGGAAATAGAAAACTTCTGTAATAAGACTCACACAAACACATTTAAAGCTCATTTATAGCAAATTCAAATTTCCATACTGAAAACTTGACACTTCAAAATGCTTTCTCAGATTAAAAGCCAAGTTTTTAAAAATAAAGCTGCAGCAGCTACAAAAGCAGACTGGAGAATTTTGCTAGAAATAAGGAGGAAACACCTCTTTTCCTTCAAACAAAACTAAATCAAATGGATTAATGAATGGCGAGGAAAATCGACAGGAAGGGTCTTGACATTTCCAATAGGAGCTTTAAAGGGAAAGAAAATAGCAATTCCCAGACCTCCCAAAACAACCCAAAGAAATCCTTTCTGTGGTAGAAGTCTGGAAAGAGGAAAAATGCATAACCCAAAATACTGCAACACCGCTCAGGGAAGGGCAAGGGAAAACCATTCCACTATTTCCAGTCTCCTGACTGAAAACTCAAACCCTAAATAATTTCAGGTTTTTTGTTCCTCTGGTTTGTTTTCATCAGGTGGGGTGTTGGTCTGGTTTGGTGCTGTTTTTTGTTTCAATTGTGCTTGACAAAAACCACAAACCCTTCAGCTGCTGAATCCTTCCTGCTCAGCTCGCAGCATTCCCGGCAAGGTTCATCTTTTGTGGGAAACAAAGACTTGGGGGAGGCAGGCGGGAGCAGCAGCCCAGCCCTGCTGCCCCATCCCGCATCCAGGGGAAGGCACAAACCCCTTGCAGGGTACGACCTTGCTCGGGGTGTTTCCTTTGCATCTTCCCGGGAAAGGAAAATGCCATTCCCTGCCCCGGACGGCTCCTCCGGGCTCGCTTTTACATTCTAATCACCCTCCCAGGGCACGGGGCTGGGCGCTCACCCCAAGCCACGAGCCAAAGTGTAACTGAGTGCTCCTCAGCTGCAGGAAAACACTGGGAATACAGATTGGAGCCCGGATCGTTTCCTGGCGTTATTTCACTGTAAATTTAAATGGCCTTGGCATTGTGAAGCTCTCTCATTTATTTTAAAACCAGAGAAGATTTATTCTACCGAGAAGTCGTTCAGAGTGGGATGGAGAACAACCAGGACTTGGGCTTTGCTGTTTTCCTAGCAACAGCCAAAGTCAGGGCTGCCTCTGGGCTGAAATTGCAGAGGGGTTTGGGGTACTTTTATTTCTCTTCCAAAATACTCTTACATTTTTCCTGGTTTTCCTACACATCATCTTCTGACATAACTCCTGGTAATCTGATGTGCCATTTAGCCCTTTAAAACCCACCTGGGTTTTAAGCAGCAGCTTCCAGAGCCATCCCTGTATTTCTTGTACATGCTAAACATAAAAGTCCCTTCATAGGAATTCAGGTTATTTTGGCGGACGTGGGGTCAATCTGCTGGTCACAAACAAAGTGTTGCTGTTAAGGACTGTTCTGAGACACAAATAAATACTTAGCATTAACCTCCTCGCTTTCAGAGATGGAAGAACAGGCTGGGGAAGGAAAAATGACCCAAAGACAAAGAACAGACCTGCAGGGAAGCTGAGCTTACTGCTCATGCTCCTGGCTGGCAGCCCCATCCCTGTACCACTACTCAAGCTCTACATCTTTGCAGGGTATGCAACTGGCATATGGAATTTTCAAAAGCAATTTTGTAAAGATGGGCTTCTATTTCTGTGCATGCCATAGCTTTTAATCCTGAGGCAGAAACAACCAATGCCTGAGTTTTGCATGCATGCATATGCATTACCTGGAAAAGGCAGGCGAATGTCAGTTTTGGGTTTCTACCAAAATCTTCCCTTAGCTGAGTTTTTCTCAGAAACTAGAGAACAGACAGAAGCAAAGCCCTTAAAATATGTTTTCAGGATTTAAAATGCAAACTGCAGCCTTCTTCCCTTCCCCACTTGTACCTGGGGTGACGTTCAGTGCTCTGGGGACACTCAGATTGTCCCCTGGATGCAGCACAAAGTGGCCAAGGTGGACTTCACCCCACAGAGGTGAATACTTAACTTGGTCATGAGCTCTGCTGGATAAAAAACATGTGCAGAGAGAGGCTGGAAAGGAATAAAATCAGGGATAAGAGATATTCTTGACTGACCTGCTGTTATTTGAATACACAGACTCAGCTGTGCAGAGAGGCCAGTGCTGGATATTAACACAGAGGAGATTTCAGGCTCTGCCTGCAGGGTTGGAGCTGGACTCTCTTTTGTCATATATTCACATCTCCCTTGTGTATAACCCATTAGCTGAGGCTGTGCCCAGGCTGTCAGGGGTAGGAATAGAGCCACACACGTGTTGGATCAGGAGAGCGCAGCATCTCTGGTTTTCATGGATACTCAGCAGCCAGCCAGGGACACCCATTGTTGGACTCAGTTGTACATCATTGAGAAATTCCAGCACCACAACCATCTGAATCACAAGTTTACTGCCCACTCCAACAGGAACTGGCCCTAAAATCTGGGAGAGCTGTAAACAGCCCTTCTTCTATGAACTAAGATGGATGTTTGTTCATATCTGTTCTTTTAGATGTTTATTGCCCTAACTGGCTTTTCATTAACTCAAGAGCTCTGCTATTAATTTTAATATTCACAGTATTTATGACCTTGTAGCTATATCATCTGATTCTCTCCATATACACATTCTAGGTCATGAACAGTTTGTTTCATTTTCCCAACACTGGCATTTAAGAATATCTGACCAGGTCATGCAAATTCCTACAGAGGAATTCTAAAAAATATTCAGAGCTTGATCTTTTCTGGGCACAGACACCTCACTGAAATTTGGGGTGCATATTCAGGTGTAGGAATTAGATTTGTTGAAATCATGCACCAAAAAAATAACGTTTTCCCTTTTTAAAAGAAATTTTAGAATTTCATGGTCTACTTCCACAGGGCTATGTCCAGTTTAGACTTTGGGGTCTGGATAAACTTTGTTCTTCAAACACAGAGGGCAGAAAGAAAGTAAAAAGGAAAAAATACTTACATTTTTGTGAGTGAACATCTTTTTTTCTGATACTATTTACTCTGACTCCAACGAATCACTTATTTTTTAACCTTTTAAAGGTTTCTATCACCAAGATATAGGAAGATATTTAAAGTATGGATAACCATCACTTTTCCATTTGTGGCCTGTCTAGAGGCTTCCAATCTTTGGATCAAACACCCCAGAGATATCGGTGTGGCCCAGGTGTCACCTTCCATCCTTGGCTCACAGGAGCTGGTTAAGCTCTGCAGATTTCATTGGTATCTGTGTTCACTGATGTGAGGTTTTTAATCTTGTCCTTGGGTTGGCTCTAACTATGATCTGAGCTAAGTGGCAGCAAGGTGAAAGGAAGTGATTAATATTGTTTTCAGTGGTGACTGCATCGAGCCTCCCACTCTGAGGGTCTGTGAGCGATGGCCATGGTCAACTCTGCACCGCGCAGGATTCGGCTCTGCTAATTCACAATTATCTTGAATTATCACACATGCAAGAGAACAACGGAGTCTGAGGGGAAGGAAAAGTCCAGGAATTAAATCAGGCCACAAAATAATGAATTTTCTTCTGGGCTAGAACTGTCATGTCACGGGAAAGGAGCAAACTGAAGAGGCTGAAAATTGGACTCCTCTCCCTTCATCAGAAGGACGGTGGGGATGCAGGGCTGGAGAGCTCTGGCTACCCCAGCTAAACCTAACACAGACCTTCAGGCATGGAAAACGCCCTTCAGACCTTCCACATCTTCGGCTTTCTTCTCACTATCTTCAGCCTCTCTCTTTGATTTGAGAGGGAGAAAAATCCACTTGGCATTTGCAAATGGCTGTGATTCAATGCAGCGAAGGGTCTCTACCGCCGCCAGCCTCGCTGAGCCTTGGGAACTCCTTGTGCCATAATGAAATCACATCTGCTGCCGAGTAGGGAGTCAGTGAAGGATGGATGAGTGGGGAGATGCTTTCTCAGGCAGGCTGGGCTCTACTACTTCCCGAGTTTAACATCCATGTGCTGCACCATCTGGGGTGTGCGTTGGCCCAGGCATCTGCCCCAGTTACAGTGACTCTCGGGCAGGTGAGGGGGTGGAGCAGGGTGGCACAAGGACCTTTCTGCAATGGATCAGCTGCTGGGGAGTGAAGGTCCTGATCCTTTTAGCCACTGCCTCAGAAAACCCGGTGTCACAAACGGATGCCCTGATTCCAAGGAGAGGCTGCAGCGGGCTTGGGAAAGCCCAGAGAAGGGGATCTAAAGGCAAACAGTGAATCTCATCACGGATTCATGGTAACAAGTGCCTACAGAAGTAGCACTCTTAACAAATTTCTCCAAGCTCTTAGAGCATCTTAAGAGGAGATCACTCTGTCACTTGCTTTATGGGTCTGTGGAGGATCCTACTGGGTAAGAAATGCACATATTTAAGTTTATGGGAAGATAAACCTAACATTTAGTGCCTGGCTCTGTTCATATTTAGCTCTGTGCATTCTGGGGTATATTCCTGCCATATGGGGCATTCTGGCTGACCAGACCAGAATGGGTTCTGTAATTATTTAATTACTATAGCAGGATGATACCTGTTATTAATATTATAAATAATATACAATATGTCTTTAACCCTAAACCCCAAAGAGCAAGTCGGACAAATGCATGGGAGAAAAAAAATAGCAATGTGAAAAATACATCTCTCCAGTAAAGATGAAACAGTGGCACTGTAGGAGTCAGGGAAGTGGAAATACTGGGAAAATAACAGTGTGGTCGCTGCCTTGTGCTGAATCTGCACAAATACACACAATATGAAATAGTTTCTGTCCTGAGGACTTAAAATTCATGGCTTAGGCTGAGTGAGAAAATGCCTTTATGATCTCTCTCTCTTGTGTCTCACTGAGGAAAGATCTGCAGGGGTAGAAAGAGTCAAGCCAGTGGATTTTACCATCTCCAGCTGGATTTTCACCTCCATGCCCACCCAGAGCAGAGGTTTGCAGAGGGACAGAGGGCAGGGACTGCCAGGGAATAGTGCAGGAGCAGAGACCAACGCAAGGGAAAGAGAGCAAGAAAAGAAAGAGGCAGGACAAGGTGTCTGCTCATCTTTTTACGAGTGACAATGGAAATGGTTTAGGGGGAGAGGGTGGGAGAAGCCAAGCAGGGTAAGAGGCAGGGCTGGAAGTGATAAAGAAAGGTTCCATTGCCAGAGAGGGTGACATTCAACTAATCTTTCCCTGCTGGCAGTGAGCCGAGCCTGGACCTGACATCTCCACAGGCAGGTCCTGCATGGGCTCCCTGCCACAGCCACCTCCTCAGCTCTCCCTTCCTCTCATGTCTGTGCAGAGCAAGAGAGGGGACAACATTTACTGTGTTTTTTTAATGTAAAAAACTACTCAATATTGCTTAACCTCCCACCCTATCTCCTCTCCTAGAAAAACTCTTTCTTTTTTACTTTTTACTACCTCCATCAAATGAGAAGCAGAATTTCTCTCAGTGCTGGAGAGCTTGGTGTGGATTCCCATTCCTCTGCCCCTTCCAGCTCTGGAGGCACCAGCCCACATCTCTAGCAGCAAAACTAAGGAAAGTGCTTTAACCCTGAGGATTTTCCCTGAGTATCTTGGGAGAGGCTGGGAATTTTGACAATGAGGAGGTAAAGAAAAGGAGATAATAATAAGAGGAATAAGAATACCCAAGCACAGAACTCCACATGAATGAACTGCTCCAAGGTCACCTGATAAATGGCATGGAGACAGGTGGGACAGATTTCCTCCCTGCTCCCTGTCCTCTAATGAAAGATGCACTTTAATGTGCTGATTTCATTTGCACCAACTTCTTTTAAGTGCAAAGCAAATGCAGAAACTCCAGAGATTTGCTGCACTGCTAAAAAAAAATCTTTAGTAAATAATTAGCTAAATCATGCATTTATGTATGTAAGTTTCGTGGAATTTACAGATTAATAATAGTAACAGACTTTGTGTGGTAAGGTTGGGGCAGCGGGTTTACACCTCATCCCCGATTTCATCAAAATTGTCCAGCAAAATGTGTACTTTTTTATTCTAGGGTGTTGGTGATGACACAAGCAGAGAGAAGAAATAAATCTCACTGGGACACTGTGGACAGGAGTGGCTGTTTGCTCTGGAAAGAATTGGAAGAAGAAGAAAAGAAGTGGATTGCTGCAGTACATTAATTGTACAAGAACTGCAAAATGGCTGAAAACAGAGGGATGATATTTATAAAGCTGTCTAGTTTTGAAAAGATCAAAGGCAGAGGTAGAGAAATAATCCGTTGGACGTGTGTAATTGCAAAGCGTGTATTGTAAAAAAAAAGAAAAAAAATTTAAAGAAATATCTCTGGCTGTTTGCTTTGGCCCCTGCCTCTGCCCGGGGCTCGGTCCGCACGGCTGGGCAGGCGCTCAGCGGCAGCCGAGGCTGCAGCGCTCCCTGCACCGCCCTGCCCGTGGTGACCGCGGGAAGGACAAACCCCGAGCGCCTTTGGAGGACAGAGCCTGGAGCAGGTCACCGGGCCACTGGCCGTGACACCCAGGGCTGTCACTTGGGGAACACACCAGCCTCATCCACTCAGGGCTCGATTAAGGGAAAAAGCCAAGAGCCCTTTGATGGGTGACGGGGAGAGGCCGGATCCCCTCGAAAGCCACCCCCAGGTGCTCGATGGCTGCGGGGGCTCTGCGGTTTGTCCATCCCAAAGTGCAGCCGATCTCCTTCCAACCCCACCCGCGGCTGTCCCCACCGCCCCGGGAGCCAGGACAGCGGTCACTGCCTGGAGGGGGGCTCCGAGGCTCGGGGAGGGGACAGGGACAGGCGGGGCAGGTGCAGGCTGGGACAGCAAGGGCAGCATCAAGCAAGGCAGGCGCAGGCAGGACAAGGACACAAACAGGCAGGACAGGGACAAGCAGAGCAAGGACAGGGCAGGGAGAGCAGAGATAGGCGCGGGGGACCCTGAGGGTCTCTGTCCCTGCATTTTGGGCCAAGGACGGTGGCCGGGGCCGGCTGTGCGAGACAGAGACCCCTCTGTGCTCGCCGGTGGCTGCGGAGGGCAGGGAGGGATGCCCGCAGCCCCTGGGCACCGCGGGGACAGGAGAATGCCCAGTGCCCACCCAGCGCTGCTGTTCCCCCGCTGCAAAGGGGTGAAAGCCGCTGCCCTGGGCCCTCCCCGAGCCGGGAGCGGGGACGGTCCCCCCGAGGGTCCCCTCGGCCCCGGGGCTCCCGTGGCCGCCGCCCCCTCACCCCGGCGCGGAGCTGAGGCACAGACTCAAAAGAGCAATTTCACAATCGCCTATTAAAATGAGGCTGGGCGGAATTGCATTTCCCCGTCCCTTTAATCCAATAAGTCAGAACTTCTTAACTGATTAATTACAAAATTAATGAGTAAAATGGCAGCGTTTGGGTGAGGCGGGATGGTGGGGGATTTTATTTTTTTTTAATGTTGTGCTCTTTAAAAAGACTGATGGAAATAAAGTTACCTCAAAGCATCAGGGTGCTTTGATGCCTATAATAGCAATTTAGTTATTACATTAATAGATTTCCTCTTTATTTTTAACAAGGCATTGTTAAATATGGTCTTGTTTTGTCTGAAGGAGGAACATTGGAGTTTGCATTTCCCATTATACGAATTCTCCCCGTGCAAAGAATTATTTTGCATTATTTCTCTGCCTTAGATCTCGGCATTAATGTGAGATTATCAGTGCATTTCACGGGGGGGAGCAGGATTGGCAAACCCCCACACCCGAGCATCCCCCAGCGTCCCAGCATCCCCAGCACCAGGGCTGGTGTTCACATGCACACTTTTCCCTCTGGAAACTACAGCACCCAACTCAGCACAACCAACCCCGAATGAACCCCTCTACCCACAATTCCAGTTAGACAGGGCTGATGGTTGGAGGCAGCACCAAGGCAGCAGTTCAGTGCACACAAAATGTTTTCCCCCGCTAAAACTCCACTGGAGAAAATACGGAGGTGACGCTGCAGCAGCAGAGATGAAGGAGTTTTACTCTGTCGTAATCAACTCCGAGGTGCCTTCCTTTCACTCAGATTGTCACTCTTGTCACAGAGGAACGCCAGGCAGAGATGTCTGCGGGGTGGTACCCGCAGGTACCTGCGCTGCCTCTTCCCCACCGCGGCCCCAGCTCAGGATGCTGCGGCTCAGGCGCTGCTGCAGCGGCTCGGAGCAGTGCCGGGAGCCGCTGCCGGGCTGCTCACACCAGCTGAAGGTGTTTGGGAAGCTCTCTTGGATCAAACAGGCTCCTACCTCCATTAGGGGCTCATATTTTTAGGGTAAACATATAAGGAGAGGTGAAACTTGAGGTGGGTGGGAGATCTTTTTTCCCTTCCTAAGCTCTTTTGGTAAATAAAGGAAGGGGGAAAGGGGAAGACAGGGATGCTTAGGAAAGCACTAATGGGTATTTGTCCCCTCAGCAGTTGCTTGGAGAATGGCATCAAACACAGGAATGTGCCTGATCCCTTTACTGGGACCTTTGCTAGAGATGGGCTGATTCAGTAAGTGGGGAGGGAAACACACAACGCCAACCCTGTTTTCCCCCCATTCCTTAGGTAAAACAATCTCTCCAAAGCCCTCATGGCCAGGACCACATTCCTAGGGATGGCTCAGGATAAACACATTTCCTAAGAGCGAAAAAAGCAATCAAAAATTTGGTGCTTTTTCTTTTTTTTCCTAGGAAAAAGCTCTTCCCATAGCCTACCTGGGGGCACTCCCTAATGCCAGGCTGCTCTCCCAGACACTGAGTATTGAGATACCTGCAGGAAGGGATGTGGGGCTAGAGGGAGGGGGCACAGGGCTGCTCCAACCCCACTGAGTGGGGGTCTCCAGCTCAGCCTCGGCTCAGCCCCTGCTCAGTCACCACTCCCAAGTGGAGGAATGACCGAGCTGCTCAACTTCTGCAGGGGAAGCTGAGGGAACAACACCAGAATTCACACGTGAAATGGTGAAATGACACCTCTGAGGGCAAGACACATCCTTGTGTCTGGACAGATGGACAGCCAGCACAGCCAGCCCGGCTCAGAGCCCACGGGAGCTGTAGGGATTTTACAGATCCATTCTGTAAAATACCTCCATGGAGTAGATGTGTCCTACAGGCTCTGAGTGAGCCGTGCAGGCTGCACCAACGCAGCTGGGGGGATGTGGAGCATGCAGGGTGTTACAGCATGAACTCACAAACAGCCTGGCCATGCAGGGAGATGTGCCACCCCACTATGTATGTGTTATATAAATATATAAATAAACTCCAGCTCACTCAGCACATCCATGAGGAAGGAGCTGTAAAGCTGCCCCAACACCTGGGCAGTGTCACATGCATGGGAGAGGGGCTGTGGCTGTACCCACCAGAGCCATGGGGGAATTTGTTCCCATTTCCCCCTCCTAAGGCAGATCCATGCTTGGCTGTGGGGTGCCCTGAGCAGAGAGTAGGGCAGGGGCACCAGGCCTGGGGGGTCAAAGGCTGTGCCAAAGGATGGGGGGAGCCCTGACCACCCCCCTCCTGCACCTTCCCACTCTGAATGAACATTCACAGCTGGGCTGAGGTTGGGGGAGTGCAATGGAAAGCAAAAAATCAGAGGGATGGGGATGGGGGGCAGGGAATTGTGAGGGTCCTTGAGTGGGGGGGCAGCATGAGCCAGGGATGTCTCCAGCCCTCGCACCCCCTTTCCCAGCATTCAGGGCCCGTTCACAGCCAGACCCCCCTCCCACGGCCCTCAGTGCAGGCAGAGCCTGCACCCACTTTCCCAGAGCCATTTCCCAACATTTTGCAGAAACCCTGTTAAATAAGAGGAGAGCACTATTTAAACACAGCACTGTAATCATCAATTCCCCCCACATCCCCCCCTCAGACGTGAGGGTTTAATTGGCTCCAAGACGAGGGAGCCACAAGCAGTGTTATAAAACGAACTGACCCCGCGAAATGATGCAACATCTGGAGGCAGGGCAGGCGGGGAGGCAGGAGCCTCTCTGCGGAGCATCCGTACGTGCAGCCTTCCCTGCGCCGATGGGAAGGGCCCTGCGGAGCTGCAGCCCAGCTCCAGCCTCGGCAAGCCCGTGCTAAGAAAGAGAAGCCCCTCGGTGCTTACCTGCCCGCAGCGAGGCACGTCCCCTCAGCACCTGCAGAACAGGAGCCCTCTGCTTTCAAACAGCCCCCAAAAATTTCCCCTAAGTCCACCCGGGTGATTATTTTTTTAGAGCTAATCAAGGAAATAAAGTTAAAGAGGAGGAGAGTTCCTCTTGTTTGGGGTCTGATTTGGGAGAAGGAGGGGGTGGGGGGAGTTAAAGAGACCAGTTGCTGCCCACTGCTTTGACCAGTGAGGGATTCAACCCTTATTACCATTTTGTTTTTGTCCAGATTTGCAAGTAGGGCCCCCTGCATTCAAATCATCTCCCTCCATCCTTATTGTAAAGGACAGGCCTTAGTGGGCCCCCTTTGGATTGTCCTCCATTAACAATCCCTTCTTTTGTGGAGGTGTTTCTTTTTCTATTCACACACATCGCTGATGGTACTTCAGGCCCAGCTCTTAAAGAAACTGTTTGCAAAATTATACCTTTCCACACACTACTCCACAAGGAAGCGGGGAACTGTAGTTAGGAAAACATTATTGAAGCTTGTAATTTAATTAAAAATGTTAAGGCTGGCAAAGGGGAAGGGAAAGAGGGAAAAAGAGCATAAGGGTGCAAAAGGAGAAACCAGGTTTATTTTCTTTTTGAGCCCTGCGCAGGCAGGGCTGGGGGTGTGGGGCAGTGCTCACACTCCTGCCCGTGCACACCCAGAGCGTGTCAGCCTGCACAGGGACACGGGCTGCCCACGGCTGTCTGTGTGCCACGCTCCCGGGCCAGGCACAGATGAGGCAGCCAGACACCCTTAAGCAAATGATGTTTTTAAAATGTGAATGCAAGCTCGGACATGCGTGGACAGAGCCCGAGGGGCACGGCTGTGCAGCGGGCGCCTGCAGCTGCCGGGTGCTTGGGGCAAAGCCCTGGCCTGTGCTGGCTGTGGGGGGCTGCACATTGCACCCCGTCAGCCTCCTCCTGAAAACCTCTCCCTTTATGAGTTTTGGCTGAAAGCAAGCTGGAGGAGCTGCATCCTGCTCAGCATCCTCGCTCTCAGAAAGGCTCAGAAGCATGTCTGCAGCGAGGACGCCCTTCCTTTGGTTATTGTTGTTATCCCCGTCGCCAACAGATCTGTAAATGTTCAAAGAACAACACGACTTTAAAAAAAAAATCATAATAATTCAGCTGGCGAAGCAGGGCAGAGCCTGACCTCCGGCTCCATGGATGAGTGCTTCGCTGGGACCCCTGCTGAGCCAATGTGGACCTTCAACATCAACTCAGAAATTGGTGTGATTTGCCTGGGAAACCAGCAGTCATAGAGCAACTGGCCTTGACAAGATGAAGAGGAAATGTATAGAAGACGTTTAATGGGTCGCAAAAGGAGGAGGGGGGAGAAACTCAGCCTGGAGTGCTGCATTTTAGATGTCTGGAGGGGCCCTTCTGCAGGAAGGGAAGGAGCAGGGCTGGGGAGGGGAGACTTTTTCAGGTTGGGCTTCATCTCCCAGCCATCAGAAGCCATGCGGGAACGCTCTGCCCTGCAAAAGGTTATTTCCCTGTCCCTGGCTGGGACTCAGGCCTGGGCTGGGCTTGCAATAAACCCGGTGATTTCTTTAATGTCAGTGAATAGCTGAAGGCAGCCCGGCTGGCGAGGCTTTGTACGTAGACGCACTGGGCTCGGATTATGCACGCCTAATCGCCTAATTTTCTTCGAGTGATCTGGATGCCGTACTCTTGGGCTGTGGAACATTTTATAAATAGCTGTGCTTGGAGTTAATATGATTTACTGGAGAAAGACCAGTTAAGCAATTCCCCACCTAAGTAGAGCAGTAATGAACAGGCTCTGGAGAAGATGCCTTCCCCACCGGCTCCAAGAGGGGGTGGGCAGGGAAGCAGGGATGCAGAGAGGTGATGTTTATTTGTGTGCGTGCACAGAGTGCCATTGATTTTTAATTGTATTGAAAGAATTGCAGTAGCCACAGGCTGCCTCTAGGACTGGACTTTTCCCTTAAATATGTGCAGTGAAGCTGTGGCCTCCCCCTCCTGCTAATGCTTGTACTACTGCAAAATCCCACTGTGGGAGCGAGTGGGGACAGCAGAGCCCTGCCCCACTGCACATCCCTTCCCCTTCCTCTTCCGCTTCCCCTTCCTCTTCCCTGTCCCTTCCCCTTCCCTCATCCCTTTCTCCTTCCCTTTCTGAAGCCAAACCAAACTAGGAAGTCTCTCTGCTGCCCTGTTCCCCATCCTGAGGAAACTCCATTGCCAGGGGGTGCCTGCAGACCCAGGCCAAGCCCTGAGGGACAGGAGCATCACTTGGCCTGTCCCCTCCACCAGGGAGGGGACAGTGGCTGCAGCCTTGGCCAGGAGAGTCAGCAGTGCCTGGAAACCCAGTGAGGCCACTGCTGAGCACAGTGACCCCCTGCCACCACCACTGAAGCCCTGAACCAAAACCACCAGGATTTCAGTGAGAGCCCCAGTGGGGTCTCATGCAGGGACCTCTCTCCTCCCCACTCCTGGGAAAAATACACCCTGGGACAATGTCCTGGAGTGTGAGTGAGCATTGCTGGGATCAGGGGTGCTCCTTGGGGAAGAAAGGGGAGATCAGCAGGTTGAGATGATGAAAACAACACTCTTCTCTTAGGAAATGCAAAGAGGTGAAATACACAGGCTTCAAACCTTGGGGGTGTTGGTGTGGGGAAACTGTGCCCAAGGCTGGTGCTGGCTCTGTGCAGCAGCAGCAGAGGCTGGAGATGGGGACAAAGTGGTGAAGCCTGAGCTCCCCAGCCCAGGCTGGCAGGGGCAGGGCAGGGGCAACACTGGTTGGTGGCTCATTGGTCACATCCCATCCGAGAGGCAGGAGACACCTCCCCCGTGGTGGGGCAGGAGAGGGTCCCCCATCCCTGCCAGAACAAACCCCACACCCCAGTTGTGCCACCTCAGCAGGGAAGGAGCTGTGCACCCCCTGACACCAGCACAGGGGTGACCCCAGGCATGGGGGAGCCCCCCAGGGCAGCTCCTGCTCCCCCCACACCGGGGGATGTCAGATCCCACTCCCAGCCCCACACAAGCACAGCACACAATAACCAGGAGCCCACCACGCCCCCAGCACCTCCCCGCCCTCGGCTGTGCCTTCTCGAGGTGACCAGGAAAAATTAGGCTAGAAACTGTCCTGGTGATTGAGCCGACCAAATAAACATCTCTAGGGAAAGGGGAGAAGGAATAAAAAAGCCTTTCTGCAGCGTGGAGCCCGAGAGGGGAAGCAGGTAATTAGCTATGTGATGGAGCAATCCTCTCCTGCCGAGGAAATTCTTGACACCAGAATTCTGCCCTGAGAAACCAAGTGTGACCCAAGTGAGGACTTTTTTATTCCTCTTCCCCTTTTTAAAATTAAGATCATTATATGTTTTTTAAATGTCAAGCCCAGGAAGAAGTGGCGGGGGTGGGGGTTGGGGAGCTGCGGGCATTCTTCACTTCAGAAGCTTGAATGTTTCAAAGTTGCTGCTGTGCTGTTAGCTGACGGCTATTGTGTGTGTTTAAGGCTGGGGGGGGCCTGGGGAGGGGGCTCGGACCCCCCGTTGGTGTGGATTTGCTGTCCAAAGACCGTTAGAAAGAGGCAAGAATGAATGAGATTGAATGGAATTGTAATGCACAAGGCCCTCCTCCTTTCTCAAGGAGCTGGGAGGCCAGGAAAGCGAGTCGTGGGGAGAGCAGGCAGCTTTCCTCCACATAGGAATAGGCTTTGCAAATCAGCAAATTGTATATTTCTAGGGGAAGAGGGGAGGGAGAGGGGTTATTTATTTTTTTTTATTACAGATCTGGAAAAAAAAATTTTAAAAGCCCTGCAGCAGCTAAGAAGACCAAAAGGAGACAGAGAGAGAAAAGAGGGAGAGGAGACTTGATAGAAAAATCTGATTCCCAAACCTCTTGTAAGTGTAATTACTTTCTAAGAAAATGAATTGCTTTCTAAGAAAGATAAAAAAATTGTAGAACAATGTCTGAAATTATATCAGGGACCAAACTCTGCTGATGCCTTTCCTACACAGAGAGATTTCTGGGGCAGGAACCAGAGGCCTAGAACCCGCGAAACCTTTGTCTGAGACTTGAAAGAGGTCTGGGCTTCATTTTAAAGAGATTTTGCTTTCTCCTCCAGGCTGTGGGTCAGCTCCGAGGCGATGCTCGGGCTGGCGACGGGGCAGCGGCCGCTCGGCGCTGCTCCGGTGCCTGGGCCGCGTCCCGGCGGCTACAGACAGACAAAGGCTGGTTCTTATTGACTTATTCAGCAGAAATGAGGAGAGGGATGAGATTTTGGGGTGGTTTTTAGCGCTCTGCAATGCGTGTGTGTGTGTGAGAGAGCACGTGTGTGGTGTCTGTGTGTGTGCGTGCGTGTCACGTTGTCCAGGACGGGGCTGAGCGCACGTTTTCCACCGTTTGTTGTGCCGCAGTTGATTTGGGGTTCAATCTTGTATATTTTTCTAATGTGGTCATCTATGCATGGTGGAGCAGGGGCTTGGAAATGGAAGGAAAGTGGAGGCATGTTGCTTGTCTCTGGGATTTCTTTGTTCGGGGAACAGTAGGTGGTAGGTTTAAAAAGGCAGAGAGCGACAGAGGAGGAGAAGAAGAAAGAAACGAAAAAGGAAAAAAAAAATGGCCCTTTACGAATCATCTGACTATTTTCTTCTGGGATGGAGAAATGCTGCATTAGAGATTAAGGAAGGGCTGTGCTTAAGACAAAATGTCTCACTGGAAGTGTTGGTAAAATAGCAGCCAAACCCAGCCTGCCTTTATAGCCTGGGATCAGGGAAAGGCTGCAGGGCCGCACAAGCGGGGGATGAGCTGGTGAGGGTATTTAATGGCAAACTTTAGAGGGGCTGAGCCGGTGGTGGGTTTGTTTTAAAGGAGAAATAAACGCTGCTGCCAGCCTGCCGAGCAGCAGCACTCCCCCCCCACCATATGACACCGCTCAGTCACTGCCACGGGGCTCCGCATTGACAGGAGGCTCAAAATACCCCAGCCCCGCTCCACCGGGGGAGGGGAGAGCAAAATCAGCCCCTCGGGTTTTCGGGGAGGATTCGCGGGGAGACAGGGGCAGGTGGAGGAGCGAGCGCTCGGGGACAGACAGACGGACAGAGCGAGCTCCCCGCAGGGCCCTCCGGCCGGGTGCGAACCTGTCGGGAAGGGCACGGAGCGAAACACCGCCTCATTTTAGGCGAGAAACAACCCGGGGGTGTCCCGTCTGTCCCCCCAGGGCTGACCCGGGCGCCCCCGCGCCGCGGCTGCGGCTCCGCGCCTTCAACACCATGGACAGCGAAGCGGGGCCGGGCCGGGCCGGGCCGGGGGCAGGACGGGGACCGGCGGGCTGGCACCGGGGGCACAGGG
>VXBC01007232.1:221136-247909 GCA_013399945.1 Ploceus nigricollis
CATCATATATATATTATGAAGCTGTCTCTTTGTCCAGAGGACTTGCAAAGGGATTCAAAGCTCTCACTCAAGGGCCCTGAACCTTGCCCTACCCTCAAGGGAAGGGAGAGGTGATTTCTTTAGGCTGTCAGGACAATTCACCTCACCTGCAGCACAGCTTTCCCAGCCTCGGCTGCCCGAGTTTTGCCACCAGGAAAACCTTCAGCGCAGCATCCTCCCTCCCTGCAGAGCTTGCCTGTATTTTACAGCTTCCCCGTGTTTGTGGAGCTCCTCTGGGCCGGGGAGAGCGCAAGGATCGCTTTCCCAGCCCGCTCTCATAACCCTCTCAGTAACCCCAGCGGCAGCCGAGCAGGCAGCGCCTCTTTAAACTTTCATCACCTGTAGCACAAAGGGACAACCGAGACGGAAGCGGCTCCTGCACAACAGGGAAGACAAAAGCGGGACAAAGCCCCCGTGCCTCCTGCAAAGGGCCAGGTGGCCGCAGGATGGCACCAGTGTCGCTTCTCCTCCGGGACAGCAGGGACACGGTGCCAGGGCCGGCAGGGCGGCAGCGCTCCCCCGGCAGCCCCCGGCCCTCCCGGTGGCGTTTGTGTCACCGAACCGCCCATGAATGATTCAGTATCCTGCGCCTACACGCGCCCTGAGCTGCGAATCTGGTTTCAAGACTGTGGCTTGAATTGAATTTCATTCTGAATTGAGGAGGAGGCAGAGCTGCCTCCTCCTGCCAGTGCAGCCCCGCTTCCTGCGGGGCCAGAGCCCTCTGCTCTGGCATTTATGGAAACAACCAAAAGGGATCTTCTACTATATTAAAGGGATCTTCTTCTACATTCTTTCACCCTCAACGTTTTAGCCCGTCGCCCCTGTCTGCCTCTGGCTTCGCCGCTCTGAAGCCCTGTCTGCCCGGCAGCCCAGCCCGGTTCCCAGCGCTCCTGTCTCTGCAAGGGCAGGGGGCGGCTGGGGAAGGGACAGGGGGACAGGGACCCCGTGCTCGGGGTGGGAGCCATGGCTGCTGCTGGGCACACGGTGGCACTCGCTCTCCATCCCAGCAGAGGCTGCGGGAGGCAGCAGCCGATGCAGGATGAGAAGCAGGCGTTGAGTTGCTCTGTCAGAAGATGCGTGCTCGGCTCCTTCCCTGCATCCCCCGGCCCCTCTCTGGCTCTTCCAGACACGGCCGATCTGCTCCTGCCCCGGTCCTTTCTCTCACACACAGCAGTTCTGGATGCCAGGGCTGCCACTGACACGGGATGTTGGCCAGGAGCTCGTGTCTGAAATGGCAAGGCTGGGAGAGTGCAAGGAGCAAAGCCTTTCCTGCTGGTCTGCAAATAAACCAGGCCCCATTAAAAAAACCCTTTCTCCCCATAAGGCTGGGAGAAGGTTACAGTCTTCACCCAAAAACTAGTTCTCCCCTCTTTCCCTCGTTTCTACAGGCCTCTCATCCCAGCTGAGATCCACACAAACACGCTCCTTCTCCATCCCCAGAGGCAGCACAAGCCCCCTCTTCCCCAGCCTTGCCCCTCACAAGTTAACACAGCCTCCAGGGAGAATGGATGTGCTGCTCCTCAGCACTTCACTGCACAGTGCTAACATCCAGCCTTCCCCCACCTCATTCCATACAATCTTGTATCCCTTCCCATATGGAAATGCCAGCTGATTCAGAGAGGTTCATGTTTTGTGCAAAGCAGTGATCAAAGGCTTGCTTGCAGCTGCTGAGCCTGATTTGAGCTGTTGCACAACACAAGAAGCTGCCTCTGAGCCCACCTTATCCCCAACAGCATCTCCAAACGAGGAGTGGTATTTAAATGAGACCTACAGAAATCACCTAATATGATGTGTCAAATCTCTTGCATTCAGATGGGGGAAAAAAGAGGCAGAAGCAAGGGAGAGGAGGAGGTGGCATGTGCACATGAGAGAATTTGTCAGGAGCTTGTATGTCAGCTCACAGAGAGAAGACGTTTATCCCATGCTTGGAAATGGGCAATTTCCTTTTTAGAGGGGTTACTTGTAGTGTGGCACCCTCATAAAAGATATCCCATGGGGTCCTGCAGCAGGAGAGGCTGTGCAGTGCTCATGCCAAGGCACAGGGATGCCAGATCCAGGGGCAGCCAAGCTGTAGGCTTGGACCAAAAGGCACAAGGAGCTGACACCCAAGTGTCTGCAAATAAATCAAAGCAGGGAGAAGGGAGGTGGAACTGGGATGGAGCAAAGCAGCACTGCAAACTGGCCAGTGAAGGCAGGAGGACATGGGGGCTGTTTGCCTGGGCTGCCTGGCAGTTTTCTGCTCTAAACCCTGCTGGCAGCACAAACCCTTCCCAGCCAAGGCTCCCCCTTTTCCCAGTGCGAGCGACAGCCAGCGAAGTCAGACATCTACACTGTCAAATCCTGGTGCAAAGCCTTACCACTGGAAACCTGTCACTCCACAGCTGCACGCAGGTGCAGGCCCCAGAGACAGAAAAGCTTTTGGCACTGTTACAGGAAAAGATCTGGAAGTGCTGTAGGAAGTTACATCCCAATTAGCTTCACGTAAAGGTGGGGTAAGCATTACAAAGCATTTAAAAGATCAAATGCAAAAGCACAGCTTGAGTAATAGGGACCAAGGTGATTTCAGCAAGGAACAGTTGTGGTTAATCAGGTGGAGCTCTTTGAGGCTGGAACTGCTGCAGCAGCCAAAGGGGAGGGAACAGCACAGCACAATTAGGTTTGCTGCATGCAGTGGACAGGGCTTTGCAAAAGAAGCTAATGACTGATATGTGGAGTCCCAGAATAAGGGGATGTGCTGTGGCTTAATGCTCTGGAAATTGCCCAGAAACAAAGATGCAAGCAGGAAGGTATTAATGGAAGCCTTCTGTGTCAGAAGGAAATGATTCCAGGGATGCAGCAGTGCAGGCAGCTTGTCTGGAGCAGAACAAAAGGCAGTAAGGGAGAACAGGGCTTCCTCGAGCCCTCTGGCTGCATTTCAGTCCTGAACATCATATTCTGTGACCCCTCATATTCCAAATAAAAAATTCCCCCTTTTTTTTTTTTTTTTTTAACAGGGCTGCTGGAACTTTGCTTGTTTATATTTTTTTCCATTTTTTTACTGCTCTAATAGTGTTTGGTTTTTTGGAGGATTTTTTTTTTTTGTTTGTCTGTTTTTTTGGATTTTGTTTTTTGTTTGTTTTTTTTTTTTTTAACAAAATCAGGCACTACTTTCAGAACAAAATGTGCCAGTAGCACCCACAGGCCCCATCAATGTGGGGATGGAACAGTTGCATGGCTGTGATCACATCCTATACTTGGAAGGCCAGGCATGAGCTATGCCAGATGGTGCCAACTGGGAGTTACATTCCCCATATCCTTCCCTGCATTCTGCAAATCTGCAGAGAAATGGGAATGGCAGGTGAGGAGCAGAAAAGCCTCATTTTGTACCCTTTAGCTTTGCTAAGAGCCTTGCAATGCAATAATCTGACACATGTGAAAACAACTTCCAAGCAAATGGCACCTAAGAACCATCTTAATTCCCAGGACTCAGCAACCTAGAGCAGGGACTTAAGAGAATACTCCAACATGACTAAGACTGGAGCTGAGTTTTTAGCTCCAGTCCTTGAATTCACTGCTTGGTTGTAATTCTCACAAGCCAGGCTGACTCTCAGCTCGAGCTACATCTCTGCAAAGACCCCAGTCTGAGAGATTCCCACCTTGTGGGAGTCACATCTGGAAGTCAGAACTGAGCGTGGCGTGGCATAAGCTCAGGAAAAGGAAACAAAGGGTAAAATATTCTTGGTTCTTGAAGCACTCAGCCCACAGAGAACAGAAACCCAGCCTGCCCTGAGAGCAGCAGAGCACACACAGGTTAAGGGATCTGTTTGCCAGAAGAGGATGCAAAGCACTCTGAGGGGTCAGCACACTCATACAATTTACCCCAAACCAGTTTATTTCCACTTCTCCACTCAGCAGAACTCTGGGAAAAATTTACCAACTACATCACATGACCTCAGAGTGGTCCACATATCCCTATACATTCAAACTAATTCAAAGGCATCCTAAATATGCAGTTGAACCTATGGAAAGAGCCAATGCCCTGCTCAGCTCTCTTAGGCTCATCTAACTGAGCTCTGCTGATGCCCACTGAAATGGCAGTGCTGTGAACTACAGCAGCAACACCAAATTAGCACCATGGAGATGATCAGGATCTCTGCAGTTGGCTTCTTGGCATGAATTTGCTATTACATTTCCTCCAGCTTTGCTAATTCTGATCCTTTACCCTCCACTAGCTGTGCTAACTGTGCAGCCTGGGGTGAAGATCCAATCACTGAAATAAGGTATTTTGGGTTTTATAGTTAGAGTTCAATTAAAAAACAAAGTGTGGGCAGGATTGTAATGGGGAAGGGAGCAGCCCTCTGTGACAGAGAGCCTGTGCTGTAAGCCAGTGCTGCTATTAGAGAAAAGGTAACACTGAATAAAAAACCCGTATCTTCCCAGCACTTTTACACTGTAAAATAATTGCAGAGCTCCCCAAACCCATTGCTTTTTTGTTTATTGGCAAGTTCTTGCAGGAAGGAGAACCCACCCTTGCAGACTCCCTTTGTTGGGCTGGAACCACCCAACGTGGGATGTGCTTTTACAGCATGGGCAACTGGGCAGGCATCACACCAGACCAACTGTCTGACAAAAGCTGTGAAAAAGGGATTGCTTTCCCTGGTTTGCATCTCTGAGAACAATCTCTGATGTACACTGAGCCTTCCAGACCTCCTCCCTCCTCTGCTATTTCATTTCATTGTTAATCATCCCACTTTCCTCTTTGTTAGCATCATTAATACCTTTAATGCATTCTTATAAAAAGCACAATGAGATTGCCAGCTAGTGGAAATCAGCAGCATCTGGGGCTGTGCCAATTCCCTTCAGCTCAGACACACAGTGCTAGTTACCACCTTCCCATTTGTGTGAAGAAAAAGCCATCACTATTTGTCCGTGCATGTCTCCTCTTGGAAGCAAATGCATGTACATGTGTACATAAATGTAATATACACACTGATGTACCTAAAGCTATTATACAGCAGAAAAATCCCAGTGTTTATTCCAGAGTGTGATCTATTTGAGAAACTAATGGCTTATTACATGCAGAACAATCTTAGTCTACTGAGAATGAAAAGTGCCTTGGAGAATGAAGTCTGAGAAAGCTGCAAAAGTAACTGCATTGGAAAGGATGACATTAGATCACAAAGAAAATCCATTTTAACTGTCCAGGACTCTGGGTCTGTGTTTGTACAACATTTCCTGTGGGCAGAGCTGTCAGAGTGGTACTGCCTATAAACCTCCTTTTCTCTGTGCTGTGACAGCTCCTGTAACTAATCTTTCAAACAGAGTGAATGCTTGCTGCAGTCACCAGGCTAGAGATGCTCTGTGCCTCTGGACAAACCTCACCAGGCTGACTAATGGCACAGCTGGGATCCTGGGAATAATTCAAACACCACCTTTACTGCTCCATGAGCCACAACTGAGGGATGCTGCAGCAGCCACAAGCCTCTCAGGAAAGCCCATGTGGGCTTCTCACTGCAGGTGTGCTGGGGAAGCTGATGACAGCACATACTGTGCACCACTTGTTTTCCCTCCCCTCCTCCTGTCTTTCCATTTATCTCTAACATAACCACACCCTCACACTTTAAAAAACAAATAAGAACAAAAACCGCAGGGTTGCTTTCACATTTGCCACCTTCCCCCTTCCCTCTGATCAGGTTTCTCTCCCTCTCCCTCTCCTCTCCTCTTCCCACAGAACCAAGCAGGGCTCTCTCATGCCCCACTTGCAGCACAGGCTTTGCACAGACTGCTGCTGACCTCCCTGCTCAGAGTATTTCTGAGGGAAAACCTGCATCTGTTCCCTGACTGAAAGCACAGCTTCACAAATGCCTGCTATGTTTTTAGTCACCCTCAGTGGGCCACTCACTTTGTGAAGCATGAGCCCATCAGGAGGAGGTGAGAGGGAAACGGGCTGTGGGTTCTCTGGAGTCCCAGCACAGGTCACAGTCCCCAGAAAAGATGACAATTTTGATTGTTTCTGAGGATGGCTGTGCTTCACAACCCACTCTCATTTCACCAGGAGGCTTTTGGAATTCAACAAGAGGAACCTCTGTGCAATTTGTGATCTGCAGGTTTACATCCTTGCTTGTATTTATTATTTAAAATAAACTCTGATGGATAAATAATTCTTAAAAATCTGTCTAAAGATCACCCCATTTGCTGGTCTTTTATTAATACCCTCCTTTTCACCCTCCACTATCATGTTCTTTGAAATAACTGAATTAGCAACTTGCAGTGTTTTCCCATCCTCAGCAAGGTCAGTAAGTTCAGGAAAAATCTGAAATTATACCTGGCTCATAAAATTACTCCTCTTCCCCACCTACTATTCTACTCACTACAGGGAGATTACATTTCCCACAGGGGCTCATTAGTGTTGCTCTTTCCTCAGCATCAGGAAATCTTTTGGAGTTGTCTTTACTCCCAGTTGATAAAAATTGCTCTTTATTTCTTCTCCCAGCTCATTGACCACGGCTCCCTGGTTCTGAAGTGGCGTTTTGAGAAAGACAAAGATCTTGGACCAAAAAACCCCACCATGCTTCTAACCTTGATGCTGTTGCTGAGTGAATGAACGAGCTGTCAAGTTCTGCAAATCAAGCATTAGCCAAGGCACACTGCAAGATTGTTCTTTAAGAGACTAACAGATTAAAACTAGGAATTCTTGTTCCTTGTCAGAGCAAACAAGGAATTGCTGCAGTTACAATGTTTTAGTTGTAATTTCTCTTTTACAGAGGTCAAATATATAAAACTGGAGGATACAAAGCAGCGTCCTTTGCTTTCATTTTTGAAATGCTGCACACCAGTGATACAACACACAGCTACACCTCTGTAATTGGTTCTTTTGTTCCAAGTTCCTGGTGGCTGATCTAGCATTAGTGAAAAAAAGCATAGATCCCTGAACACTGGGAAATAAGCTAGCTCAGTTAAGCAGGTACTATATATAAAGAACAGAATTTGGTGTGATTTAGTGCCTGACCATCCAACTGCTGCCAACAGCTCAATTTCAGTACACCACAAATTGAGTATTTTGATTCAAAGGGAGATCTCAAAGTGAGACAGTGTGAGGACTGAAAAGAATAAAATATGAGAAAAATCTCAACAATTTGCCAGTGGCTTAAAAAATAAAACCTGCTTTGATACCTCAGAATCTAATACTGTCCCAGAAATGGGGTCCTTACCAGTAACTGCTCCTTCCTGACACCTCCAGAGCCTCTATGCTCAACCTTTTTGGCTCCTACCCCTGGTCTCTGCTCTATCTGTGGGAAAGTACAAAATAGCTGCTTTAAGGATTAAACTGCAGTCTTTAAACAAATGGTTCAAAAATCCTCCACAGTGGCACAGTTTTGTTATCAGTCCTAATCTGCACCCCACTTCCAGCCTTTGTCCTACCCCAGTCCTGAGCAGCAGAGCTGGGAAGGATCTCAGCTTTTGTGTATCTCAGAGCACCTCTCAGAGGGGCTTAGCACAAGTTGAAGATTGGAACAGAGGTCTAGAAACTTTACAGATAGTTGCACTTAACAAATGTGAATTTACATGCCAGGTAACAAATGTCACAGATGTATTTATGGAGTACAGGCCAAGACATCAAAGCACCTCGTCTTTTCACCAAAGTGTTTTCAAGGGCTCTGGGTAATCAGCTTTTTTACAAGTGGCCAAAAACCTCTGCTGACAGTTTTTGATGTTACAAGCAGGAGCTCTTTGCAGACCTCTGAGGAAGTCTTCCCCCAACAAATCAGACTATTTGTACTTAGATAAATGTGTGCTGTCAATATTTTACAAATTTGTATGAAACAGATTTATATTAGAAAACGATTTTCATACACACCAATGGACTAAGAAAGCTGAACAGTCCTCATAAATCCCCAGACCTTCCAAAATCCATTATTTCCTGAATGGGCTGATTATCCCCAAAGGGAGTGAAGAAGAAGTCACTCTCCACCAGTAATTTTAACTCCAAACTTGCTAAATCTGGGCCCACTGCAGGGAAGGTGCAGTCTTGAATTAAAAAGTGACTCTCCCTCCAGGTGTAGACAATGATCTGCTTTGCTGCTTCTGAGCCTAATGACTCCCAACTCCCCAAAGTTTTATCAGAACTGACTAAATACTATTTCAGCAAAGTGCCTTCAGCTGCAAGAACCTGAACATTCAATTTCTCTGCCCTCAAGTGCTTTCAGCTGAAATGTGTTGTCACAAGAGAGCAGCAGCAGGAACAGGAACAGTTCCTACTACATCAGTGGTTTCTAACTCAGCAGGGTTTGCAGAACACAACTTTCAGGGAGATGCTGAGCTGTCCTAGAGACTGAAACTTTATCAGTCATCAAATTGCTCAACTTACAATTTGCAGGCCCACAGAGCAAAGCACAGAAATCAAAGTAGATATAAATAATGAAAAAAGCTCCCTAATAATATCTGTATAAATCAATGTATCCTTTACTGATAAAAATTATTTTCTTCCTATTCTCACATCCAGATCTTGAGGGGGGAAGAATATTTAAGCATGTTGCCTGCAATATGTATTACTGTCCAAGGCACTGCATTAATAATCTAAAAATACCTAGAGAATGTATATTTGGTAAAGCAAGTATTTACACCTCTTCCCCACTGTCTTCATTATTGAAACCACAGCAAAACACCAGATCCTACTCATTTAGGAGCAGTTGGACATTAGAAATGCATTTGGTGAAGACTTTACTGTCTGTCTGTTGTCATGGTAACATCCCAGGTAAAAATAATTTCTTGAATAACTTATAAACAGACAGATGGCATAAAACCTCCTACGCTCTCCAAATTGAAGGATATTCAGTAAAAGACAGTGATGATGGCAGTTCCATGAAGTCCTGCATGTTGAAGAAGGCACATCTCCAAGGACCTGCTTGTGCTGGCAGAAACTCACCTCAGAACGTGAACAAAAGGGAGATCAGGGATGCTATAGGAAGCAAAACGAGGAGGCACAAGTCAAGTCAGCACTCTTGTGTGTAGCATTTCCCAAGGGATTACAAAGGTGCCCTGAAATGATGGTCCTACATAAAACAAGGACATTAATCTCATATTGTACCAGGGAACAAAAGCTGTTCTTGGAATTGCTAAAGCCCTGCCCTGCTCATGCTCTGACAGGGAAATGAGAAACATCCCTGATTGCCACCACACTGCACGTGCTAAGCAGCTCTGCATCTGCAATAGGCAATTTGAAAGCTTTTTTTAATCAACATAAGCTTTCTGAAGACAGGAAAACTGTGAAATTGATAACATTCATACCCAAGACATTTCCCTTCACCTTCACATTAGGTCAAAGCACCAAGAGATGTGAACTGGGAAGATGCACTGTGGGAATGATGTCAGCTATGGAACAGTCCATTGGGCTGAACCACGTTTCTTGTGAAATCCAAAATCTCCTTTCTTTGCCAAGTCACCCCCCAATTAAGTCATTTCAGCATTCTGAGTCAACTCTCTTAATTCTAAAAATAGGCTGAACAAGAGCTGTTCCTTCTCAAAGGAGCTGTGGACAAGGCAGGCTACAGCCAAGGCAGTGATCACAGCCTCAGCCACTGCTACACTTGCTCTGCTCTTGGGCAGGATCACAAATTCCAGTTAGAAACCTGCACTTCCCCAAAAATAGCGACCAGCTTTCTCCTGAAATGAGCAGATGCTGAGCAATGTTGTCAGCAAGAGCCAGAGCTTTTTCCAAGGGAAACAGATTGTTCAACATAAAGAATTCAAAGTAGCTGAGAGACCAGGAAAAGGAGCATTACATCAAAACACACTTCCTTCCATCAGATGTTTGTGCTTAGTTTTGCATTTATTTGCTATTTTAACTAAATTTCCCTTACTCCATTCAGCTTCTTTTCTCAAGAGGGGCAGGAACCAGAAAAGGGCAGTAACATTACATCAGTTAGTTTTCTTTTGATAGTTTTGCACTATCCCTGCCTACAAGGTTTTTTTATGGACACATTTATTGGAATTTCCATCTTCTCTGGCCAAATAAAATCCCTCAGTTTTAAAGAGGAAAAGCAAAACACTTACCCATGCTTTGTAGTGCACTGTGGTCAGTCTAATGCTTATAGATAAATACTGCTTTCTTCTTCACTGAGATCTCACTAATACCCTTTGAGCAATTTCATCAATACCTTTAAGTTCTTCAAGAAATATCAAGTATTTTGTGAAGAAACACATCTTTGAATATCAACAACAGTGTAAATGGTGAAAGAAAAAAAAAAAAGTAGAATTTCAAATTTTACATCCTCTATTTCCATCTCCCAAAAATGAGAAGTAAAAAATCAGTCTGGCTTTATGAGCACGATTTGTTATGGAAGAGAAGTCATCTTGAATTTCTGCCCTCACGTCTCAGTGTAGGTTTAACTTCATTGTTTTCTCTACAAGCTCAAGTCACTCCCAGTGACAAAACATAATCTCCATAAAGATTTAATTATTCAGTACTATTACTTTTGGTGTGGCTACCTGCAAACAAATAGGTTTTTTCCCCTCATGATGCATATTCACAGCTTCAGAGCAGTGCAACGTGCTGCCATCACCAACAGTAATTGAACCAGAGACATAATTTAACTTTTTAATCTGCATTTGGTGCTACCAGCTCCATTTGGCTTAAAAGTGAAAGGCAGCAGAGTTACTGTCCCACCCAAACTCCAGAAACATCAAACAAAGCAACTCATTTAAGGAGTGAGTTCAAGCACCAATTCCAAAAGCACACAGGAACATTCCTTCAGAACTATTACTGGGACTAAATAAAGAATAAGCAAGACTTGTGACATGAAGTTCTTCTTCAAGAGACACTGGAAGAATGTTTCTTCCCCCTCACAGTGAAATGTGAACTCTGTGAAATACAAAAAGTGAGTCATCCCTTGGAATTGCAGTGGCAGGGGATTGAAAATCAGGACCAGCAGCCAGCACTGCAGTTATCTGAGCACCCAACGTGCTTGTGATGAACATGATTATTTTACCCACTGTTAAATCTTCTCCCACCTCTCTGATAGGGCTGTACAACACTGCAGTGTCAGTAACAAATCTCTTCTTAGTGAAGCTGTTTTTGGTTGCCCACAAAGCCAGACAGCTGAAACACATCATCACCATAACACTGTCAAACCAGTTTCAGCTGAAGGCTCCCAATTATTTAATTTTTCTTTTTTAGAAAACATTTACCTGAAGTCTATTGGTGTATCACATCAAAGTGTTTAGATCTGAAAAAAAAAAGTACTGAAGCTGTGTAATTAACTTTTCTCTTGAGGGTCCAGATGCAGCAGTTCTTTTTGGTCCTAGAATCACCAGTGGAAGTGTCTCTGATGCAACAACTGAAACCAACAGCAGGTGCTTTTACTGGATGGCAACACCTTTCTAAAATGCACAATTGCTTCAATAAGTCAGTTAAAAGAAGTTATCAAAGCACATTACTGCACTTAGAGCTGGGAAACACAGCCAAGTGCTGGGAACAAAACCAGTCAGGGCATTACTGGGTTTGGGAAGTTCTTTTCTCACCCTGGTGACCCAAGGCTGTGCTGCTGCCTCCTCAAGGATACAGCACAACTTCCAGTCCTCTCCTCAGCCTCTCCACTGTACCAGGAGAAAGGGAAGCACAAGTGACAGCCACTGCACATGGATGTAGGTCTTCTGAGGAATGGGAGCTTAAATGTGCTGAGTCCCATGAAACTGTTGAGGTGTGCTGAGAGCAAACATCTGACTTACTCAATCAAACCACTTCTCAAGTTAGATCTAATTGAGGAATCAGCATAAAGCATGACTGGAACAAAGGAAGACAACTGGATGTAGGGAAAAAATGAAAATGACATCAAGCTTGCTAAATATGTATTGTTTATTAAGGCTTGTATTCTCCTAGAGGAAAAAGTTAATCTGATGCTGTCCATTACTCCTTACAGGCAGTAACAGTCCAGAGACAGAGTTATACGTTCTAAATACAAGTCTAAATGATACAGATTAAACTTTATTTAAATTGGAGGTCCTTTTGGAGTAAATAGTATTCAGAAGATACTTGCTTTCTAATATAGTAAAAGATCCTCTACAATAAACACGTGCAGATTCAGTGTGCTAGAGCAGCGGACATGAGCACCATTTCCATGCTTAACTGGAACTCCAGTTGGTGACAGGTTCTCCGACGGTCCCCTCACTCCACAAAAACATGACAGCAAATTCAATTTCTTAAAACAGGTTTTTTTACTCATCCAACAGAAAAAAAAATTAGACAAACACACTGTCAATTTTAAACATCTGAGGCATAATCCATCATATTATCCGTACTATTAGTTCCTACGTTAAAGCTCAGCATTATTGGTATAAAAACTTTAAATGGCATTAGGATTTGGGGGGGATGGGAGAGCGTAATGAAGGGAAGGATTAAAAATGATCTGCAATTAACTAATAACACCTGAAAGCTGAAACAGGTTTAAACACATTGTTTAAAACCCCTGCAATGTCGATAGCATCACATTATTATTTAATTAAGCTACAAAAACCGTAAAGCAGAATTATGGCTGAGAGAAAGCGTCTTGCTCACCCTCGGCAGGATATGGAATAACAGATGCACACTGAAGCACTGGTTAACAGAATGTGAAAGGGAAATATTTTCCAGAGAAACAATTCCACTGACAATTTGATTTTCTACTAGACAGAAAAAACCAACATGGCGCATCAGCAGTTTTAAAAGAGTAATTGTACAGATAAATAAAGAGGCAGAGCAGCTGCACAAAGTGATCAGAAATTTAGGGTTTTTTTCATTTTAAAATTCTGAAGTGCAGTATCTTACGAGGTTTTTTTTTTTTAATGACAAAAAAAAAAATCAATGCATGGTTTCTTACTTCTGCCATGAAGAAAAAGGGATTGGGAGGAGGATAAAGGAAGATTTGTCATGTATTCTCCATAATCTCTATATCTGGCTAGGAACATAATTCGTGCCAAAATAAAGTCTTTGGGAAGCACTGACACTTTAGTATGCTCATGTATAGGTCCACATTGGGTTAATATAACTGTTTACCAACTTAAAAAAATAAAAACAGACACACCTTTATTAATGATTTCTACAGAATTTTACATAGAAAAAAGATACAAATTAATGCAGATCCACTTGGGCAAAAATAAACTACAATGTACTTAAAGATGCAACAACTTAATTTCCCCTGCACGAGAAGATATATTGGAACTGAAAGCTTTAGTTTGTCCTGATGCCAGGATACAGCACCAGTTATACTTAATTTTGTTTCTCATAGTCGAATCTAATATCAGTTCTAGTATATATATCAAACTGTTTATGTTTATTCTTATTGTTTGTTTCGATTCTGACGTTCCTGCAAAGAGAAAAAAGTTAAGATTTTAGTCAAAGGAACAAGCAGAGTTTTTAGTAGTTTAACAGAACTAATGTGATCCCAGATAATTACACACTTAAAACAATGCTGCTACATTTTATACATAAACTGTTCATACCCAACAAACCCAAGGACTTGATAATTTAATGTTTTTAAGTGCAGTCTCAGGTGGAACATCTGGATGAATACCTGCAGTCACTTCAAACCAAGGTCACAGAGAGAGAAAGGTATGAAATATCAACACTCCTAAGGAGAACCAGCATCTGCAATATTCTACTTTCTGGATTATTTTAGCTACTGCAGTAGTAGCACAACCAATACACAAGCAGAAAGCAGATGGCAGATTAGTGAACTCCACAGAACTGGTCTAATTTTGAAGCACTCAAATGACTTTGGAGTTTAGTCACATTCAGTAAAAGCAGGGATTTGAGCTGTCGAGAAATTCTGTCCCTAATTCTTCCCATCAGTTCAACTACTCTGGGAAGCACTGGGAAATACTTGAGGGTAAGAGATAGAAACAGTATCAGGTAGAAGGAAAGTTTTGTGCTTCTACATAGTCGGATAAAACCCAGCACAGCTGGACTGACCAACCCAAGGGTGTCCCAAAGTGCTGCTGAGAGGGTCTTTGAGCCTCTTCCCCAAGTTTCTGCTAACCACAAATATTGAAGCCAGTAAAGGTCACCTAACGGATACAGCTGGGGGCTGCCTGCAGGTGAGCTCCACATCAGTGACCCTGTGCTCTCCCAGCAGCACAGGACTCCAGAGACACCTGAGCAGTGCCCAGCAGAACAGGGCACTTCTTCACTCAGGGTTCCAGAAGCCCCACAAGTGCAGAACATGCAATGACAGCAGGACAGAACCAGGCTGTGTCTTAGTCCTGTGCATCCTCCAGCCAGGGCACCACTGCACACTGAACAGAAAGGGCTCAGCCTTCCCATTTTTGCTGCTTACAGTGCAGAACTGGCATGGAAAGACTTGACTCTGCACTTAAATGCATCAACATGGCACCAAATCCTATTCCAAAGGAAACTGTGAACTAACCTAAACACCACTGCCAGCCAGTTCCTGAACTAATACCTTCATATTTTGTTTTGTGGAGTCATTCTCTATAAACTTCATATCAGAATTGTTTCTGTTGTGATGTAAAGCTTACTTGCAAATATACCAACCATTGTAAATGTAACAGACTGCATTTGCTGCTTCAGCCGGTCACAGCATAAAAATCAGAAGAGATTTTTAAAAACTGAATATATGGACTTCTGCCTCCAGGCAGAATGTTGATATTTTAATTTTCATAATAAAATTAAGTCAAAAAAGTCCAGAATGAATTATCAATATATAATTTAAGACAGAAGTAAGAGATAGCTAAGTTGTTTTACCAAATCAACAAAACAAGCTGTGTGAAGTGGTAGAATTTATTATAAAAATCTATTTTCCTCCTGTCTTTTAACTCTTGACTATGATGAACTACCAGCAAAAGCCATTTCCTAATGGCAGAGTATCAGAACATTACATGTTGTTCTTAATAAAAAGAGCTTATGTCTGCCTGACATTTCAAACAAAAGGTGGTTACAAAGTATCTAGAACTGAATCATATCAACTCTATTTTCAGGCTTCCAAAAAGAGTAATTGTTTCATCCTATTTCCAACTTCCATTTCCAAGGTGGCACATCCCCTTTACAGCCCTACCATGTTCATGAGTCCACGCTTTCCCATTGCCACCTCATGTAACTTATGTAGCTTATTTTTAGTTTTCTGTGCAGTCATCCACTGACCTCCCTAACTCCACTTTCTTTAGGAATGGAAGCCTTCCATTATCATGGACTAGCCCCACATAAAAAGAGACAGGCTAGCACCTGAGACCTCCACCTGAAGTGCTCATGGCATTCAGAAACTGAGCTCAGACTCTGTAATTCAGTAAAAAGTGCTCTTTACTGAGCAAGTTCCCAAGCAGTTCCTCCTACCTTGCTTTTTGCTTTCTCTCTTGGGGGCTAATCTGAGTCTTCCTCTTTACAAATGTCTGAAACCACATAAACTGATGCAACAATTCTTCGTGCTCTTGAGCATGGCTGCTTTTTAGAAGCTCTAACTCTCAAATTCTCTTCCTTACTGCTACTTAGCACTACTGCAAGCAAGCACAAACAGTTTTGTAAGCAGCTAACAAAGCTGTGCTCATTCTGGTT
The DNA here is from genome assembly GCA_013399945.1 of Ploceus nigricollis. Taxonomy (NCBI): domain Eukaryota; kingdom Metazoa; phylum Chordata; class Aves; order Passeriformes; family Ploceidae; genus Ploceus; species Ploceus nigricollis. The sequence continues at coordinate 236,696 of VXBC01007232.1, forward strand.
CTGAAGATCCGGAGCCTTCAGCTTCTCTTCTCCAGTGGAATACTCTTGATATCTCACAGGAGAGCTCCAGCTGCACATTTCTCCTTCAGGACACTAATCTGTATGGTCTTCAGACACAGGGAAAATAGGTTTCCACAAAACTTGCAGAGACTTCCACCTTGGAGACACTCATCCCTGTCAAACTTCTCTTCACCTCAGGCTAAAGTAGCTTCAACCTTCCTACTAAACTTGGTTAAAGTCAGTGGGATCAAAGCATTCATCTTCAGACACAAAAATAGAAATGTTTTCTTTATCTCAGGAACACAGTATTAATCTTAAAATATGTTTTTTAACTAGAGCTATGGAGGAAGGACGATATTCCATCCTTTTAAGTTCTGTGACTGTGTTCACAGAAAGCTCATCACGGAAAGGCATCACCCAGTGCTAGGAGAAAATGAGTATTTCCAAGTACACGCACCAGCCAACACTTTTCAGTATTTAATCACCTAAAGCAGAACTGGTAATCTTGGTGATTCAGGAGCTTTCTGAGACTGTGCAGCTCTGCCAACACAACACCAAGGTGTAGAGCTGAGTGCCTTGCCTGGATCAGAGCTGACAGCACAGCAGCCCAGTACAGCAACTGGGACCATCTGCTTTGGTACAGATCCAGGAGCATGAGCTGCTGACAGCTCATCTGTCACCTGGAAAGTACCAAGATCTGCAACAAGTTTGTCTTTACAAGCTTTTAAACTTTTGTTAAGGCTCTGATGGCATGCTTTTAGGAAATATTAATAACTAATGCCACATTATACTCTATTTTCTTTTTTAAAAGAAGCTCTCTCACACATCACAACTTTTTTACAGTTTTCAGAGCATGAGCTTTGATGACAGAAGTAGCTCTTTGTGGGCACTGTAGCAGCTCTGGAACTGACTGAAAAAGGCTGTGAGGGTCACGTGAGAATTCATGCTACTCACTGTTTTGCTATTTCATTCCAGACCCCAATCCCCTTCCAGGTTCTGGGTCACCAGACTGGGTTTAAGTATTTCAATGTGGCAAATCAAAAGCTGGACTTATATCCCAGCATGACCAAATCCTCTCTCAATTCTGGAGGGATACCTTCTTTCAGCAATGCTGCAAAGTGATGAATCTTTGGCACTTGAAAGAATTTCATCCAGCATTGTACATGCCAAAGCCTCACTGGATGATCTGGCACTGAGGCTCCTACATCAGTTAAACTCAGCAGTACAAGCTGGAGCTGGCTCTGCACACAGCAGCCATGGAAATGCTGGTTAGCAACAAACTGGAACCATCTAAAGAGCTGAAATGCCAGTGGCTTGCCCTGCACAGATTACATTATTATCCTCTACTAAATATTTGTGTATAAATGAAATTGTATCATTTAAGCTCTCCATGTACAGCTTTTTAAGAATTGTGTCCCTTTGTAATCACAACAGCAGTGAAATGGAAGCATAAAATTTCAACGATTTTACAGCTAAACAGGAGGATAATGAGTTAAACCCAGCAATCTGAAAACCAATTAAGATGGCACATATACAAACAACTATCTGAAAATGTCAATTAGGTCGTAAGACATTTTTGAAGAATCTTACTGCCAGGTAAAGTAACTGTCATAGGAAGATTAACTTTGTTAACAGGATGGTTTGAACTTCAACAGCACAAACTTCTTAACAATAAGAACTTTAAGTGTGTGTATATCCTGTAAAAAACCAAACTCTTCTAGTAATCAGCTGGATTTCTAAAATTGATTTTATCAATGAAGGGGAAAAAACAGTGACTTTTCAATTAAGTTTTATAGAGTGCAACCTGACAAGCAGCATCTTATTTTTCATTCCTTCATTGCTGCCCTGCTTTAGCTCTCTAGCACTATTACCTTCTTCGGTGTACTTTGGTGTCCCATTTTCTACGCTATTCAGAGGAATCTAATAAATATTAAATTAGACTTCATAGTTTATTTTATGAATGTGTAATACAAGCCAGAGCCTCTGTTTTAAATGAGGAAGGAAAACGCATTATTTTGAAAAAACTGATCCTGTTAAAAATAAAGCAGTGACCTGGGTAAGAATATTTTTGTGCAGATAGTGGGAATTAGTTGTGTTTATTAAATCAACTCAAAATGAGATCAGCTCAAGCGTCAAACATCAGCCCTCTGAGATCCCACAAAGCACAGGAATTCTGCTGTCTGTGCCACCATTGGGATCTTGCTGAAGCCAGGGAGTTACCTGTGCAAGAGTAGATCTGTTATCATTTACCCTGTGCTCTCACTTCTTAAACACCCACAGTTCTCCCCTCCAGCCTTGGCAGCAGAGCACAGGGAGACAGAATTAAAAACCCAAACCAATCCCACCACAAACACTGGGCAGAGGAACCCAGGCTGCCTCACTTTGTCAGGACTCTCTCCTACATAAGGGAACACCTCTCCAAGATAGAGGCCACATTAAATATTGAATTGCTAATTATCTACTGAAGAAATGAAGTGTTCAAGTAAAGCCCTTTAAGTTTTACCTTGTGGAACCCCACAGGGAGTACACAAGAAAAACTTGCAATTTTAAGCTGTCCTTCCCTGCTGTGCTGAGGTCAGCTACGCACATTTATCATGGACAGGAAAAGTTCAGCCACAAAGTTTTAGAGACACTGAGCTCCTTTTCTCATGTAATTTAAGGGTACAATCTACGAAGACAGTTTAAAGTAATTTTATCTACACTTTTAAATGGCAATAAAAACTTTAAAATAACAATTTTAAAATTTAAGCTGCAGGAACATGCATTAAGTCTTTGCTTTAAAAACATCTTAAAACAAGTGTGAGCTACCCTAAACTAAACCAGCCTGTCAAACAAATGCTGTATTTGCAATGCTATACAGAAAAGGTCTAGGAAATACTATCAACACCAAGCAAATTTAAGTGTTACTTCAGTAGCAACTACACATCCTGACACCTATTATTTTGTCAGGTCATTGCCTTTCTCTAATTAGGCAGTCTAGAAGTATTCTTGAAACTGAGGTCGTGGGGTGGAGAGGGACAGAGATCCCTTGTGACAGACTTAGAGCCATGAAAGTGTACGGAAAGTTTTACTACACTCTCCCAGTTACTGCCCAGACTTCTCTCACTACATCTTCACTCAAAACTTCAAGAATTAGTAGACAGATTAAACCTGGGAACTGAAAACCTTTATTTATCCAAATAATACATGTGACTTCAGCAGCATAAATGCACTCTTGCTAGCACTGTTCCAGCAATATTATGCAACTCTTTCTTTTCCAGAGAGATAAACTGAATAAACAAAATCAGGTTTCTTATTCTTAAAGGTGATATACAAATTTGAAATACCAATACAGGTATCAATATTGATAGCCCACTTCCAGTCAAACAGTGTTTAAACACTTCATATTTAAGGCAAAAAACTTAAGTGACAATCACTGGCAGAACCCAATTCTGAAACAGAAACTATTTTCTATTAACCATTTTAAGATAAAAAAAAATAAATCAAACTCCAATGAACTGGACATAAAGTCCTTTACCCGTATTACTGCTTAGCTTTCTGCTTTGAAACTCATTGACTTGTGAAACTTTCACAAAGAAATACGCATCAGATCCGTGTCGTTAAACACACAAGAAACCATCAAGCTGAGATGTATTAAAAACATTTTGAATTCCTACTTACATTTTTCCACCATAGCAGCCTTCACATTTCATTTTCCCCATATCTGTGTATAAAATAAATTTTTTAATAAGTTTACCTTCCGCACCACCTCCTCCTCTTCCTGGCGCTTTTCATAATGAGAAAAGTCATCAAAGATGGAGGTCGTGTGCTTGTAAGTAGCAATAATTTTAAGCACTTGTTTTGCTTTTTCTAAGGGCACCTCCTGTGTATCACGCGAGTTTGTAACGGGTTTGTTGTCATTGTTCTCCAGCCTGATGTGTCTCAGTTGGTTGTTGGGCACATCCTTCACAAAGATCCACTTGACATCAAATTTCCCCTTCCACTTGTCCTGAGACCAGACACCTGCACTGGTGCCATAGTCCACAGGTGATTTCATCTCTGCTACTCCACAGAAGTGTCCACTGCCATTGACACTGAACAGCAAGTACACCGGGCCCTTGTTGTTCATGGAGCGAAAAGCGCTGTCCAGGCGTTTGTTGCCGTGCTCCGTACTACACCAAATAGAATACTTAATGGAACGATGAATATCATCCTCGGAATAGCTCTTTATTATGAACACACGTCCATTTTTAAGGTTCCATTCGAAATCTTTAGGGTTATAGCTGTGAGCAGCTTTCAGTTTTTCAAGGACAGGATGGGACTCACCGCTCGGAACGGGGTTGGGCTGGGTGCTGCCAGCTGAGTTGGTGTCACTCCCAGTTCCTCCACTTTGGCCAAAAGCTGCATTTCTGTTGCGAGGAGCTACCCAGCGGTTCTGGGGTGGCTGCTGAGGGGTCTGATACTGTGGCTGAGTCAATGGAGGAGGCTGAGCTGGAACAGGCTGAACAATTGGCTGCTGTGGCTGTGGAACAGACTGAGGAGAAGGTATCTGTTGGGGGGCAGGAACTTTTGCCACAGGACCCTTATTGTCCCAAGTACCTATGTCCATATTATGCTTTATAGGGGGAGGAGGCAATGCTCCTCCGATTACAGGTCCAGTTTTTGTTTTCATTTTAGGCTGTGGTTTTGCAGGCTTGCTGGCAATAGCAGCCCAAGAGGTTGGTTTAGATACTGGCAAGTTTACATTAGATCCACCATTCCCAGACAGGGCGCCTGTCATCCCGGCACTGTTAACAACAGAACCTACTGTTTTCACTGCAGAAGTTGTAACATCTCCACCAATCTTAAGCCCAACCATTCCCTGTTCAATACTGTTCATTCCAGGAGCTTTATTTAATGTATCATTATGAAATCCTGTTTGTCCATCCACAATGGTACCCCCCAGAGAACTGGGTGGGTAGCTGTAACTGCTCCCATATGCTGAGCTTTGTGTCTGCTGTCCTTGGGATCCGCTTGTTCCCCAGGCTGAGAAGGCGGGATTTTCAGGGAAAAAGTTAAACCGGTGTTGATAGATATTATTTCCCAGACCCCCAGGCTGTCCAAAAACGGCATCGTGCATAAAATGATGATCCCCATTACTGAGCTGTCCATAGGTGGTGAGATAAGGGATAGGAGGATCTCCTCCTGTAGACCATGGTGCTTCACTGAGAGAATAGGGGAACCCAATAGATGGTGGATAATAACTGGACAGATAAGGATCAGTCATTGATGGATAGCTACTGTTCTGTTAAAGAGAAAAAACAGTCACCAGATAAATAAACCCTTCATTTATAAATAGCCACAACACCAAACAGAAAAGAACACTAGAGACGAGGTAATGTAATTTCTAATGACAGATCTTAGTTCACATTCCAAGAAGGATTCAGGGCTAAAATGAAGTATCTGGGCATTTATAATACCCTAGAACTAGGGGCTCACATTGAGGTTAGACTTGAGATGTTGAAACCATGTAATCTCACTTACACACTACTAAGGTTATTTAGTAGCCAACACCCCAAATTATTGCAAGGAACATATCTAACTATATTTTGTAGCTCACAGAGCTAAGGATATTTAGCATTTCTAGATTGCTACATGGCAGAAGCTTTAGACTAAATCACCTTAATATGACAATACAAATAACATACTGTTACAATCCTCATTATGGAGTTACAGTGAGGGGTCAACAGTCTCCAACAAAAAACCCACACCTCAAGCAGTAGAATATACACAGGCTACTTCTGACACACATGCCAAGTTTGCCACAGGTAAGGGATACAAACTGACATTACAGGGCCTGGCACACCAGAGACAAATCCATGCCCAGATGGCACATGACACAGGCCATGCAACCTCTTGGAGAAAGACCCTTTCCAGCCTTTTGCATAACTCTTTTCTTCCCTCAGTAGTAAAGTTACAACTGTGCAGGAGTGTTCCTGACTCTCCTTCCAAACAGGACATCTCTCCCACTCATGAAATAAGAGACCAAACATTTAAAAAACAACAGATCCCCTGTGAAATTTCTTCCCCTCCAACTGTTTCTTCATCCAAGCTGAGAAGCTTTTCCTCTCGCTAACACTTCGTTGGCACCTGATTTTGAAGCATTCCATACGATTCTTACATTCAGCAATGCAAAAGAACAAAGCCAGGATGTTCTAAAGTGGGTTTTATTCCTCTTCAAATCAACTTGAAGCACATATATTGGAGACCTTCCAAAGTGACACTCCAACCATAATTACCAGAGAGGGGGTGGGAAGGTCAACATCTCCTGTTAATGAGTCAAACAGTAGCTTGTCTTTCTTACTCATAAAGACTATTTTAAGAAGAGGAACTCTTCTTTCAAACTGCTAGATTTCAAACTTGAAGAGAAAAGTCTATCTGCAAAACTAGGAAAACTGCACCAGAACTTCAGCCATTTTTCCCAAAGTCTGATTATTTCTTAGCTTTCTTTGGGAAAAAAAAAGTAAAATCCCTCCTTGCTGAAGATAAGCCTAATATCCAATTGATACAGAATCATTTTTACTGCTCATTTTTCAATGACCTCTTTTCCATGACTCCCCAAAGCCAGAGTAATTCAATAGCCTTATGTTTCATACACAGAATGATACCACAATATGCCTCCAAGACTTCCATACAGTACTGTAAACACTTCAGAGATTGAAACAGCCTAAATCCAATGTTATTGATTCAAAAGAAATGATCTCTGCCACTGTTCAAGCTGCCTTTATTTACACACAAATTCCATCACTAACAAGAGGTACAGAAATCACCTTCCTATGAGAAGATCCTCTAAAATACACTGAGTTTTCTGAGCCTTCCAAGCTAAAGTAATCAATATTTAGCATACAAACCCATTTTTCTGAAAGACTTTGACACTTTGGCTGAGTGTTGTATTTTAAAGTGTTAATTTAAGAAAACAAATTAAAAACAAATGCTAATGAAAGGGAGAAGATATAAGTAGTTCTGAGATACTTATGCTCATAAAATCTACAAGTTTAGAATTTAAGACCAAAAAGAGTAAGCTTAGAGAAAAGCAAGTGTTTTGTCTCAAAAATATTTAGGCTAAAGGATTTTAGACAATTCCTGCAGCTGTCATCTCTTCACACAGCCTGTAAAGTCTTCACAAGGATTCTAACAAGATTCAAGGAAAGTTTCAGCAACCATCCTTACCGAACATTCAATCTATTTTGACTGGCTTTACACCAGAGTGTGTAAAAGAAACCCTGACAGAAGTTCTTCCCTTCAACAGCAGAACATTGATTTCAATATCCTTGACCTTTCTCCAGCCTTCTGTATCTTTTTAATAAAAAACCCCAAAACAAAACCAACTCAAACATTCTGTTAATTAGGAAACAATCTCCTTTCCTTCAAAATATGCTCCTTGCTGGTGATTCCCTATTCCATAGGAATAATCTCTTGGTTCTCACTGACTTTACAGGAGGATGCTCTTGCTGAGTGTAAATCTGTATATGAAGAGTCTACTTGACTCAGTTTCCTCTGCTCTTAAAAGTACTTTTAACACAATATTATTGACCTACATTTGATTTTTGATGTTAAACATATTATTGTGCCAGCTGGGGCTTTAATTTCTAAGTTTATTTTAAATATCCAGTTGGCTTCAAATCTTTTTTTAAGTCATCTGTATTTTACAGTAATTTTCAAGGGCTGAGCAAATCTGACTGGATAACTGGATAATAAGGCTTTGTTCAGCAACATGGCTGTCTTCAGTACAAAATCTCACAGTCCTAATTAATGCTACTGTCATTTTCCACTTAAAATTGTAAGAGGACCTACACAATTGTTGGTTGTGCCATGCCAATTTTTCACTGCAGCATAAATAAATTGGTCAATGGAGCTACACTTTCATAAAGAAAACTTTTATTATAATTATGTAAATTCTAACAGCCATAGCAATTTTTCTATTTAATCCTAATAATTTTGGCTTGTTGACAGCAAAGACAAATTTCCCAGAATAAAACTATAATAGATGGGTCTATTTTTTCTATGTGAACATTCAGTATATTTCACAGTTTAGTTTTAAGTCATTAAAAATTACACACAAATGTGACAAATCACAATTTTAAAAAATCAGAGGGAGGTGAAAACCTCAATTTCTTTTATAATTAATTCTGCATTAAAAATTAAGATTTTGCTTTCTTTTTTCCCCACAAAAGCTTTTCTACCTTCCACAGCACATTAACTCCAAAAGAAGGAATGCCTCCCATTAAATTAAGTCTGGAGAACATGTCTGTGCTGCAAGCAAGCTCAGTGATATCATCAATATTAACACTGGCATCTGACAGCTTCAGGCTCAATTATAAATTTCCTTTTTAAAACGTAACACTTCACCATCCCATCATTTACCTCTGGTAAATGTTTCTGAAATGGTGTTTCACACTTGTGAATGAAAACCTTTTGCTGCTCCAGTTTCTATAAATTTTGTTCCCTTTAAAGATTTGAATGTGAAGTCAAAAATTACTTCAGAGAATACTTTAAATTATAATAGTATTTTAGTCATGGATGTTGATTTAATGTACATTAGAGTTTACATTACAGTTCCTTACTCTTAAGTAACACATCTTTAATTCTTAAAATATATCAGAGGACATGAAAGAACAACAACATTTGCTGAAGTGAAAAAAATGGGACAACTCTACAAAGTACCTAGAGAGCATTCAACCCAAATCTCAACTACATTAATTTCTATGATTATATAAATAATAGAAATCAGGAGAACCCAAAACCAGAATTTTTAAACTCCCAAAAGCAACTGGCCTATCACAGAACTGTAAGATCAGGCTGTCCCAGTCCAGCCACACCAATAACCTGCAAGGGGAGGAGGAATCAGCTCCAGCTCCTTGGAGCATCAACTTCATTTTCACTTGTGGCCATCTGGAGATGCAGAGTAATATTAGCTTTGTGAACACAAATGCTGGTTGTATCACCAAGTAACACAATATGCTGTCATTTCTTTTTCCATTTCTATTTAAGGCATTTGCTCCCTCCACACAATCCTATGAATGGAGTGCCAACAGCATGCCTAAAGAAAAAAAAAAACTAAGTTAAAAATACACTAACCTGATTTGACTGCCCAGAAAGGTAAGGTTCAAAATCGTTGTCATGAACTGTGTCCTTCTGATGTAATGAACCATTTTGTACTACAAAAAAAGGGTTACAGCACATTATAACAGCAGCAGCAGCATTGCAGGAGTGATGTTCCACCCTATGCTACTTTAGGAAAAGTCATATTTCTTCTGCAAACCACAAAGACTCATAAAAAGACCAAGGGATGACATTTCCCACCCCCCAGATAGCTTCTCTTTATATTACTGCTTATAAAACAAAGTTTGAGTAAATTTAAAAAAATTAGTATTTAAATATTCTACAGCTGAGGGTGAGTAAACAACTCATGTGAATTAACTCCCAACAAAAAATCATTATTGAGAACAATTTTGTTTTGTCAAAAAAGATTGGGAAACAACATCTATTGTTCTGGCCCATAATTAGAACACACAAACTCACAGTTCTCCCAGCGTGTGTTATTCACTGCTTAAGCTGGCTAAATAAGATGAAGTGAGGTTACATTTAATTATGAAATGAAGACTGTTAAGAGCTTTGGTATCCTGATATTTTCAGGAAAACTTATGTTTCAACATTCTCATCTGTAAAAAAAAAGGATATCTGCCATAAAGTCTTACTTCAGCATAAAAGAATGTCTGATAAGCATTTGAAACCCATTACTGAATGATATACAAACCCAAAATAGCTATTAGGTCCCTTCAAGTATTTTCCTGTTTGCTTTAAATTTGAAAAAACAAGGTCAAATACACGGTGTGGTAGTTGCTGTATTTACCTATTTCATAGAACAGCTGAACTAAATATAATACTACACCAAATAAAGTGTTTAGCAAACAAGTTTGGGAATTTAGCAGAGTATTTCTTCAAAGTTTGTCAAGGGGAGTAGAGGTAAAAGAGTGTTTACAAACACAGGCAGATGTGTTTCTTCAACTAGAAAGAGCTGGATTTTCAAGGCAGGTTAAGACGTATAAAAAAGCATTTATGAGTTGGCTATTACTACTTTCTAAGTCTTAACAGTTACATATTTGTTAGCAATCACAGTAAGAATGAAGCTTTTTTTAGATTACTTGTTACTAAGTTTAATTTCAATTGAAGCAGAAGAGTTATAAAAATGCTTATTATCTCATCAGAAGTTAACCATCTCTTAAGTTCCTAAAATTATCAAGTTTAAGGGCTTAAATAAATATCTCAGCCAACAGCAGAGCAGCAACACAACTGCATTCACAGAGCGTGCAAAAGTAGGCAAAAATACATCTATTGTACAGGGATATTCTTGTGACTTTACATAGCAACCTGCTTCATCTTAAACGGGGAGAATTATTCAGTACCAACACACAGTCCTTCCCACCGCAAATCCAGCAGCATGAAGTGGGATGCAGGCAAGCTTGGATGCATGGCAGTCGATGTTATTTTTGAAACAAAGCACACATTCCCTCATTCCCAGATGTTTTCCATGCAGAGTAACAGTGATACATTTCCGCTCACCTACAGGTACCTGTGTAATTGATCTCTTACAGTAACAATTTAAGAGACCAGATCACAGCATGATTTCTCACCTTTATTATCCTGTCCTTTCGGTCTCTGGGAAGCCACAGCACGTGATTACGGGGAAAAAAGAAAAGGGAAATAAAAAAGTTAATTTTAGAAAAACGCTTATATTGTCATAGGCACTGCAAACCCCACAGCTTCTGAGGACGGGGAAGAGACTTATAAACATGGCCAGCAGCATCTCAAGGTTTGTTTGGACCAGCGCTGGAGCAGCGTGTTCCACGTATCACTCAGCACCGGCCTTCCTGAGAAATGGCCCCGGCGCCGGGGAGGAGGCGGGAACGTGCTGTGCCCACGGGGGAAGTTAAGGAGAACGATGGAGGTCTAAAGCAGCCGAGGGGGAGAAGAAAAGCCTCGCGGGGCCTGCAGCCGGAGGCCCGGGAATCCCCCCGCCCACGGGCCGCCTCGCCGCTCACTCACCTGAGGGTCAACGCTTGTGGCAGACATAATTCATGCACAGGGCCCCGTGGTTCAGCAGAGAGCGCCGGGGGACGAGGCAGGGCCGCTCGGCGCGGCGCGGAGCTCCGGGGCCTGGCGGAGGGGCGGCGGCGGCGCCTCCTCTCCCCTCAG
>VXBC01007233.1:4399-30755 GCA_013399945.1 Ploceus nigricollis
ATTTGATTTTTTGTTGCAAGGGCATCCCAGTTGTGTTGAGACCCAGCTTTCTGGAAGATGAGATACTTACCTGCAAAGAGCACTAGCAGGTACATTTTTAGAACATAGGGGAAGTAGATTGAGAAGGTGAATGGAAATGGTAGCTTGATGGAGTATGTGCCAAAGGATTCAAAATAAGGCAGTGATACACAAATTGCAAATCCTGTAAAAACATGGTAAATTCTTAGTATAAAGGAAGCAGAAGATCATAAAAAAGCTTAATGAACAAGTCAGTTACGTTTTATATTTTATATACCTATACATATATATATATATATATATATACNCAGACACACAACCCCAAACCCCAGATAGTCCCTATTAAAGTAAAAATAACAGAGAGACAGAGCTGACAAAGAGGTTCATATGAAGATACATGAACATTTATGACAGCTTTGGCAACACATGAGGAACTATGTTAAACACAAACAGCAATTGAAGTGATCACATTTTACTGAGGAATATTAAGGAAGCAAGTGGTTGGTACCCTTCCCAACTCCTTACCTTTAGCCAGAACTGAAAGGGGATAAAGTGGGATGCCCAGTGAGAAGTTGAGCCATGTTAGTGGTAGGTAGTATATGCCCATCCTTGCCAACATATTGTAAGTGTACCTGCAATGAGAGGAAAGCAGATAGGCTCAGAGGAAATAATGATGTCTTTAGAATGAAGATACGCTATTGGAAAATTCAAAGGAATTGCTGAAGAGCTTGGAGCTCCCTAAGTAAATTTCCGAGCCAGCAACAGATTTTGTTCAGACTTCAATGCATGAAAGTAGATGGTTCATGTTTTCTAAAGGGTTACCTGTGGTGCTACCCTAGAACAGGCAGACAGCAATAAAGCCCTCCAGACAAAAAGCTCTATCAGAAACCAGCACGATTTCATACCGGTCCATCAGAAAATGGATTTCAGATGGGGTGTTGTAACTGAGAGGGGCAGGCAGAATATCACTGTTGCTTGGGACTGAGGCAGTCCTGATTTATGAATGCTGAGCGAGCTGAATCACTGCTGGAGAAGGTTAAACAAGAAGGCAATTACAGGTACATAACCTGTAGTACATCTGTCCCTCTCCTGGACCTCAGCAGGGGTAGTAGGTCCAAAAAAAGCAGTTGCTCACCTGTGTATTGCAGCATTTTATTTTTACTGTGGCTGCTGCTGTTGCTTACTGGGAGACCAGAATGCTTAATACTTCAGTCTCCAAAGGTGACCTGATCTTGGTTTGATCTTAAAGTGGTACAGCAGCTCTCCAAACACTGGAGAAACAGGTCTGATTGCATTTTTGGTCAGCTGAAAAACTTTCTCCACTTTGGGCTTGCTAGAGACATGTATCTATTATGCGAGACTTTCTGACAGATAAAACTAATGTTAAACACACCTGTATTCCCTTTTTATTGATTAATTTGATTAATTTTGCATCATACCCGGACTGTAGAAGAGTGGACCATTGAAAATGGACCATTGTCTCTCAAGGTTGCACTCTGCAACCTCAGGATTGTCTCAATTTTTTATTATTGTTGCTTTTAAGGCTGAATCTCAACACAATACAAAAAGGAAACAGCTACTCCCTCTCTATACAATTTCATGGGCTGTTATGGTATAAGCAGGAAAGATCAGAACTTGCTCTCAGTATATCACTAGCCATGATGCATAATAAATAGTCCTTCAGAGAAATTTATGTCCCTGAAAGTTTATGTGGAAAAACTTGTAATGCTTCAAGAGTAGTTGGCTTAGGGATGGGAGAGATCCCTATGCACTTTTAAGACATGAATACTTCTTTGAGATACTAGGACATGTCATGGATGGTGTAAGATAAGTCAGGTAAGAATTCTAAATTTGTATGAGTTGTACTATGGTTTATTTGAATTGGTAATTTGCTGCTATAGACCACAGGAGCCTTCCTGTTAAATAACTGCTGTTACTGTTGTGGTGTTTAACTCTGTTCTTCAGTAAGCGTAGAAAATAATGATGCATCAATGGTGCTATTATGCACTGACAAGACTTCCCAGCCAATATTGTTTATACTGTTGGCATTTCTCCAGCTGCACTGAAGCCTTTCATTTCAGATTAGGTACGCTGTTTTAGTTTTATAAACTTCAAGAATAAATGGGATGGAACTATAATCAAAATAATTAATACAAGCAGCAGCCTATTAAAATATATTTCGAAATACTCTGAAGCTGACTTAAAATTTTTATTAATTTTCTCTAACACTTTCCTGTTTCAGATCTCTTTTATAACATAAGTTTCCTTTGCTGCCTAAAACCATATTCTTCAGTCAGTGCCCTAAGCAATATATTTAAATTAGCAGAAAGGCATTTTATCAGGAAAAAAGTTTTGTTGCAATACACGGGTTGCTGTGAGAGCCGTGTCTTCTTAAAATGCTTCTTAATTCTGTATGTACATGCTCTAAGTCTACAAACTGAGGTGCATAGAGGCTAACATTACATATGAGAAGTATATGTTGTTCTTGATATGCCCAAGTAAGTCTCCTGCAGCAGGAGCTCTTGGCTTTTTTTGGAAAGCACAGTGCAATTAACCCAGAACAGTCTTTCTGCCTTTGCAAGTTCTGCTGGTGCTGCCTTACTGTGCTGTCAACCTTGGATCAAAGTGGATAAAAACATAAAATAATAAAGCAACAGGATAGTAATGGCAACCAGGATGGTTTCAGGAATTGCTATTCTCCAGAAGGTAGTTGTGATTGCCTTCTAAATTTTTGTTAAAAACATCAAAGCCTTTGAACTACAAATGTTAATGCAGTCTGCTAATGCATTACTCTATCTTACATCTGTAAATTACTCTGCCTCTTAACCATGTGGATTTTTGTAAAAATCATTCAGTAACTTAAAAAGTTCAAGCTTTTATTTAAAAATTGATAATATGCTTTGCCAATTTTGAAACAATTAAATGAGCCTGCTGCACAATGGGGGTAGAGTTCAGCTCGCAAGAATAACCCGTTTTCCCATCATGGTTTTGATGTTGACTCCTTACCTGACCACATCTAATAAATTCCAAAGGAAAAATAAAACACAGACGACATATTTCCCTTGAACTTCTTCCTGACTGTTGATCACGACAAATAAAATAATTATTCTCTCAGTGATCTGAAAAGAAAAGAAAACTTTGAATTCAGTTAGCACCTTCTCCAACTGTTACTTCTGTGGCATTTTGGCAAAATAGGAGGCCATAAATAGATACAGTTTTCTTTACACAAAATCAGCAGTGAATATTTTGTTCGTGGCCTGTTTTTGTTCAAAGTCCTTCCGCAAAGAACAGTGGACACTGCTGGCTGTAGCATCAAAGAGCTGTTATGGTACCTGTGGAAGTTGGCTTGCCAGCTGGGATGACTTGTGTTTGTAGCCAAGGAAACCTGTGGGTGAGCCCAGGGAGGTCGTGGAAGCAAGGACTAGGCCTGCTGCACCTGATTACCTGGAAGGCTGCAGGGATAAGCTTCCTTGCTTGTAGGCTGTGTGGGAGGCAGTAGGATAGAGAGGGCCCTTCTTGAGGGCAGTCATATGCCAGAAAGTACTAATCTTGCACTCCCAGATCTGTTCCTCATATCTTGGAAATCTGTGTCCCAAGGAATCTCTTTCATGTAAGATTTGCAGAAAGAAGGAGGAAAAATAGAATTCCTTATCTTTCTTTCCATCTTATTCTTGGTTACGGGAAGCGGGTTTAAGCTTGTCACTTACGTGAATGATTGCCGTAGTATTTATGTCCTAGCATTTTTCTAGTAGTTGAACTTTATCCAACCCACAAATGAAAAGATAAAGTGGATTAAACAGGCAGTGTCTCCATTTTACAATAAATACTTTGGTAATATTAAAACTCAACTCACACTTTTTTTATAGTGTGTCTTTTTGCAGCTTTCCTGAAAACTTTTCTAACAGTATCCATACCCTGCCCTGGAAAGTAAATTAATCAGTACTCCAAGAGTTGTCAAGCTGTCCCAGAACAGTAACAATTCACTCTGATTTACACTCTATTTGAAAGTGTTGAAGTAGAAAACATGCACCTAAGCAGTTGGTATGAATTTATACAGCTTCATTAGGTTGGATTTTTTTACCCCATGTCATGTCTTCCAAAAGGTATGTTAGTTGTAATGATTTCACAAGTTGTGATGTTGTCAGTTAAAAGTTACAATATTAAAGTGGATTACCAAGGTTGTTTTTTTTAAGCGTTGTTACTCTTCATTAGTTTCCCCAATTGTTTCCTACCTTAAAGAAAGTAAGAATTTTGCCTCTCAGCAAGTTTGTGTGGTAGTTTTGCTACGCAATATTTACGGGTTTCTGCATGGACCATTCTGGCCATGAACTCTTTTTTTGCAAACCACATCTGTCAGATAAAGTGGCCTTCATCATTTGGCAAAATTACGTCAGAGCAATTTTTCATACAGAAAGAGAGCATGTCTATCCCCCAGGGATCTGGTTCCTCATCTTGGAAAGCACTGAGGGGCCACAACAGCTAAAAGTGGTTTTCCTGCTTCTCACCCTCCTAAGACCATCTCTTGTGCTGCTGATCCCATAGGTCCCTAACTGAGGAACTGATTTTTAAAAAGGTCAGATGTTGGCAGACTTCTGTATAGATGGGTCAGGAAACAGAAAGTGAGAGCTAATATGTCCTGTGTTTGTACACTGACACTGAGGAACATGGTGAAAACAGGGGGGAACTGGAAGTCTTGATGCAGATCTGAAACCAGATAGAACAGAGATACAAGAAACACAGCAGGGCAACCATCACAAGAAGGAAATCAAAACAAAGGTGAAAGCCGTGTGAGCATGGGTGGGATTGTGTGCTGGAGAGAATAGATAAAATAGGATCTGAGTTAAAACTGTTAGATGTAGAGTGGTAAAGAATGCAGCATTGGTGGTGTGGGCATTTTGTTAGTGACTCTAAAATCAGACTTGAGATGTGGAGAGAGAGTTCTGCATTATTTTTAAATACAAAAGCTATTTCAGGGAATTGCCACAGGTCCTAGAGACCAAGGGCTTCATCATGATAGTGAAAAGATGCACATGTTCTTAGATGTCAGAGCTGGAAGATTTTCCAAATGGTCACTCACTTTTCAAAAAATGGCTAGGAGGAAATGTGCTAGAAAACAGCATGGGGCAAATTATTGGGATCCAATCCCATTTCAGTGAGAGAAAGGACAAGCAGTAGAAAGGTAGTCACCATTTCAAATGGATGTGTACTGGCCAGTGACAGAATGACTACGGAGACCCACAATTCAGCCTTACAATCTGGAAGTGGAAGAAGATGTGGATTTTCTTCTCTCTCCAGGATACAAGAGAAACAAGAGGCAGTTAGAACCACCTGCCTGGGGTTCAGGAGATTGCCTCCGTCAGAGATTCATACTGGGGAAGGGGAGCAATGGAGGCACGCTAATTACACATGAAGGAACTCAGTAATCAAACTATAAAGTATGTTAAGCACCTGCAAGAACAGGAAATTGGACATGGCACAAACTGGTCATCTTGAGGTATTTTGTTCCTGTTAGACTGTGGTCTCATCTGGCAAGCAATGGGCTGCACAAAGCAGCCACCAGACACTGAGACTGGAAGGACGTGGCCTTGGTCTGGAGCACATCTGTGGGGCAGGACACAGAGCTGGCTGCTCAGAACAATTTTGATATCCCCATGAGGACAGACAGTGGCAGCCTACCTCTTTGCATAGATCAGCAGGTCACCTGCCTGCTTGCCTTTAATGTCTTTCCTTTCACAGCACTCCTAGCTTTAGGTAAACCACACAGATCAAAGGTAAATGCAGAGGTTAGTCAAAGGCTGGGGACAGTTTCTGCAAGTGAAGAGGCAGGGTGCTTCTTGGAGAAGAGTAGTATGTTTTGATATTGTGTTGATATATATATACACACATATCTGTATGCATATATACATGGATGCATGTACATTTATAAATACACACACTTATACACATGTAGATAAAATTCATGTGCTGCTGCTCAGCCGTGGATCATTTCCTGTTTGGCTCATCTGTCCTTGCATGAATGAAGATGTGATATTCTCTGTAGCTATACTCATGCTTTAAATAATAAAAAAAGCACGAAACTACAAGTCCTGTGTTTTCACATTCATAAAAAGGAAGTATGTGCTGACATATCACAAAGCATAAATATAATTCAGTTTTCATTCCTTCTTTAAAATAAAATTGGAATTACCTTCCTTTTCTGACACTGATCTCTCATAGGATACAGCAGGTTCTGTAGGGTGATAGAAGTTTCTGCAAGGCAGACTGAGTTTTTTAATGAAGTAAGCGAAACAGAACAAATTTGGCTAGAGAAAATAGCACATTCACTTCCATTTTTTAATAACCGTGACTGTGCAATTTCATACTCGGTACCTGAAATGCTTACATAGTTCTTCAATTTAGTGCACATTAACAAAAAAACAACAAAAGAAAGTGAGAAAAGTGCCACTAAATATTTAAAGTTAAAAAATAATGTTTTTATCACAAAACCATAGTACATTGCTTTTGGTTTGGTAAATCCAATCTGTTCACACAGGATGAGGAACTGCTCCTTGTTTCACAAAAACACCAGTCTTTTCTTAGATGTTTCCTCTCTCCTTGCTCCTTTCAGCCTTTATTCCCTAGCCAGACTACCACATTTCATTACCTTCTGTTTTGGTGGCGACAATGACATGTGACATGTTCTCCTGCCATCCTCCAATTATTTAAGGTGTAAATAGCCTGAGAGACATCCCTTTGCATCAGCTTTGTGACCATCCCCTGCCTCACCTTACCCCAGCGCATCCATCGCACAGGACTCATCTTTCCTTCATGGTGTGAGTTGGCCTTGACCTACCTTGCTTTTCTCAGGTGCCTGGTGGCCTGAGACTTTGTTTCTCAATGAGTTTTTCCAGAAGACTCCTCTGAGTTTGCTTTTCCACTATCTGTATCATGTATCTCAAAGTGTTTTTCTTAAATGCTACTAAACCACAACAAATGCAATAGGCAGAAATCTTTCACTCAAGGATTCATTTACATCTTGTATTTGCTATAATGTCTACAGAACAACCTGCCACCATGGGGCCCTTTCACAGCTTGTTTTATTCAATGTTAATTTATACCTCCACCCATGTGCTTCCCTGACATTGCCTGAGCCAGCTGTTCTCTCATCCTAGCTATCACCCCAAGTGAATGTCACTGTGGATGTGCATGCATATGCCTGTTAATGAGGGATGCATACAGGGGTATGTTTTAAGCTCTGAGTTGGAATAGGTGATGGGAGCACAGAACCAGGCAGCCCCTCTCAAATTCTTGCACCTTTATCAGTGTCCTGACTGTGCAGCAGTCTAGTAAGCTGCAGCAAGGTAAACATCTCTTAACTAACTGTCCTTCCCTAGTTCATTGTGGAAAATAAACCTTTTTTTTTCTTCCTAAAAGGCAGTGAAGAAAGTGTGACGAGGCATGTGGGAGTAGTGGTGGCACACAGCTGCTTAACCTACACTCTCAGCAAAAGTGGGTAACCCACAGGACAGCAGAGTCTCCACAAAGAGCTTATATATCTTGTTTGGACAGCATGAGGCTGCTGCTAACATCGAGGGAAGAGAGTTGTTCATGGTGAGAGTGCAGCTGGGGAAAGAACCAAGTAAGGATCCAAAACTCTATTTGGTGTGAGGTGAACACTGAGAGTCACAGTGCCATACGGTTCCCTGAGCTGCCTCTCCATGTTTTCCAGGAGAGCACTGCATAAACTGCACTGCCCAAGAAAGGTCACAGTTTTCTTGCTCAGAATATCCATTTTGTACTAATGTCATTTGTGGCAAAAGAGAGTAGTGTTTGTGCAGGCTTCCCTGATCTCTGCCTTGTGTAAGTCTGGCTAGGAAAGAAACAGACTATGTCAGGGCTGGGGAATGTGTAAACTCTGTCAGGACAAGGCCTGCTTTAATGACTAAGAGCAGGGTGCTCTTCTTTCCAAGACATGTGAGATTTGTTACAGGTCATACTAGATAGGAGTCTTCTTTCTCCCCTAGATTAGCATCAAAGCCTGTGGATTTAGGCAAGGAAAAGCAGTCCCATCTTTATGGATTTGATACTTAGGGAGCAGTGTAAAAAACAGAGATCTGTATTAGTCAATTAGTTAATTAGTTATTTAGACAGTTAATGAAGACTTGAAAAGAGGAACATCTTCACCCATGAATACGTCATTTGACAAAAATGGGCTATCCAGAAAACTGAAAACATAACTAACTACTCTTGGTCTTCTGCCTTCTGACTGCTGAGAGAAATACAAGTTTCACCATTACTCAAATACTAAGGATTGAAAAAGTTTGAAGGTAAATTCAAGTAACCATTTTCCTTTTTTCAATGCATTAAGAAAAAAATAACAAAACCTGATATTAGCACCCAAAAGGAAAAAAAAAAGAAAAAACGTGGCAAGGAAATTGTCAGAGTATCATCTTTCTTTCTGCTACAGCATGTGATGTTTTGGCTGGTTTTCTGCCTTCAGCTGAACATATGACAAACTACTAGGGAAAAAGACCAGCTTGGTTAAACAGAGAACTTACTGGAAGTCAGGAAAAAAGAAGAGAGTGCATCACTTCTGGAAGGAGGGGAAGATAACTTGGGGGTACTAGAGGGATGCTGGGAGGTTATGTAGGGAGAAATGTAAAAGGATCAAGCTCCCCTGGAGTTTAATTTGATTACTGCAATTGGCCACTGACCCACTTCTGCTGGTGGCCACTCATCTGGACATTTTCTGGGTCCATGCTGGGGACCAAGCATGGGGTACTCACTATTCAGTTCCACTCAAAAAGAAAAAAGTTGACAGGAGAGTTCTTTCCCAGCCAGCCTAGTTCTGAGGAAGCAATTCCTGCAGTTAGGAAACTACCAGGAAACCAGACTGCCTGAGGAAGGGTGCAGGTGCAACATTCAGGGTAGTTCAGCCTGGGCTTGTCCCCAGGGGCAGCCATGGCTGCTGTGTGTCGGTCATGAAAGGAGAGCTTTGAGAACGAACTGACCTGCAAAAACCTGGGGAGGAGGCGGCTTTTGTCAATGCCGATGAGGATGTGTAGGATCTCCAGCACAGATAACAACTGGCAAAGGCGCATCACAAGTCCTATGGAGTGAAACGTGTCAGCCAGTGAATCTAAAGACAAAATTAAGAGGAAGATTAGAGGATGATTATACAGTTAAAGTCTGGAGCAACTACTGGGTTTGCTTTTACACTATCATCACTGGAGATGACAAGAAATAAAGTTTACACAGTACCAGACTTCTGGGTAGCAGAAGAAAAGCTTCAAGGAGTGGAGGAGGCAATCTGCTCTGTGTGTGTGTGGCTCTGACACAGAGGCAGGAAGCTGAGAAAATAAATAAATTCCCTATACTTAAAGCATGGGCAAACCCTGTGCAGGATATGTTGGTTTAGAGATACTGCTTTAGGGTATTTCTAAATCGGAGGAAATGTTGAGGAAATGCATGAGGAATTTCTAAACACTAGATGTTGAGTTCCTGCCTGTATCTGCACTGCCGAAAACAAGTAGTCCAGAAAGTAGGCATTTTATATGCCTAAAACTGTCCACCATTATAAGTCGTTTTAAATTTCCAGTCACTAGCTTTCTATTTTTGTGTCTTAACCCCAGGCAACAGAAAGAGAAATATATTGTAATGTTTTAGGAGATAGAGAGTCATGTGTAACCACAAAGATATTCTCTCCTGGTGGCTTCAGTAAGATTAATATATGCCAAAATGACTGGACCTAGTCATTTAGGTTTATGTCTAATTCAAATGTTACTAGCTTGCCACTGAATATTAAAGTTCATTAGCAAAACAAGAGCTTCATTCCCAATGTGACAAGGGTAGAAGACAGGCACAAGTAATTTGTTCAGCCTTTTTAATGGAGTGCCTTTCTGATTGTATTACAGTCTCTGGTATTAGACATATACATGTTCAGAATCTTAACTTTGTCTCTAATTTGATATTTCTGTGTGTCTGTCACTGCTGCTTAAAATGTCCAAGGAAAATAGAGAAGGAGCCTTACCTTTTCCAAATGTCATGAACCTGATGATCATATTTGTAAATATCCAAGAATGTCCACAGAACTGCATTAAGTCATACACAAACAGGTACATGTTCATGGTAAAGCTGTGGAAAGTGAAAATAATAAACTATATGACTTAAAACAACATTGTAAGAAATTGCACCCTCTTTGGACATGTTAATAAATCAAAGAAAAGAGCTGAAATTGAGTGCAGCCCTGCCAAGAAGGGCTTGGGGGTGCTGGGGGATGGGAGGCTGGACATTACATGTCAATGAGCACTCACAGCCCGGAAAGCCAACTGCATCCTGGGCTGCCTCCAAAGCAGAATGGCCAGCAGGGCCAGGGAGGGGATTCTGCCCCTCTGCTCTGCTCTGCTGAGACCCCACCTGCAGGGCTGCATCCAGCTCTAGGGCCCCAGCACAGGGAGGACATGGATCTGTTGGAGAGAGTCCAGAAGAGGATCAGAGCACAAGAGAACAAGATGATCAGAGGGATGGAGCACTTCTCCTGTGAGGAAAGGCTGAGAAAATTGGGACTGTTCAGCCTGGAGAAGGTTTCAGGATGACCTAATTGTGGACTTCCAGTACCTGAAGCAAACTTAACAAGATGGAGACTTTTCACAAGAGCATGTAGTGACAGGATAAGGGAGAATGGCTTTAGACTTAAAGAGGGCAGGGTAGGATTAGATATTAAGNTAGACTAGATAACAGGAAGAGAGTCTTTACTGTGAAGGTGGTGAGGCACTGGTACAGGTTCCCCAGAGAAGCTGTGGATGCCCCATTCCTGGAAGTGTTCAAGGCCAAAAGAAGGATGGTGGTCTGAGCAACCTGGACTAGTGGAAGGTGTCCCTGCCCATGGCAGGGGTGTTGGAACTAGAGGAAGCTGAATGGAACTTAACAATTTTCAATGTCCCTTCCAACCCAAATCATTCTTTGATTCCATGAAATATAAACAGATCAGTGAAACCTGTGTGTGTCTCTCAGAGGTCCCAAAACAGAACTCTGTCTAATGGATTAAAGGCTCCCTTGGTTGCTATACTTAGGATATGCCCAGAAAAATTTTCAGAGTTCCCACCAATCATTAGGGTGATCTGTGGCCACAAAGTGAAATTTGTTTCTCCAGAGGAAGAAGTATCTAAACAAAGATACTCCATTAACTTCTGGATTCAAGTTGCATTTAATAAACAAAATCTTCTCCTGTGGGAGAAGACTAACTTTTGCAGCTATTCTAACCTAATTTTCATGGACAATCTGACTTTTTGCAAAACTTCATGAGCTCTGGATATACCTAATTTCCCATAAATGTATTTTCTTCTGGTCTATTCTGAAAAGAGAGATTTATCTGTCCTCCAGCTGTAAGACTACTTTTTAGGAAACTGACTTGTTCATTTTGTACAAGAATTTATCTCCTGTGTTGGACCTATTAATTTCCTGCCTTAGTAAGTGGTATTCACTTCAAGTTGTGCCTTGATCCTGTATGTTCTTGTGCTGTGTCTCTGCCAAAAAAACTTCATTTCATTTGTATCTGTACATGAACAAATGGAATAAATTTCTCTGTTCAAAAAGATCTAAATTTGATGAATGCCTATCCTTCATTCCTAGCATTGGACCATAAGTAACAATGCTTACAGACTTATTTAAATTGATCTAGATAAACTGATCTTCTAAATTTTTATTGTAGGTAAATTGCAGGGAGGTCATAAAAGTGCTTGTCTTCCTCTCTTCCAGTTATGTAGGATGACAGCTGTTCACATCATCACTTCTATAAGCACAAAAAGATTTGTGGGAATATTTCCCAAAAGACATCATTGTCCTTTGATACTGTAAAAATAAGACATATAAGGACCCAAAAAAAAGGAATCAATTCCAAATATACCTTCCTTTTGGGAAAAGTAGGATACAGCTGAATTGAACTAAAGTCCAGTGAGATCAATTAAGATTTAAACCAAATTCCATCTGTTTTATTACTGAACGACACTTTGTTCCATCTTTTGGCAAGAAGAAGTTGGGAAACTACATATTATAAAAAGACAACAAATTAAGAACATTGTTCTGTGTTAAGAAACAGCCTTGTTACTGGATGGATAGGTATTACTGTATGGAAGTTACAGAACAGACATCAAAATTTTGAGGCTTTCCAGTCAGCAGCTCCACCACTCTTTTGGTCTGATACTGCTGTGTGGGCATCACACTGGATGCAAGCTGAGCATATGTTTTCTCTCTTCTGAAGTTTAGTTTGCTAGAAGATGTTCTGTCATCCCCAGAGCCTGTCTTTCAGTGATTTGGTTGTATTTTCCTAACTCTTCCTGCATTGGCTGGCTAGAAAACTGTTGTTTTTGCAGTTCTTAAGGTGCTTAATCTTCACTAAACAGGGAGTAACATTTGTAAACAGAGCCTCACATTAGTGTTTTGGCAGTGTGGCAGCTGTTGCACATTAGTACACATCATCTCTAAAATATACCGGTGCCGGCTGAAATGTGTACAGCCTGCTGACATTAATGGAGGGCCCCGTATTCCCCAGGGAGTGTAGAGATGTGGTGCTGGGCAGCGTGCCGGGGTTACATGGCAGACAGTTCCTGGCCCCAGAGCTGCCAGTGGCACAGCTCCCCCCCCTGCTGAAAGTTTCCACTGGGAAGAAACAGCCCTGATCTGAGCCTGCATCACACTTTTTCAGCCTACTCTGTTAATCCCCACACAAAACGTACCTAAGACCAAACAAAAGCTTTTCACAGAAGCAAAGAAATCTGAAGAGACTGAAAGGTAATTTCAGTGTGATAAAAGGAAGCTGAAATGTAACTTTTCACCAAGGTCCTTCTCACCCAAAGGCTGACCTCTTTACCTACAGAAACAGAGGTGGGCCAAAGATAACCTATTTCCCAATAGCTCTGTGTCACAAAATTCAGAAAAAAACCCACAAAATTCAGGTATCTGCTTCTATGTGAAACGTGAAGGGCAGAAGAGACGATCTTTATTTAGATCCCATGCTCCCATCGGTTCACAGCAAGGATGACTCCACATTTCACTCCCAGAACCTGCTTCTGCAGCTCTGTTGCAGACAGAACACAGACTATCCATCAGATAGTGATTCAGTCCCTGAGCCTGTCTCAGACTTTCTGGCTAGTCTTCCAAACCTCACTGTGCCACCCTGGTGCCTGACCTGCTGCCACATCTCTCCATTGTGGTGTGATTTGCTTTAAGGTGTTCAAGTTTCTTTCATTTGAAGGCGTTGCGGGGGGAAGGGCGGTCACAGCACATTTCAGTACTCTGCCTGCATTGATGACAGGAGAAAGAAACAAACATAGCTCTTGCAAGAGACACAGCCCCAGAAGGCTGCACCTGCTGTCTGCTGTTTTAATTGTCAGCTTCACCTTATTTACTATGGCTGATTTTATGCCAAATACATTGAAATGCTAGGGATGCACTTATCATATGTAATATCAACCTTGCTTAGCAGAAAACTTATCTGCTTTCTCTGTAGGCTCAAAACCCGGAAAACTAGATGAAACGTAAGAAATGTCAGAACTATCACACACAGCAAAGATTTTATCATTTTAGTTGCAAAGCCTGATGTATTTCCTTGGGCAGAAATTTCACAAAGTGTAACTGTTGCATTTTATTATTTTTATCACAAAGGTCTTCAGTGTGTCTCTTTGGTAACTATCATCCAGGGCAAGCACGGAGGTAGGCGCCCTCAGTGTCTGAAGGGTGGTCAGGACCATGCTCCCCCATGAGCTAAGGTGACAGCACAGTAGAGGCACCCAGATCAGGTCAGCCCTTGCCCCATCTGTGTGTCCCTTGCAGGGTGACAGGATGAAGGCCACACTCAGGTTGCTGTCAGGGTTGTCCCACACGGAGGATCCCACCCAGGCCTGCATGCACAGAGCACTTCCCTGCCCCTCAGGAGTCCTGTGCTCTGCCGCCTTCCCGTGTGCCTGTGCTGGCTGACCACACATGAGGAACCAGCTGAAACCAGAGAGCAACGTTCCTTTTTTTTTTTTTCCTTAGCAGGCAAGATCTGCTAGAAAATTCCCTCTGCTGACATAGTTTCCTTCTAAGTCACATTAAGTAATGTTGGTCTGAACTTCTGTGTCTTCCCCTTCCTACCCGTGACAAGCTGCAAGCCCTGTAGTTCAGGAAGAAAAGAGCTTCTGAGTACAGCTGCTGTACTTGTCTCCCACGTGCCACCCACTCTTTTTTCCCCTCTCCTTTTTGCATTTGAGCGGTCTGTGTCACCTTCACTCAAGAAGTATTACCTGTTGCAGGGGTCGGATTGCTGCTGCTGCTCCTGAGCTTTCTCCTTTTTCCTCTCTGCAGCTGCAACAGCTGTTTGTTAGGAGATCACCCCTCCTCTTTCCTCTTACCCCACCCCACGACGTCACCGTATGTAGCACTAAGCAGGAACAGCACTGCACTTCCCGAGAAAGAAGTTTTTATACCCAAATAATTCCACTGCATTTGCCCTTACCCTCTGTCAGCCCAGCCCAGCCCAGCCCAGCCCAGCCCAGCCCAGCCTAGTGCAACCTAACATACCTTACCCTAACCTAACCTAGCCTAATCTAATCTAAATTGGTTTCTTGCTGTTGTACCAATAAACTAGTCTGTAAATCCCACTAACTTCATTTCTGAACACAGAGCAATGTTTTCAAAGATACTGGAGGGACGAAATGCAAAATTATAATGCTTCTTTTATGCCTGAATCATCAGCACTACAGCAATGCTATCAACTCCATCAAATGGTAAGGAAGGATGGGAGCACACCCATCCTTTAAATTATTTCAGATAGAGGAAAGAATTTTTCCGCTTATTATATAGAAATGTGTGGGTTTTCATGACCCTGTGAAATGACACTACTTGCAGAGTGAAAATAAATGTTCATCCTAGTTTATTCTGCCCAAGGTATCTGGGATATCTCAGCATAAATCAGATGAAGAATACCCTAACTTGTTTATAAACTCCCTTCTGCCAATAAGTAAGTTTCACCACAGGCATTCATGCTGGAATCACACCCCATCCTGCAGTGAGATTGGAAATCTGATGCTGTAAGTTAAGAGCACACTGAAGGTATAATAAGCATAGGATGTTGTGTGTAGGTACAAAATGCTGGAGGATAAAATGTCCCTTACTGGGTCTCATCCCTATTGGAAGTGGCACTGAGCTCCTGGCAGGACCATGCCGTGTGGTGTCCTGGAGAGATGCGAAATGCCTCCCTGGCTAGTGAATGATTTCCTGGCAGGCACAGTGGGATACTGTGTTTTCCATGGTTATGTCTCCCACCTGAGACCTGAGCACAAGGGTCATCCAGTTACAAGTGGCTTTCCTGCCATATGGCAGCTTACTTTCACTGCTCCAGAATCATCTTTTTACAGGCTAAAGAATTCCTTTCTTTCTCAGGAGGAAATAATATATCAGTGTTAAATAGAGGGTTAAGCAATTAAACATACCAGTGTTGAAAGGCCCACCCATGATCTGCTTACTCACTCCCCTCTGCAGCTGGACAGAGGAGAGAAAATTTAGCAAACAGTTCGTGGGTTGAGATAAGGACTGGGAGAGATCCCTCCGCAAATACCATCATGGGCAAAACAGGCGCAACTTAGAGATATGAAGTGAACTTAATACTAACAAATCAGTGCAGGATAAAGAGAAGTAAAACAAGTCCTTAAAAAACCACCTACCCTCCACCCCTCCCTCCTTGGAGCTCTACCTCCTACCCAGTTGGCACAAGGAGACAGGGAGTGGGTGTTATGGTCAGTTCATCACCCGTGGCTTCTCCTGCTGCTCAGGGAGAGGAGTCCTTCCCCTGCTGCACCACAGGGTCCTTCCATGGGAGACAGTTCACTGAGAGAGACAGTTCACTGAGAGCTTCTCCAACATGGCTCCATCTCATCAGCAACAGCTCCCTCCAAACTGCTGCAACGTGAGTCCATCGCACAGGCAACAGTCCTCCCAAAACTGCTGCAGCATGGGTTCCTCTTCCGTGGAGTGCAGTCCTCCAAGGACAGGCTGCTCCAGCCTGGCAGTGGGGCCCCTCTCTCCACAGGCCTCCCACAGGATCACAGCCTCCTCCAAGGTATCTGCCTGCTCCAGTGTGGGGCCCCTCCACGGGCTGCGGGTGGTTCTCTGCATCCCTGCAGCCCTGCACGGGTGCAGGGGCACAGCTGCTGCACCATGGGCTGTACCATGGGCTGCACCACGAGCTGCAGAGGAATGTGGGCTCCGGTGCCTGGAGCACCTCCTGTTCCTCCTTCTGCACTGGCCTTGGTGTCTGCAGAGTTGTTCTTCTCACACGTTTCCACTCTGCTCTTCTCTGGCCACAGTTAAAACTGCACAACAACTTTTGTTTTGATTTCTTCTTAAATCTGTTGGCACAGAGGCATTACCACCATTTCTAATTGGCCCAGGCTTGATCAGCCTGGCACCCATCTTTGGAGCCACCAGGGATTGGCTCTGCTGGACACGGGGAAAGCTTCTGGCAGCTTCTCACAGAAGCCACTCATATAGCCCCTTCTGCTACCAAAACCCCAGGCCATGCAAACAGCATCTACATGCTGTACATGCAGTACACATGGGCACCAGCAAGGGCTTGCAAGCTGGATTCCACTTTGGATCCATGGTGGTGACCACCCCTGGCCCAGCCTGGTAGGAGGCAGGGGCAGCCAGGGCAGCTGCATTTGACTGGTGCTGGTGAGGTGCTGGCCATCACTGAAGCATTTTGAGGGCTTTCCTTTGGCAGCAGAGTGGCTCTATAGAGTTGATGCTCATTCGCTGCTGAAAAAAAAGTCTCCTGGGATGGTGGCATCCCAGGTGGTGGTGAAAGGAGTGATGCTGTCCTCCAAAGGGAATGATGCTGGTGCCTACTCTATGATGAGGAATGAGGGGCAATGAATAGAGAATCCATTTCAAAGGTGTACTTCTGACCTGAACTGTAATGCTCTTATTAATCTACACGTTTGAGTGGCAATGCACTGGAGGGATGGAGCCAAGGTACAGGGCTCGTTAATCAACTATTGCATAGGTATTCAGGTTCTCCTTTGGGAAATGTAGTATACAATTCTGCCAGTGGCTTGTAGTTGATCTGGCCAATAAGAATCTAATGCTAGGCCTTAGTACAAAAAATCCTTCTCTGAATTCAAGAGTTTTTCCTGCACACAACTTTCATTTTGAAAACACGTGTGAGGTCTCTTTAGCTCTGTGATTTGCAGTGGTGTTTTTCAGTGTGACGAATGCAAGAAAGTAACAGGTAAGAGCTTTTATTAGACTAGATAGAGACGGGGACACTTCTAGGGACACAGATTTTGACAAAGGCTTTTATGCTTAAAACATTTAACACTTTTGTATGCTGCAAAGACATTAAGAGGAAAGGAGATACCGAATGACACTGTTGAAACACATATAAGTCATGGAAAAAAACCCTACTTTTTATTTGTGGCAAAAGAACTTTCTCTCCATTCCAGCTATTCTCTTGCAGACTAACTTCTATCTAGAAATTACTTACCCAGCATCAAAAAACTATTTGTATCACTGCTGCCATCTCTTAAAACAGGCTTTATGACTGTTACACTCATGATGTTAAGACTAAGTCTCATGGGTTTTTAAAAATCTAAATAGTTTTTAACTGCATTTGGTTTCCCTGCATCATGAAGTAGGGAAAACACATTCTATCTGGGCATGATGCTTGTGTCAGGAATCTTTGCAAGGGGATGCTTTATGTAGAAAGTTAATGGCAATCCTGAAATGCTTCATGTGATGTGGAAAGAATTTCATTCTCTTCAAACAGGAAACATCACCAGGCTAAAACATCTGTTCCTTTTATGCACAGCTTTTGTTTCCAAATCCTTGCTATAAAACCAATATGCAAATGTGTTTTTAAGAAAAGAAAACATGTGTCTTAAAATTAATTTTCAATGTTCCTGTTAACATTATGTGACCCTTCCTCTGTTATTAGATTTTTTGGCTCTGTGAATTCAAGCCTGTGTTGGCCAGTGGATTATGCTATTTTAAGCACTGGTATATCACATCTCTGAAATGTGTGCTTAGCTGTAAGCACAGGCTCCCATGCTATTCACCTCAGTTAAAGTAAACCCTGGGCTGCCTGGAGGCCATGGGGCTGATGTGCTGCACTGGCCACTCCTACTTCTCACTAGCCAGTGGAGGTTTTGCGCAGTGCTGTATGATGTTTGTGTTGTGTGACCATAACTGCTGGGGAGGAAAGGAAGGCTGTCTGGAGGCAGCAGGGGAAGCAAAGTAATCTTCACTGCAAGCAAGTAATAGGGAAAAGTGTCAGTGTTTTTGTCTGTATCTCAAGCTGGGCAAAAGAGGAAGCAGCAGCCATGCCATCTTCACACCTCTCACACCCAGGAGATTTTATAAACGGAGCAGAGACCCTGGCTTGCAAACAGGTCCTACCTCACCAGAGCTGACTTGCTGGCATCATCTAACAGAGCAACTTACACTGAAGTTTCTGGCTGCTTTAGGATGAGAAGAGCTGTACTGGGGGAGGCACCCATTGTGCCACAAAGGAGGCACCCTTTGTGCCACCTGGCAGGGGAGTTAGCTTTGTGATTTTATCAGGTGAAAAACAGCGTTTGGAAATGCTTTTTTGGCATGGAAATGGGAGAAAAAAAGATGATCCCAGCCAGCCTGTTCAACTTTGTGGATCCTTTTGCATTTTGCCACCTTTCCTGTCCAGACCTCCCAAAATGTCACTTGGAGAAGATGTGACAGCCTTACCCTCCTTACTTGTCAGACTGTGAGTCTCTGAGGGAGCAGGTCATATGGCCCCTAGATTGCCCTGTGTACTCATAACCAGCCCCTCAACTCTATGGGAATATGCTGATTCAGGGGATTCATTATTTTCAAGCACCGGTTTCAAGCATTGAGGCTACAATATTACCCTAATCCCCAGGCTGAGGTAAACAGCAGAAAGCTACTGACTATCTTCTCTGCATAGGATAAAAATGCAAACCATTGTGTTTCTGTAGCACAACTTATTCCTGTTTTTCATTAAAACCTTTCCACATGGAAGCGACTTGTTTTTATGATGCAAAGGATGACTTTTTAGGCTGATTATTATAACCTGGTTTTACTGTTCTTAGGGAATCTGAATCTGCATATTCAGGGACAATGTAATTTGTTTTTTTAGGGTGACAATTTCCCATAATTTATTTTTCTTTCAGGGAGCAGTGTAAATAGCATATCTCATTTTCCATTAAGAAAACCTGGACTTTATCCTTCATCACGTCCTTTCTTCTCATTCCCATTTAGCCTCTTTCCAGCAGCATGGCAAATTCACAGGTTTTGCTTTGGAGGCAGTGAAAAGATTCACTAACTATCAAAGACATACCCAGTTTTGAAATGAGTAATGTTTCTACAGTATCCGTGCCTCCTAATTCACTGCTCTCAGTTTCACTGCTGGATGAGACCCACAACCCCATCAATTATGTTACTACAGTAATAAAGAGGAATTACTGCTAGATGGGCTGAGAGATTTCACTTTATTGACGTGTTAGTCCTGACCAAGTCTCTTATAACAGAAGTTGTGATGATAGTTCTGACATTTTCTAGGAATTTAATGGTTTGCAGAAATACTGAACTGTGGGGAACTGGGAAGGAGAGGGAGATGTGCCCTATTTTTCTTTAAAAATGAACAAACAATCAAACAAACAAACAAACAAACCAAGAAGAAAAAAGAGAAAGCAAACTAAGTGTTTAATATCTTGAACTTCTTCTAATGATCAGTAATCATGTCCAACATAAATCCTTTTAATGTGCAAGTGAGTAGCTCTGACTGAATTTAATACTTGTCACAAGGACAACACTCTGAGTTCTATGGCAGGCAGCAGGAACTTATTTTTAATTATTAAAATATTATAATCTCAAGAAAAAGTCTGTTATGGCCAATGCAAGCTTTTCCCAAAAAGTGGAGACCAGAACAGAGTACAACTCAACCCAAAGAGACTTTAAAAGAAAGTATGTTAATTGATTAAAGAGAGAGCAAGATTTTGAAAAATAGTTGAAGCCAGATAGGCTTTATTACTTTGTTGAAGAAAAGCTTTCTGTTTTATATAAATATGTCTGTCAAGATATTTCCTTTCTGGGAATTGTAACACACAGTACTCCAGTTAAATCCAGAGGAAGTTGTGCAGGTTCTGGTCTACCAAGATAAGAAACTTAAGGAATAGTGTAGACAGTAAAAGTTACAGTGAGTAGATGTGTTGGTAACTGGTGTGCAGGGGCCAGATAATACAATTTGAAATCTCAGTAGTTAATCTCCTGTGTGTGGATTTTGACTTTGCAAATGCACTTCCATGCTTTAACAGTTATTTTTTAGAAGGGAGTGTTACTTTTACATGTTCAAAAGCAGATTATATTATTTGCTTAGAACACTGAATTCCTCATTGATGAAGGTAACGTGGTTTTAGGATTCTTACTGTGAGCACTTGGGCTCAGCAAGGTTGGTCCTAGAAAATGCATTAACCGTGCAGCCCCTTGAATTTCCCTGTGCTCATCTGCTCATCACTTGCCATTGCTTCTTCCTCACCTCCACTGAAATTAAACCAGAAAGCTACCAGTTCACATGAGATGGGATTTTCAATTTTGAAGCCATACAGAGAGAAAAAGAATTAATTCAGGGCACAACTGATGAAGAGCCTGAATGGTGTTTGGAAGCATCTTGGGGTTGGCAGTGTGTGGCTGCAGAGGGGTGGCCCCACAGCAGCACTGCAGTTTCCCTCTAGTTTGCATGCTGGGTTGTGGTACTAGGAAGGGTGATGGTTGAGAAGAAAGATTGTCTTCACATTCCCTGACAGATGATTGCTCCTCTGGGAACTCTCAGCATTGAAAAAGTCTTTGCACCTTCCTGAGGATATCATGATGTCAGAAGTGTGGGAAATTTTGGTACAAATGACTCATACCTGCTTATATGAGGATTAGAAGATTTTTGAATATTAAAAAGTAATCAATCACCTTGTTAGAAATTATCAATTGCAATCTTACTTGCTTTGTTCATATTGTTTTGCTTTGCATTAAATTTCTGAAGCAAAGTAAATTCATTCTGTCAGTTAACTGTCTGAGAACTGACACTTTCTTTTAGGATTTACTCTGTATCTTTGTCACCCTCATTTCTTGGTCTTCTCTCTGATTGCTCCCTGGAAGAACCCAGTATTCCTCCACAACTGGGAGGGGGAAAACACATTAGGGCTATCCCTAACAAGGGGCAGACTGGACTGGAAAGGGTGAGGACCGGCAGGATGTTCCTGATCCCTTTCCCTGCCTACAGCCCCAGCCTTGGTGTGGGTTTGCCTGCTCCACCACAGCCACCCCTGTAACTTCCCCAGGGCTGCTCTGAAAGACAAGCAACAAGGGCTAATCCTGGGTGATTGTTTGGAGAGTTATTTTCACAGGCTTTTGTCCTGTTTTGGGATTTTCTTCTGGTTTGGGTTTGCGTTTTTTTTTATTTCCACAATTTAAAAATTAAGTCAGAGCTGATGGAACAAGCCAAACCCATGGACAAAGTGCTCTGAACAGCTGTAGTTGATAGTTGACTGAGCTTTGTGAATAATTTTTTCCAAAATAAAGTCTGGAATAAGCATTCTTCAGTTCTGCTGTAGCTATTCTTAAATTTCATGTGGAAGACAAGGCTTTTGACCCTAGCCCCATAAATCTGTGCTGCGAAACTAACTCTGCATAGATGAAAACTTGCCATTTTTAGTGTCCCCAAAGTGCAACACAGCTAAGTCCAGCACAACACAGATAAACAAGGTGCTGTGAGACTAGCCATGAGAACAGCCCAGCTGTGACTGGGACCTGTGCTGCACAGCACCGGGGTGTGAGCCTTGTGGAAAAATTTATGAGGTTTCTTGGCTTACAATCAGTCCCTTCTTGGAAGGATTTTGTTTCATCGATGCTAAATTTTTCATGGGGATTTGAGACTTTACATTTACTGTTTTATTAATTTCCATTTGAAAATAATGTAATGTAGTTGCCTCATCTAACTTCTAGAAAAATACTGACTGGAAGAAATACCAGGGGATTTTAGCTAGCCGGAGGCATAACACACAGCTCCCCTGGTAACACAATGGCAATGAAATATATATTACTCCAAAATGTTACAAGGGCAAGATGAAGAGAAATGATCTTCTGAATCTCCGTCTTGCTTGCCTTACATTTAAGAATCCTTACCTTTCTTGAAAGTATGAATAAAACAAAGGCATATTGGCTTGCAATTTTCTTTTTCCTTTTTATTTGTTCTATGACTATGACTACTCCAGGGTCCCCATATTTAAATGTCTTCTAGATATTGTCTCAATGCAAATAATTTCTGTTGCCTCACAGCTGGCCAAAAAGTAATTGAAAACAAGTGTTGCTTTATGAGCTCCTGTCCAACACCTCTGAGATCTTCTTGGTTTTTTGCAAGAATAGTTAATTTTTCTTTCAATTCCCTTCTGTGGACCCATAGCACTTTATTGGTAAGCATGCTCATAAAGACCTGAAACACTGTCTTGCCAAAACACATGTACATTCACCTAAAATTCTTACATTTGTCTCTAATTTCACTTTGCCCTCTAGTGCCCATTCTGGTTTTTGCCGGCACTGCAAGGTACTATGTTGACTGAAATACGTCAAAACAGATTTTTATTTGATGAGGAGATTTTTAGGACAGCTATGAATTAAAAAGAAAACTTAGTGATACAAAAGTTTCTGAACAATTAGTGGGCCATAAATTAACATGTTCCCATTGCAGACAAGTTAGGCAATAAAAACTGGAATCCCTGACAAGAGAGCAGATGAAAAATATTTCATGCTATTTCCAAATTTCTGTAAAAGTTTTCTGTAAAAGTTCTGTAAAAGACCATTTCAGTAACAGTTTTCTGCATTGCAATAGCCACCCAAAGATATCAGAACCAGAAAGGTAAATAGGCTGAATGTAATTTTATTGTACAGGTTTGGAGAAGTACAAATAACAAACAAGCAACAGAAATGAGATTTGAAACAGTCCCAGGGTGGGTCCATTTCAAGTGCTGTTAGTTATGAAGCAAAGAAATACATATTTTGTTGTAACATTTGTGACAGGGTGTCACCAGGTGAAAAAATTACTCTGATAATTTACTCTGGTTTTTTGGTCTTTTTTGTTGTTCTGGATTATGGTGAAGTTGCTAGCTGGTTTTATTTCTGGTATTTCAGCTTCATCCATGAGATCCATGTCTGCCATCTCTCCTTTACCTTGCATCCATCAGTGGTAGAGAGGAGAGTATGGACACCCTGCAAAAGAGACCTGTGTCACAGATATGACACCTGAGACCCCATGCCCCATCACTGCTGTTGGTACCAGTCAGTTTTTTGCTTAGATACACTTTTATCTCCCCTTTCAATACCTTTCAGAATGGCTGGAGATCAGAAACAGCTTTAAAGTTGCTCTTTACCTGATGCTTAAACCAACCTCTGGCAGTTTCAGCCCTCCAGGACTAACACCACCCTCTTTTGGGATCCACAGATATGCTCTTTCCTCTGCTTCTTTATGCCAGATCCAGAAGCCTGTGCCAAATGTACATCAGGGTGGCCACAGATAGATGTTTGTTTGGGGTTTTTTAAAAGTTTTTTGAGTTTTACCAANGAAAAATGTTCTATGTAGACAAATCTTTCTAGAATTACTTTACATCTTTGAACAAAGCAAATGTTTAAATTACTTGAATGCAAAAAAAGGTACTTGCTTGGAAAAGAGGATACAAACTCTCAAAGAAAAATGCATATTCTCAACCTAAGTCACGATCACTTAAATAAGCAGTGTACTACTTTATCTTCGATGCAGTCTGCATCAGTACACATCTAGCAATTCCTGTAAGGCGTGGGATGTGTAGTTCATTCACAAATATGTGATTCTCATAAGTGAATCTCAAGTGAAATAGAGATGGGAGGTATCTGCATGTTTTCTTAGCAGAAAACACCATAAGATGTCACTATCTGTCAAAGGCTGCAATATCTTCCTAGGGAGTAACCCTCACTGAAAAATCTTATAGATTAATTTATAGCTAGAGTAGACAGCTTACTTAACAAGGAAACAAATTACATTGAATAATGCATTACTTTTGCAAAATTAAATTTCAGAAGCATAATTTAAATACAATAAAAATTAACTAGAGCACTGCCACAAGATAGATCATAGAACAAATAATAAATGTTATTTGTAATATTTGATTATTAATATTATAAATTATGTGATGTTAAAATCTTTGTACCTTAATTTTTAAGCTTCCTTGTCACTTTATCAATCAGTTGGAGACATTTCCTCATTTCTGCACGGCTGATCTCCCAAGAGCACAGGTCATGTTGTTTATCTTTAAGAAAACAATCTATTTTTTTAAAGTACTTTTTCAATTTCAGCCTGCTGACTTCTTTACTCCAACAGTGTTGGGTGTGCTTTTCGATTACACATGCCTCCAATTGCTCAATTTGCAGATAAAGTCCATTTTGGAACTGATCCANAACAGAAATGAGATTTGAAACAGTCCCAGGGTGGGTCCATTTCAAGTGCTGTTAGTTATGAAGCAAAGAAATACATATTTTGTTGTAACATTTGTGACAGGGTGTCACCAGGTGAAAAAATTACTCTGATAATTTACTCTGGTTTTTTGGTCTTTTTTGTTGTTCTGGATTATGGTGAAGTTGCTAGCTGGTTTTATTTCTGGTATTTCAGCTTCATCCATGAGATCCATGTCTGCCATCTCTCCTTTACCTTGCATCCATCAGTGGTAGAGAGGAGAGTATGGACACCCTGCAAAAGAGACCTGTGTCACAGATATGACACCTGAGACCCCATGCCCCATCACTGCTGTTGGTACCAGTCAGTTTTTTGCTTAGATACACTTTTATCTCCCCTTTCAATACCTTTCAGAATGGCTGGAGATCAGAAACAGCTTTAAAGTTGCTCTTTACCTGATGCTTAAACCAACCTCTGGCAGTTTCAGCCCTCCAGGACTAACACCACCCTCTTTTGGGATCCACAGATATGCTCTTTCCTCTGCTTCTTTATGCCAGATCCAGAAGCCTGTGCCAAATGTACATCAGGGTGGCCACAGATAGATGTTTGTTTGGGGTTTTTTAAAAGTTTTTTGAGTTTTACCAAATTTTTAACTCTATTCTTTGGATAAAAAAGACTTAATATACCTCGGTTCCCCTCATAGCAAGTGATTAGGGAAAGCACACTGATTGAAATGGAGTTATCCAGGGACAATTTCCCAAGGGTAAAATCCAGGCCCAGTTTTATTGCAAGCTGTTTTAAAGAATTTGATTATATTGTAATTATTACTGAAGGCTGTGTGGTTTGGAGGGGGAAATTAATTGGAGGGCTATACATCTATATGGTTCAATTTGTGAGCAAAGGGAAAGAGGCATATTTCATGCAGCATTAAAGCACAGCACTGGGTGGTGATTTTTGAGGTTGCAGTAGCCAGGATGAATATATCCATGAGCAAGTAGAATGTGCCACAGACAGATGTGGCTTTAGGGTACTTTTACATAGAAAAGTTACTTCAAATAATCTTAAGAAAAAAATTGAAGTGAATTGGAGACACTGCAGGAAGGAATAAAACCCTTGTCCCCAAACAGAGGCAATATATTTCAATTAAAAGTAACCCTGTCCAATTGGGAAGTTACTTTAGAAGCCATAACTACTGCGAAAAATGTTCTATGTAGACAAATCTTTCTAGAATTACTTTACATCTTTGAACAAAGCAAATGTTTAAATTACTTGAATGCAAAAAAAGGTACTTGCTTGGAAAAGAGGATACAAACTCTCAAAGAAAAATGCATATTCTCAACCTAAGTCACGATCACTTAAATAAGCAGTGTACTACTTTATCTTCGATGCAGTCTGCATCAGTACACATCTAGCAATTCCTGTAAGGCGTGGGATGTGTAGTTCATTCACAAATATGTGATTCTCATAAGTGAATCTCAAGTGAAATAGAGATGGGAGGTATCTGCATGTTTTCTTAGCAGAAAACACCATAAGATGTCACTATCTGTCAAAGGCTGCAATATCTTCCTAGGGAGTAACCCTCACTGAAAAATCTTATAGATTAATTTATAGCTAGAGTAGACAGCTTACTTAACAAGGAAACAAATTACATTGAATAATGCATTACTTTTGCAAAATTAAATTTCAGAAGCATAATTTAAATACAATAAAAATTAACTAGAGCACTGCCACAAGATAGATCATAGAACAAATAATAAATGTTATTTGTAATATTTGATTATTAATATTATAAATTATGTGATGTTAAAATCTTTGTACCTTAATTTTTAAGCTTCCTTGTCACTTTATCAATCAGTT
>VXBC01007233.1:30831-48620 GCA_013399945.1 Ploceus nigricollis
CCAATACTGTTCCATCCCAAGCAGCTAGAGTCAGGTTTTTGCTAAAGATATAGAAGATATGTTGGAAGATCTCTTCAATGGCAACTCCAACAGCCTCTTTCTGCCTGGGCTGCAGAACGTGCGTAGGAAATCTGAAGGACATTTTCTCTCTTAGACATTGTTGGGGAAACTCTTTTCCCATTTTATCCAGGAGTCGCAGGCTGTTCTCAATCACTTTTCTTTGCTGCCAAGGGTGGTGGTTGCACTGAAGACTGGAGATGATGGTGGTGGTTGACAGCATGAGGCCAATTTGTATCAAGCCAAAAGTATTCATGATAAGGACAAGCTCTAATGCTCCTTCTTTCCTGTATAAATTCTGAGTGCTATGCTGGTTGCTTTGAAGTTATTTGTAGACTCCCATTTCTTCAAAATCTTGACATTTAATTATTCTGTAGGAGAAGTTTTCTTTCATCATTTGTTGGTTTTCAAGGTTTTCCCCCCTGTGCATGCTTTTGCAACACTTTCATTTTCTGCTTTATGACTTCATAGTCTTTTGGTTTGTTTTGTTTTTCTACTTTGTTTTTATTTCAGCTGGATATTAGAATATTTATATATATGTTATATTATTTATTCCCTATACTACTAAAATTCTATAGGATGTATAATCAGAATTCAAAATAAAGAGTTACAGAAACATTTGTTTTCTTAATATTCTAGCAGTGGAAGAATATGCTGAAATAAAGTAATATTTTCAATGATTGGTCAGGGACCTGCTGAATACTACTGCCATCTTGTCTCCTGTAGTATGATTTATACTTCCAAGCTTCCATTAAGCTTTCTCTACCTATGTTCTTTCAGGAAAAAATGTTTTATTTCTTATCGCTTTTATTTCTTATGGATACATATCATTAGCATGTATGTGTGTGTGTGTGTCTCTGTGTGTCTGTGTGTGTCTGTGTATAAAAATGTGTATTAATATGTGGGTTTTGATACATAAACACCAATAATTAAATGAAGCCATGATCTCACTTAGACATGATAAATGCCTTGCAAATACAAATGCACTGACATGGGAAGAAGTTAAGTACTTGAATGAAATACTCTTTTTCCCTCATATGAGTAACTGAGCAATAATTAATATCAATGTCAATTTGAGTACAGGTCTAAATTCTGACAATAAATGGGAAGATAATGAATAAGGAGGACAAAAATTACAATTTGGCCGTTTGCTTTCCCATGCCATGTAATAGAGGCAGTTATGACTATCACAGTACTTTGGGATATCTGGCCCCTGTTTTTGATTTTATTTTGGTCTTAAGCTGGTCTTAAACTGCCATTTTGTTGTCCCCCATGTCTCCTGTGAATATATATGTGAATAGAAAGGCAATAGTCTGTAAGTCATACTGTCTGGATGAAGAGGTCAGATAAACTGTTTTTTTAGTCTGAGACCTGGCTGTGTATTTTTTGTATAAAAAGTATAGAAGACTGGCAGAAAATAAATGCCCTTGGTTCCCACGTGGTCCCAGAGAACAGAGGGGCTAGGTGCAGCTGGGCTTAATTTCTGATTAGAACCAACTTGTCACTCTAAGTCCAGTCACATTCGATGAGAGACACCAATGGTGTGGGTTACACCGTAAGTTTGGTCTGGCCTCATTTGCGATCACAGAGTCACAAATAGTGCAGTTCAAGGATTCAACACAGTCTGGTTGACTTGAATAAGAGCTTTCAAACCCAGATTCACCAATAGTTCAGTTTATTGGGGCATCACGTTACAGCTTCTTGTTAGATTTCCAGAGACAGATTCCCTAGACATGAAAGAAGTGTACAGTGCTATGTGCAAGGGTTGCCAGGTGCACTCTGACACAGTTGGGGATCAAATCTTGCCAAAGAGGTATCCCTGCTTTAGGGAGGAGAGAGGAGCAAGCCCACTGACTTGCCTGCAAGGTGCTCATGTTCTCATCCTCTGCCATGAAGGATTTCAAGTACAGTTTATACATATGGGAGAAGTGAATGTGAGACTGCAGCCAAATACAGGTACTGCCAGCATGAGTGCAGAGAGGGGCAGCCAGTGTATCTGTTAATGAAGGACACAGAGAGAGATTACAAAACTGGTGGGTCTTGTGCAAGGGTGGAACACAACACAATAGGGACACTTTGGTGTCACTCCTGTTTTCACCTGGTCAAGTGCAGCAGTAAGGGTCAGCTACAATCCTCCTGATGAGCAGTCACCCCATCAGCAAGCCATCCTGCCCACAGTCATCCCTTCG
Source organism: Ploceus nigricollis (assembly GCA_013399945.1). NCBI lineage: Eukaryota > Metazoa > Chordata > Aves > Passeriformes > Ploceidae > Ploceus > Ploceus nigricollis. The sequence goes on from VXBC01007233.1 coordinate 33,078, forward strand.
TGACATATCTCATGGCTCTAGGCCTCACTCCTACAGTATTTTTTGTTCTGTTGTTGCACCCACTGCTCTGTGGTTGGCTTCATTCCCAGTCTGGTGGTCACTCCAAGCAGATTGATGATACTGTTTTAGAGCTTCCTTTATGTTCAGCATGTAGGTATTTGGGAGGCTTTAAAAAGCTGCTAAAGCAAACTTGGACTGGATGTACTGCCAGTGTAAGGAAAAATGTATCCCCTATCACCTATGACAACAAAGAGTAACAACAATCAGAGTGGGATACAAGAAGTGTAACATAAGATTAAATGTTTTCACTTACTGGGAATATTTATTACTTTGGAAAACAGAAGTGCATCAGAAATCAGTAAAAAACATATGTACTTCAAGAAAATTATTCCCTAATATTACAATAATTTCCATAAATTATGCACAAGTATTTTTCCAAAACTGTAACCATTATATGAGTTTAATCCTTGTACTGATCTAAACAGATAAACTCTGTCAGATTTATTATATCTCCCAGACACACAAGTTCTTTCTTTCTTCTTGCAAAATAGTTTTGTCCAGGTTTCCTTCTTAGTGAAGATCTGAGGACACCATACTGAGTAGTCTCACAGAGGAAAAAATATAAGATGGTCTCTTCCCTATTTCTTAAGAAGATTGGGTAGGTCCAGGTATCTTTTTCTCTTGTCTGTCTTGACACGTTGCTACACTTTCTCACAGAACAGTTACACTTGACTTAGTCCACCAGGGTTTGGTTTCTGTTTGGTTTTGTTTGTGTGTGTGTGTTTGTCTAGCAACAATAAATTGTTCCTCCACAGTCAGACTGTTTCTTGATTGCACTCAGCAAAGCATAGTAGTGACATTGCATGATTCAGGACACAATCTACTCTAATTACCTACCTTTATTGCTTCTTTCAGGAACAAACAATTCATTAAAAGTAATGACTGGAAGGAGTAACTGAGTGATACAAAGCTGCAGTACAGATTGCTCTTTATTTCTCTGCCTGTGGATGAAGCACAGACCAACTACTCTAAGCTAGAATTAAATGAGGAAAAGAGCTGACAAAACACAGCTGTGTTTCCAAGTAGACCTAGCAGATCATTATTTTGGAAAGGTTATCTAGTCTTCACAAAAAAAGATTTGCTCCTAAAAGATTGTCTAGCTACATATGTATTCATTACAGGAAGACTGAAGTTAAACATATGCACAATTTTGTCTTTCTAACATCTTTAAAGTGCTGTAAATTACTTCTCTAATGGAAACTTTATATTATATTTTATAACACAATAGAGAAATTAAATGAATATTTGCTATCCATGGGTTATTTTATCTCAGGCACCAAGGCAAATGGAAAGTCTAAATTCAGCCTGTGTATAGGATGGCAAATGGAGCATTGAGACAGAACATTCCTACAAAATGGTATTCTTTTGACCTCTTATAACTACCCTGTTTTGAACCATTTAATCTACTCTAGATATCAGTTTCTTTTCTCCATTCAGAAAACACAAAACACGCTGATTTTAAAAAGTCCGTGTGTAACAAATTTTGTTTGGCTGGAGTAGGTTTGGCTTGGCACAAGACAGCTTCCTCCCCATCTAGCTTGACACTGCCCATGTTAAAAGAAAATATTTTTCTCCATTATGCTTTCCATACAGCTATGTGTGCCAGTCTTCTCTCTTATAGGTGATAGAATGGCTTGGGTTTGAAGGGACCTTGTAAGTCCAGTGAGGAGTGCCTGAGGGAGCTGGAGGTGTTCAGCCTGGAGGAAAGGAGGCTTGGGAGTGACCTGGTTCCTCTCTACCACTGCCTGAAAGAAGGGTGCAGCCAGGTGGGGGACAGGCCAAGAGGATGCAGCCTCAGGCTCAGGTTGGACATCAGGAACAATTTCTTCATGGAAAGGGTTGTGAAGCATTGGAATGGACTGCTCAGGGTGGTGGTAAAATCACCATCCCTGGGGATTTCAAGAAATAACTGGATGGCAACCTTGATGCCATGGTCTAGATGACAAGGTGGTGTTTGATCAAAGGTTGGACTCAATTATCTCAGATGTCTTTTCCAATGTAACTGATTCTGTGATCCTGTGATCATCTAGTTCCAACCCTCCTTGCCATGGGCAAGGACACCGTCCACTTGACTAGGTTGCTGAGAGCTCCATCTAACCTAGCCTTGAACGCTGCTAGGGTGCTATCTACAGCCTCTCTGAGCAGCCTGTTCTAGTGCCACACCATGCTCACAGTAAAGATTTTCTTCCTAATATCTAATCTAAAATTACCCTCCTTCAACCTAAAGCCATTGCCTCTTGTCCTACCACTACATATCCTTGTCAAAAGCCTCTCTCCATCTTCTCTGTAGACTCCTTTTAGGTACAGGAGAGTGCTGTAAGGTAACCCCAAAATCTTCTCTAGGCTGACCAACCACAGCTGCCTCAGCCTTTCCTCATAGGAGAGTTGCTCTATCCCTCTAATCATCTCCATGGCCTCTTCTGGACTCTCTCCAACAGATCCATGTCCTTCCTGTGCTGGATGCAGCCCTGCAGGTGGGGTCCCAGCAGAGCAGAGCAGAGGGGCAGAATCCCCTCCCTGGCCCTGCTGCCCACACTGCTTTGGATGCAGCCCAGGACACGTTTGGCTTTCTGGGCTGCAAGTACACACTGCTACCTCATATTCAAGTTTTCTGCCACAAGAACCCACAATCCTCCTCTGCCGGGATACTCTCAATGAGTTCACTTCCCACTCCGTACTCATGTCTGGGATTGCCGATGTGCAGCACCTTGCACTTGGACTTGAACTACGTGGGGTTCTTGTGGGCCCACTTCTCAGGTTTGNACAGCTTCTCTAGGAGAGTGACCCCTCAGCTCTGTTACACCGCATTTAAACCGATATATTTCATGGGTTCTGCATATTTATATCACATATTTATATTATATAGGTATTCTCTTTATCAATGATCTGGAAAGGGATCAAATCCCCCTCAGTCAGCTTGTGGGTGACAGCAAGTTGGGCATGTGTTGATCTTCTCGAGGGTAGAAAGGCTCTGCGGAGGGCTCTGGACAGGCTGGATCAATGGGCCAAGGCCAGTGGTATGAGGTTTAACATGATGAAGTGTCAGAGCCTGCCCGTGCGAATGCTTCTCACGTTGGGTCACAAGAAGCCTAAGCAGTGCCACAGGCTGTGGATAGAGTGGCTGGAAAACTGCCCAGAAGAAAAGGACCTGGGGCGCTGGTCAACAGCAGCTGAACATGAGCCAGCATGTGCCCAGGTGGCCAAAAAGGCCAAGGGCATCCTGGCCTGTACCAGCAAGTGTGGCCAGCAGGAGCAGACAAGGGACCATCCCCCCTGTCCTTGGCACTGCTGAGGCCACACCTTGAGTGCTGTGCTCAGTTCTGGTCACCTTGCTGCAGGACAGACACTGAGGTGGAGGAGGTCCAGAGAAGGGCAACGGAGCTGGTGAAGGGTCTGGAGCACAAGTCCTNAATGGGCCAAGGCCAGGGGTATGAGGTTTAACATGATGAAGTGTCAGAGCCTGCCCGTGCGAATGCTTCTCACGTTGGGTCACAAGAAGCCTAAGCAGTGCCACAGGCTGTGGATAGAGTGGCTGGAAAACTGCCCAGAAGAAAAGGACCTGGGGCGCTGGTCAACAGCAGCTGAACATGAGCCAGCATGTGCCCAGGTGGCCAAAAAGGCCAAGGGCATCCTGGCCTGTACCAGCAAGTGTGGCCAGCAGGAGCAGACAAGGGACCATCCCCCCTGTCCTTGGCACTGCTGAGGCCACACCTTGAGTGCTGTGCTCAGTTCTGGTCACCTTGCTGCAGGACAGACACTGAGGTGGAGGAGGTCCAGAGAAGGGCAACGGAGCTGGTGAAGGGTCTGGAGCACAAGTCCTGTGAGGAGTGGCTGGGGGTGTTTAACTTGGAGAAAAGGAGGCTCAGGGGCTCTCTACCAAGGAGTTTGGTAGTGAAGAGGGGGTCACTCTCTTCTCCCAGGTAACAAGTGACAGGACAAGAGGAAATGGGCTCAAGTTGCAGCAGGAGAGGTTTAGACTGGGTATTAGGAAAAATCTGTTCATAGAAAAAGCTGTCAGGCATTAGAACTGCCCAAGTGAAGCAGCTGAGTCACCATATTTGTAGGAATTTAAAAGACGTGCAGGTGTGGTACGGACATAATTCAGTGGTGGATTTGGCACTGTTCAGTTTATGGCTGGACTTGATGATCTTGGAGGTCTTTTCCAAGCTAAATGATTCTAATCTGAGCAGCAAAAGTTTCCTCATCCTATTGCTTCAACAAGAAAATTCTACCTTTTCTAAGAGAGTGTTACAGAATCATGGAGTTCCTGAGTTGGAAGGGAGCCACAAGGATCAGAGTCCAGCTCCTGGACCTGCACAGGACCATCCCCAAGAGTCACACCGTTTACCTGGGAGCATTGTCCCAGTGCTTCTTGAACTCTGCCAGGCTGGTGCTGTGACTCCCCTGGGGAGCTGTTCCAGCCAGTGCTGAACCACCCTCCCAGTGAAGAACATTGTCCTAATATAGAATATAATGGTTAGGCGTTGGAAGGCACTTTGTTTTTAGAAGACCATTAGAAAACCATCTTTCATATTGTATGATGACAAGAAATTTTTCTTTATGCCACTTTGAAGAATTTTATTGTATAAGGCTAAAGAGCACAAATGGTGAGAAAAACTTAATATTCTAGAAGTCCCTTGCAGGAACTCCATAGTTTTGCACCAGTTTTAAATCACAGCAGATTTTAAAATGATGCTCAGAAAAGTGTGAAGCACATCAATAGCAATGTTTCCCAGTTACTTGAACAGAAGGAGAGGAGACCCTGAACTGAAACGGTGTACTCATGGAAGTCAGCAATTCTAGACTAACACTGTTGAAAAGAAAAATCAGATACACAAGATTTGTCTAGAATATATACTTTATTATTTGCAGTCTGTGTAAATTTTAATATGTGACTGAATTTTCTACACCATTTTCTCTGTTTAAGCACATCCTGGTCTTTTCCAACCACCCACTCAATTGCACCTTTAATATGTACAGTCAGTTTTTATGAATATAGCATAAGCATCTATGAACTTAGAAAAATAACATGCAAGGAAAATTGTTACCATTAAACTGATAAAAAATAAAGATAGGTAAAACAGTCAATCCCCTTTTTAGTGTGTTATGGCTTTGCACCAAGTATCATATGTCAAAACAAACAGCTTCAGATGCTTCTTGTTAAAGGCACTTACTGTTCTTCAAATACACTTTCACATTTAGTTCTATTGCATTAGAAGTGTATCTCTGGGATCATACTTTTATAACACAGCAGAACAGTCCAAAAAGGCAGCATTAATAAAAAGGAAAAAGGGGGGCTTATATTAAAATATGAAAATGCCAAGAATTAACACAAACTTCAAGGATTTGGTCCTTATAAAACAGGCAACAGCATTCAGGCAATAGTGATTTCTTTTCATAGACACAGACAAAATAATATCCCCAAAAAATGAACTCTTCCAGTTCCAGTGTATAGATATGTCTGAGTTGAGTAGCGTACCCTCTAACACCACCCCCAGTGAAAATACAGCTTTTCAAGACTAATTACTGTTCCACTTTGGCTGCAAAGGAAGAAACCTCAGAAGAGTGTTAGACATGGACATGCTAGCAAGCCTACAATTCTGTGTCTCTGTATCTGGATGGCTGTCCATAATAGCCCTTCTTAGAGTGGTCTGCCAGCTGCCGGCGGTACCCCTCCTCCTCCTCCTCCTCCGCATCGCTGCCGTAACTGACACGGTTCTCCAGGTAAGGTCTAACAGGAGCCTTCTGGGGTTCTGGAGGCCTGGAGCTAACACAGCAGAACATGAGAGAGACAGAGAAAGAGATAGAGATAATGTCTACTCCCATTATGAAAAACCAAAAAATAGTTGTGCTTAATATCTGCTTTATGGCCACATACAGAAAGGCAGATGGAGCAAATGAAACCCCTTCTAGCCAATAAAAAACTGCATGACTATGGTAAACCTATCTGGAGAGGCATCTTATTCCCATTAAGCTGGAGGATGATGCTCAGATTTGATGTACACAACCTACCTGGAAAAACGCCAAATTTCAAATTTTAAACTGCACACTGTGTGTGCAGTTTAAAATTTGAAATATCAATAGTTTGAAACATCAATAGTTTCACAGTACTCTATTCCCTGAGCAGAGAGGATTCCAGCCTTGCTACAACCCCAACTGACATCTCCCTTAATTAGTTTTGCACAGAATTTTTTCTACGCCTCCTTCTTCTTTTGCATCCTCAGTCTTCTGTCTCAAAGTCCAAAGACTTCTTATGTGACATTTCTTAAATTGGTAGCCTTTTCACTCAAATTGGTAGCCTTTTCACTCATGGCTCTCACTAAGGCTCTTAGTCTTAAAAGTGGGCAGAAATAACTCACACATTTGCTTTTTATACACTGTGGTGCTACACATTTGACATGACATCAGACATAGAAAAATAGAATCTGTCAAGGCAGGGTAATTCCTCAGTTTCAAACCCATAATTTTTCCAACCTATGCTCTGGGAAAAAAAGATGGTATTCTCCTTACATCTTTCTCCCAGGGATTAAATACTCCCTTCTAGACCAATCATTAACACTCCTGTAAAAAGCCAACAACACTGATTTCTACATGTAAGCAAACACTCTGCAAACGTGGTGAAAGATTAATTTTCATTACTTTTATAAAGCTTCTAATGCTATATAAAAAATAATGCTTTTCTGAACCTGCCAAGAAACCCAGCAAATACCAGTTTTCCATCTTCGCATTTTAGATTATTTACTGTGACATCAAAGCATTTGACTCACTAGAAAAAAAAAGTTCCATTTCTATTGGCTATTGCTAAGACGCAAGAAAAAATTAAGAGTCCTGAAGAGCAGAAGATAAAATCCATCATGCAGTGTGTTAGCTCTTGCATAGGTGTCAAGTCCTAGAAATGTGCAGTGTGTAGGGTAAGATGACGCAGTGGTCGACCCATCCAGAACTTACTGAATTTTAATGAAAGACTACTCCTTTCATGAGATTTGATGGGTCACCTGTATCAACTTTCATCCTTAGCTTACCTAGCCTACATATCTGTACATATCCTTTCATCCTTAGCTTACCTACACTACATATCTATAAAGAAGAAGCATTTAAGTAATTAAGTGTTATTAGATCAGCAAATATTTGTTAGGATAGACTAACAGTCCTCAAGTATCTAGCACAGGTAGAATGGACATCAGAGGACACGAATGCAGGCCAGCTTCTGTAACACTGACTGGGGCAAAAAACTGTCTCTGCAAATATTTCAGTGAAACAATCTAGTGTTTTTTCCCAGATGACTCAAATACTATAAATGAACTTGCTATAAATGAACTAAAAGAAAAAAAAATCCTGAAATGAGTTCACTGAAGAGTTTGCTAAAATTCTGCCCCACCTTTATGATAATCTTCGAGGCATCACAACAAAACTGTATACCAAGGCAGTATGACTTGTATGAGCAAAAACTGGCAAGATCAGTTTTCCTCCTTCCAGCAAAGTCAAGAATCAAGACAGAACGTTTGGAACTGGATACACCTTACCTCATCGGCTGGGGCCAGCTCTGTTCTGACTTCTGTGTTTTGACGGGGACAGCATAAATATCCGGATGCTTTTGGGCTATTTCAAGCTTTATAAGAAAGTAGAAGAAAATAATTGTTCTTTTTTGATACTATATTTGGATCTAGGATCTAGCAGGACACTGCTACATCTGAAACAATGAAAGCACAAATTGGTAATATCCTATTGATATTCCTACAATGATATCATCTTTTGCTAGAGTACCAATTCAAAGCACACTTGAGAACAATGGATTGCCAAAAGCAACAGGATTATTAGAAGTCAGGTTTTTATAGTTACATCAGGAAACCTTAAAATATGACCTCTCTTTATACACAAATACACACAATGAGTGAGAGTATGTCTCTGCTGGGGTTTCCCAAACTTCTTCCTCCATAAGCAACACAATGCAAAGGGCATGATTTCAGTTTTCAGGACTCTGGCTGTTCTATAGGTCGCAAAGCACAGGGGAGGGGGAAAGGCATCTCTTCATACCCTGGCATTTTGGGCTTCTTGTAGCTCTTGCATTCTTTGCATCCTTGCCTTGTGATCCATCTCCTCAAATATTTTTACTTTCCTCAGTACTGATTTTGGAGTATTTTCTTGTTCACTTCCTTCCTCTTCCAACTTTGCCTCCCCCTCCTCCTCCTCTGCAGGCAGGACTGCTGGCTGAGAGTTTCTCAGAATGGGATGCCCAAAGGCAGGTTTCACAGAAACAGGTGGTGGTGGTGCTTTAGCTGATACAGTTGAAGTCTCACTGCTGACAGCAACATTACTCAACTTGGAGTCATAGTTCTTGGGGAAGTCATATGGATCCTCTCTGTTTTGTAACTTCCCCTGCAAGTATAAAACCCACAAAGTTTACATCAGCAACTCTGTAATTTTAGTTTCAAAACAAGGCTTTAACCTGAAAATAATCACTTTGCCTATGTATTTATCAGCGTCAATCTTCATATGATGTAACACTTCAAAGATGTTTGAACTGCTTCAACATTTTGGGCATATGCTCATTGACTACACACCAGCCTATAGAAGACCAGGACATTTAGACTTTTTAGACATTTGTTTGTCCTATTTGTTAAGGATCACCAGAACTACGTGTGTTAAGAGCACAGCACATAGAAAACTGATGCCCCAAATAATTTTTCACTAGTGCTTAATGTGAAGTATCATGACCTAAAATTTAGAAGTGCACAGAACCTAATGTTTTATATTCAGCTTTTGTTTTTACTGTGCAAGTCCTCCTCTGCCCTATCTTCACTGTCAAGGCACACTCGGGCTGTATTTTGAATATTTAGAGTATATGTATTTTTTCCCTCTTGCATCATCCCTGAGTACACAGTTAACAGAAATTTCTAGTGATGGTCAGGTGGTAGATTCTGATTTTGTGCTTCACAGTACTAGCCATGAGATATGTTTTTCCTGGTGATTAGTCTACTTTTGATCTTGCTGAGCTAAAAAAGTGCCTCTCAGTTTGCTAGTAGATACAAAAAGGAGTTTACTTTCTTATTCCATATTAGAGATCACATGTATTTGAGAAGAACTGTTATCCAGTAAGTCTTCTTTCTGCTTGATCCTGCAACACTTTCAGTCATTTCTTCTGTCCACACTTAATATGTTTTCTAGTCTCTGACCATGTCTATTGCTCTTTCCAATCTGCCACCCTGGAGAGTTCTCCAGAAAGAGGATGTTTGTATTCAGATTTGTTTCTACAAATTTACCTTAGGTGGTTCAGGCTTGAATGCTGGAGGTGGACTTGGTTCTCTAAGGACTGCCCTGCTACCAGCTTTTCTCAACTGAGCTCTTGGTTCTGGAGTAAACTTTTTTAAACTCTATGAAAGAAAGAGATAAAATCACTGCAGTAGCCAGTAATTCAATCATTTTTCCTCTCTCTCAAGTTTACAATTTTGGGAACAGTAACAAGGAGTCAAAAGACTGCCAGCAACCTGACTACAATCACTGCAAATGTCATTGAAAAGTTCAAGGTCATGAGACATCATCAAGAAATAAATGTATAAATTTAGGCAGAAAAGCAGAGCTATTATTATTTTCCTCTTCCCACTGTAGATCTAAAACACTATCAGAAGCAACGTAAAGCTGCTGTTAAAAAAAAACCCTCTGATTTTTAAGCCATACATAAAGGGTTTTCAGAAAGCCCAAAGTTCAGTCTTATTGAAAAATCCAATCATCTCACCTCCTCGTGATGCACAGGTTCAGAGGATCGGCTAACAGATGAAATCCTTGTTTCCTCCAAAGGCTCATCAAGTTCATTGTCAGTGTATGCACCACCTTCTCCATCTGTATCCTCTAGGTCACTGATCAGCCGGCTGTCACAGCTCAAATAGTCAGCACCCATGGCAGTAAGGTAAGACATACGATCATCTGCATCATCTTCCATGCCATCCATCTAGGGAAAAGTCAGTAAGAAGTAAGGAACAAAGATTAAATAAATTAAAGTCCAGTTAAGACTCAACATGAGGCCAAACAAACCCTTAGGAATGACTTCATGGAACTAAAAGAAACTAATGCAGAATTGCAACAAAAAGTCCTGTAGAAGTTCATCCCTCACCATCATTCTCCCCTAGCCCAGCCTTAGTAATGAAAGCTCCAAAGTGTTACAGAAAGAGTAATAAATTTTTTTTGTTAAAGACATACATCAACTGACTATTCACCTAGCCTATTTGCACTGGCAAATGAAATTTTGAACAATTTTTACTGGCAAGAGATACTTTGAAACATTTGTATAGCTTCAGAGAGTATGGACAGACTGCTTACCTTTCCTTCTGATACCCATACTGCTTCTCCTTGCTGTTGCTGAATTGTATCCTTCAGGCTACCATACCAGCTATCATTGGCTGAATTCAAATTAATGGTTGCTGTAAAAATTGAAGGAAAAGGTGTAAATGCAATGCAATCCTTTATCCATTCTTTGTTGTTTAACACTTTTTGGTTTAGGTGTGTGAGAACGTTAAACAGACACTTCATTTTGATCACTGACAGAAGCATGGTATTCTTGTTTTATTGTCGGTCCATTTCTAAGCTTATTAAATCACTTATCTTTTAATGGCAGTACACCAGCTCACAATTTCTTCTCCATTAGAATTTGGCAGAACAAAGAACTTTGAAAGAAGTCAAGGAAGGCATTACTCATGACCATACCTTCACACTCTTTTAGCTCCAGCCTGCATGAGTTAATATGCAGAGTAATAAGCAGATGTCTCGAAACTCACACAGTCCCATACACTACTCTCTTAGTCAGCAGGTTAAACAAACATTCTTCCTTACCTGTAAAGAGGTGGGAACAAGTTTTCTTCAGTTTGTTTGCTTGCTCATAAAGTTTTCTTGAGCTCTTGTTTGATGTAGGACATAGCCTTTGTCTCATGGTCTTCACACCCTGTTTACTGTCTGGGTTAAAGAAGACCACAATTGGAAACCACTGGGTATAATTTAGCAGGTCCACTGCTTTAGGAGTGACATCCAACAGAGCATGTTTATCCTGTTAACAAGAAAGGCCAGTCAATGTGGTGCATGTGGGAACAAGTCGAGGTGACTGGAACATGGGATCCTGAGAACACCAGGATATTTGTATCCAAATAAGAGCACAACTTGTGGAATGTTTTCCCACAGTTATACCATATTTAGAATGTTAAGAGCAAGAAGAGCACTGCATGACCGTAAAGCCTCTGGCAAATTCAAAAAGCATATATTAAAACAGATTCTCCTCTGTCCAAATTTAGAATGGACTTGAGAAGGAAAATGTAATTTCTAATATCAGGTTCAAAGTTATAAAAATTACTAAAATTGCTGTTGAAAAACTTCAAAACAGCTTTATCATTAAGCTTATTACAGAAATAGATGCAGTGAAAATTTGAGTACTCTGAAAGTTCCAGGAGCAAACAAATCAAACACCATGCCTTGAAGCATAAGCAGTTTTCAGAGGAATGCCCTACCTGCTCAATGATTTGTCTCACAGTGTTCAAGCGCACTACCCCAGTTGACTTCTCCGAACCAGCATCTCTGGGTTCTGTCTCTGCAAAGACAACATTTTACCTTATCTAGAGTGGCCAGGCAGCTGTGATTATTAAGTTATCCATTCTCTCATATAAGGATGAAAAAGACACTAAGAGGACAACTTACTTGCTGTCTGGTACAGGTGAGGCAAATGATTTGACAACTTCTCCATAGCAACATCTGCAATAGGGCCAAATATCACCACAGGTCTCTTAAAACCAGCTGAAAGGAAAATATTTGGAGAAAAAAGAAATCTGATAAGACTGGTTTTATATATAAAAGACAAGACCTTCAGTTACTATGCAAAATTAAGAATTAAGCTGAGGTGATTAAAAATATATTTTAAAAAAACTATTTCTCAGAGGTTTGTGCAACAGCATAATATAGAAAACTACTTTTACCAGCGGAGAAAGTAAGAGACTGTTTTCATTAACAGCTTTCTTATTCCTTCTAGTGGAATTGTATTTAGAATATTCTACATCTGAAAATGTACCGATCTTCATTTATCTTTCCATTCATCAAAACTCCATGAACCTTGACACAGTGGGTTTTGTGTGAATAAAGAAACAAATGATAAACCTACTGAAATGCAGCTTGAAGAAGCAAAGAAATGTAAAACTATGTTACTGCTCATGTCGAAGCAAGTGAAAACACAGTCCTTGGAGTTAATGGGGGAACGCCATTACCCCAAGTCTTCATCCTGGCATCAGGGATCTTCTTTAAAATACTCTTCACTGTTTGTTTTGTTCCAGAATACTGCCATGCGCTACTACCCAGAAAATCAGCTTGATCTGCTCACCACTAAGTAATATAGCTAGTTTACAGTCATGGAGATAGACCACATGAGCCATGATTACATTTGGACTGTTGAAAATACTTGGGTTCTATTTGCTCTGAACCTACTGTTGAAGTGCTATTTATGAAGACTGAGGTTGATCTCAGGCAAATGGACTGTACTTTCGGAGCTAGCCAAGAAGAATCCGAGGAAACACGGCAAGCCCTGCTGTTTCACCCCTTTTTAATTTTAAATCTTAAAACTGGCAGGTGTATTTTGGAGGCAAGAGAGAACAACAGCAGTTTAAAAGGGTAAAAAAGCTTTCTTACAGACTTATTAGTAGCATCCAGAAATCTCCATTCTGAGAAAAATGTCATCCCTTCCTGTTGTTCTAATTTAACACAGGTAGAAGTTGTTAGAAATCACTTTCTTAGCTGACCAAACATTTGGATGCTAAAGCAGCCAGCAATAAATGGGCAGCCAGCTCAAAGCAGTCTCACCTACCTTCACGCAACTGAACGCGCTCGTAAGCTGGGAATTTTGTGCTCACAGATACAATAGCTGTCAGATCTTCACGACTCTTCCTCAGGTTCTTCTTTGCTCCAGATCGCTGGCCACGTGTTCTCCAGAAATCTGCCCTATCACTTGAGCCATCTTTTTGGGCATTTTGAACACTGGCCATCTGTTCAGCTCTGACAGAAAAAGCAGTGAGCTCAGAACTAGTTAAGGAGGGCAAGGGTGCTTTCACTAATGAGCAATGGATTTTGAATTTGCAACAGATAATTTGCCAGATAGAAAGGAGTGGAGGTAAAAGCACATGAGTTCAGGTGCCTTTGCCTTGGAGCAAACACATTGTCAGAACAACGCTCCGACCTGCCACAGCTACAAGTTGCTGGGCAGAAATGAGTCCTGAGGTCTTAAACTGATCACTTAAAAAGCACAAATAAAAGAATGCAAATGCAAAGAGGTGGTGAGAGGGGGCAACTCAGAACTGAAGGCCTAAAAAATTACTGTCACTATTCTCTTCTCCATTAGGCCTCAAAAGTTTAAGTCACTAGAGCACAGAAACAAAGGCTGGTTTGGTCAGACCAATTCACAGAGAGGAGAAAATGTACTTACCAGGAAACAGACAAGGGAGTCACACAAGAAGTATATTTTGTAACTTGTGTGCATCATGTAATTGTGAGCTTTTTCTTCCATCATAAAATCACAACCACACTCAAGAACTTACAGTCTAAAAATTTAGCTACAGTCTGGTTGTTGTTTTAGGGTTTTTTTCTGTCTGATTAACTTTAATAGTTTTATGCATTGTATACATTTGAACAGTTATTATTACCTCCCATGAATTTTGATTAGGAAAACATATTTAAGCAAAAATGTTGCTGTGCTTCACTCAATACTTCACACAAAAATACAGACTACAGCTACCAAAAAAACTCCCAAAAAAACCAAACCAAACAATCCTGCCTCAGAATAAATACTTAAAATACTGTCCACAAGGATATACATAAGAAATTCAAGCACAGAATTCTTCTAAAGATTAATCATCAGAGTATTCTTGCATAAAGAGTCATGAGCTTCCTAAGGTGAAGGGTTTTTGTTTGTTTAGTTTTTTTGTTTCATTGGGGTCTTTTGTTTCTTTTGATTTGATTTGGTGAGGGTGAACAGACAAAGAAGAAGGTGGGGGAAAAAAGGAAAAACCTAACAAAAATACGACCCACCACCCATTTTCTGTAAGAGGAACTGAAGCAGCCACTGCTCAAAGCTTGGTTAATTGCTGAGACAGAAGTTCTGTGTCTGTGCTGTAAATAATGACCTGGTATGTAGGTAACACCATCCTCTCTCACTGTCTCCTTGCAGTTTTTATAGGCATGATTCTTGTAAAAATGAAGACAAAACAATTCTTCCATTCTTGTAGAAGGGAACAGAAAGGAAGAAAGGTATGACATAGAAAGCAAAGATGACTTCGTGAAGGGAAAAAAATCTTACTTCTAACAATGGGTAGGAAGACATAGAGCCACCTTACCTGCTCTTATTTGGAATGAGGCCCTTTTCCAGTTCATTTCCAATTCTCACAGCCAGCCAGTTTCCCAGTTTGCCATCATACAGCGTATCAACTACTCTAAAGATCTCCCCTCTGGTGAATGCTAAGCTCTGTGGTGACTCTTTTTCGCACTCAAAGTGACTCCTGATGAAGAATGAATCTCCTCTGCCACAAGCCATGATGTCTCTGTAGACTAAAACAAGACCTCCATTTTAGCTTATATCTTTTTACACGTGTTAGAAAGATTAAGCTGTGATTCTAGCAAATACAGCTTTGAAATTCTAAGCATCTGCTCAGAAAGATGTAAAAACTCAGATACACATTCCCCTACACACACTTATCAGGCGTGTTCTATACTTGTATGTGCACAGCCCTTACAGCTCCAGGGCAAAAGGCAGCTATGGTACTGCAGTCTTGGAACGGGCTGTGTCTCCCAAAAGGCAAGCAAGAAGCTTTTCTTGCTCCTTAACTGCTCATGAATAAAATTGTCCATTTTCTGCTGACCAAATCCCTTCTGACTGCCAAGGCACAGCAGATCTTCTCCCAGCTGCTACAGACAGAAAAGCAAAAGAAAAAGCAGTACCATACCACTTTTCAGGATTAAGAGTTGCTATTTGCTAATAATAAAAGACATGGAGAAGTAGTCTGAAAAACACATCACACATGCAGCCTTGAATGTATGGAATACAGCTATCTTCTTAACTAGTGAAAAGGAGATAAGCTAAAATGCTATTAAAAATAAGCACAAGAGAGATTATTTGTGGTTTCACTGACAAAGCACAGCTTAAAAGATTCATAGATATACATACATTTTTTTCAAAGCACCTACCTTCGTATTTGCTTTGAGCCAAAATTGTCACAGTTTCACCTTTGGGAATTTCTAAGAGATACAAAACAGCTTCCTCCCGAACAAGGCCTCTGAAGTCTTGAGTGTTTACCTACATAACAAAAAAAAACCCACAACAACTGATAAATCAACAATAAAAGGAATAACCACAGATTTTTCTTTCATCTGAAAAATCTTAATATTCTCTTCCCTTATTATTTTTACATATATCTATATCTATCTATCTATATATATATATGAAAGTAAATTATTGTCTCTTGTGAATAT
>VXBC01007233.1:61465-72554 GCA_013399945.1 Ploceus nigricollis
AGCTCTTCCATGCCTGGGGCCTGTTGCACACAGAAACCAATTAGTAAAACACACAGCACATAACTATTTAAATTATAATGTGAAATACCCCACTAAAAAACAGGTTTAAAAATAATTTGCATAGTCTAATATTTTGGGAGAATTAGTATGAAATTAATGTATTATAAATAATGACAATTTTTCTTTAAAAAGGAAAAAAANAATATATCACTATATAGTACAGGTATAGCCATTTCTGTGACACCGCTCAGAGACCTTTTTTTACCACATTTCCACTTAAAACTGATCACTTTTATCTTACATGATATAACCTGAAATCTTTCCAACATCACAGCTTAAAATATAATACAGAATAATCACCCAGCTGTGATGCATCATATAGTACACAGCCAGCCCCTTCAGTGTCTGCCCTGTAAAACTAAGAGAAAAATGAGCCACCGCACTGCAGAAAAATGACACTGAAAACATTTCAAAATGGAAAGCGTTCATTGCAGAAGAAAAATCCAGGCATTGCATAAGTATGTGCATGCACATACTCAAGCCACAGGTTTTATTTGTTTTTACTGAAAGTGGTCTTCCTTTATCTCAGAAGACTGAATCTCAGACAGAATCTCAGTTCAGACTTAATGGTCTTTTTAAAGGCATCACAAGGAGTAATGACAGCTAAACCCCAAAACATTAGACAGAGAAGTGACACAAGAAGTAACACAAGGTATGCATCCCTTGCATTTTCAGCATAAGACTTCTGGCAGTGCACAACTGTTCAGCAAGCTATGGATGTTACTTCTCACATGCAAAAAAAACCACCTTGTTGCATAGTTCCAGTTGATTCTGTGCACCACAAAGAGAAACTAAACCTACATTTTCCACTGCACATTCACTGTATTGAAAAACAAAAGTAAGTCCTGCTCAGAGACCCTGAAGGAATATGCAAAACATTCAGCATTCTTACCAGGAATTTTACAATACTGAACAGTGTTAAATTTCCACTGTTCTGCCAGAAAATGAACAATGCTTTCCAGTCTCCAGAACCTCTGGTGTCTAATTAAAAAGAAAATTAGAAATAGATGTAGGAGATGATGGCTTATATTGAAAGTAATACATGTAAGTAATTGTTTCTAAATTTTTACTTGTCTAGGTCAGACAAGAATGTGTTCATAACTATTAGTATTAAAACATATGTGTCTTGGGGTCAGTGTTGAATGTGCTGAATCACATAGTAAAATTATTTTATCTGGTATTGCCATTTAACCAGCTAACATGTCTAAGCTTTCAGCTATCTGAAACTGAACTCACTCGATACATTCCCTTACATAGAATCTCTGCCACAAGTGAAAAACTGCTCCTTAACTAAGCTCTTCTTTTGAACTGCTGTGATGCTGCCGTAAATGGAAGTGACTAGGCTTGCTTATCTGGCACGTAGGGAACAGCTTACCTACTACGGACCCTTCCTACAGTTCTGCTTTTCTATGTATTTTTAAGCTCTGCAAAAAATGAGTCTGGGCTGAAGAGGGGTCTCAGTGTCATTTAAATTCATCTGTCTTCACTGAATAAACTTTTAGAAATGAAAGTCAGTACGAAATGATGGGTAAAATCTGAAGGACAAGCAGATAGGTTCAAATTTTGTAGAAGCAAAAAGATGAAAAATCTTTTCCATCCTCCTCTTGGTAAAAAAGCCTCAACAACTTACACATGTAACACAAACATCACTTAAATTCAGTTTGCACTGTATGCAGCTCCTACCAACACTACCTCCCAGCCAAGAATACTGAGGCCAGCTCTGAGCAGGCTCAAGAATAAGGCAGGCAGAAGGCACTCATGGGGAGCTTACTACCCATAGGGACAGAGACAGGCCTGAGAAATGACTGCTTATTCAGTACAACACTGCAGGAAAAGGACTGTGGAAAGCACTGTAAAGGTATCAGGGACAGATGTAAGGATATGAAACAGGAAACTTACGGGAATTTCCTTCCAGAAAACTAGGCCTTCCATGAGCAGTGGCATAAGTGCAACCTTGTGCACAAGTGGAAAGATGTATTGGGTAGTAAACCAAAGCATCATAAGCCTACAGAGTTAAGGTTACTTTACTCTGACAAATAAGTATTATGGTATCTGGTCAAAAAAANAAAGAGAAACTACTGCCTACAGACACAAAAATTAAGGTCTTGCAAGATGCCAAAACCATAGTATAATCTCATTTGTGCCTAGAAAAAGATCCTCATAGTATCAGTGACCATTTCAGGTACATTCAGTGTAAATATTTGGGGTTTATTTGTACCTTGAAACTGTTACTGAAAATTCAACATAAGATAATTAAGCAATTAACTTTTAAATTCGCAAGTATTTGTTAAAGTAATCCATTTTTTGAAACTGCTCCTTGGGAAACTGTCTCCCATTTGCTGTACTCTGCATCAGGGAAGGAAAGCACACTATGTACTTGCAAAACTGATTTTGTACAATGCAATTACCAAGACAAGACAACTACTTCTGCTGTACTGATAAAAAAATGCAGGCTCTGCAACACAGTTCAAAGAACTGAATGGTCACCTTGGAAGCCCGTAAGGCAAAAACAATCTCTAAACAGGAATCTCTTTTAATTACAAAATGTACTACTGCTTGCCATTGTCACGATGCTAACCCATACCGTCAGAGTAATGAAGAAGAGAAGACTGAGAGGGAGGGATAGACTACAAATGTTACAAATCATCAGTCGGGGACTTGATCAAAACTAACAACTAAGTCTCCACCCGAATTGCGAAATTCCTGTACTCCACATTTAGTGATGTGACTCTCCTCTGAATGCATCAAGTGATGAGTCATGAAAAGCCTTCATCACCTTGCCAATTTCTTCATACTTCATCTGTAAGGAAACACAAAGGGATCCTGAGCAGCTTGTGCATTCCTTACAGGATCGCAGTTTCACTGCAAGATTGCACACCAAAACACTGGAGAGAGAAAGGCAGGCAAAATGGTTAAGAACCCCACCTCCAGTTACTAACAGTAACTGTTTTACCACCCAGGTTTCACACAGACAACAGGCTACCTGCATAAATGCAAATTACTGTAATTAGCTAGTCTAAATTCATTAGGGACTGTAGTCAGTCCGTTTTTAATTAGAACACTGTAGTCGGGATTTGCTTAAATCTGTCTAATGCTCACATACTAAAATGACAGGTGCTTTCTAAATACCCGAAATAGACTGTTTAGCAGAATCTCTGGCAGGAAACTAGTCAAAGTGCTAAAATCGCCAGTGTGCAACAAACAGGCAGCTGTTGCAGCTCTGACAGTCATCAAAAGATTTACACAATTACTTGCTACTGAGAGATCACCGAAGACAACTTCATTCATGCTGAAAGAAGAACAAAACCAGAAGACCTGCCACAACAATCATCTGGCTGTAAAAGTGAGTTGGAGAGGGGAGGATATATGAGGGGAGGAGGGGAAGAAAAGACATGGAGCAAGATGCAACAAAAAGCAACTCACGTGCCCTTTCAAAATCCCCAACTTTTTGACTGCATGTGACCACATTCTCTGCAGAGCTTGAGCTGTCTTCATTGTTGCAGGATATAATCTGTGAGGGAACGCCGTACATCCCGTCTTTTCATCTGTTTCCACCACTCAACACGGTTATGTAATTCTAATACAATAGTGGCCTACATACTCGAACAAATCCTGCCGTCAGTTTCACACAGAAACACATCAAAACCACAGCAAGGAAATGTACTGTGAGTTTAACTAACTCCCAGTTTCAGAGATCCCAGGAAAATGCAGTGCTGCAATCTTATGTTTGTTTATTTTTAAAAGAAGTGTCGAAAATAGATCACAATGCAGCACCTTATTTTTCTTCCAAGCACATAGGGGCTCACCCCACCAGGAACCTAATTTAAACTTACAAGAAAAGAGGCTTAAGAAGCACAGTGCAGATGATCTGAAAATTCATATACTGACTATAATATTTTACAGGACTATGCGGGCTTGGCTCCAGCAAGAAAAAGGAGAAATAAATACAAAATTATACTCTCTGCAAATAACAGCATTTGTCATCAAACACTTAGTAAAGTATCATTTGTAAGAACAATAAGCTAATTGTACAGCCAAACAGATAGGTTACTTTATTGGAAAATAGGTCAAGCTATCACTCCCATTTTTGCTGCATGAATGCTGTGAAATTTAAGCCTCAAGTGAACTTTTCCCCTAGACTTTATTTAAAGTTTCACGGACAGTGAACAGACAGGAAGACATACCAAGTTTTGTACACAATGCTAACCAAAACCTCCATACACAGATTTCATTTTTCACTAGTAGAGCAATTTTAACTGCTAAAGAGTATTAATTCAGACAGCAGTGGAAAATGTGAGGGGTTGTGTTGTTCATTTTTTGGTGGAGTTTTTTTTGTTGGATTGTTTTTGGGGTTTTTTTGGGGGGGGATGCAGTTAGGAAGAATAGTGGGTAGGAGGGCCACAGCAGGACAATGCAAGTGTTCAAGTTTTTCCACTCAAAATGAAGACTGAATTCAGCATTCTGTATTTTGACTCTGACCCCACCTCTGCATTAGCCAGCTGAACTAGGATGAACAGAGGCTTGCACCTTCATCATCGAGCTGCCAACAGTGAACAACAAGGAGATCCAGGAAAAGCACAAGGACACCAGCCCCCAACTCAGGCTACCCACTTGGACGTGAGTAAGACTTTTATTAGAGTTTGGCCAAAATAGTTTAGAATCTCCATCAACATTTCTAAAGAGCACATTCCTCTCAACAGACTCACATTCACAGTTTCCAAAACTGGTATTTATTTATTTATTTTTACAAAAAGGGCAGGAAAAAGAAACAAATGTAAGTATGTCTTTGAGACTTCTCTAGCCTTGTTTTCTTAGCTTTTCTGTTTTCCTCCCCCTTGCCCTGAAAAAGCTTCAGAAGCACTCCGAATTGAGAAGAAAAGACCATGATGACATAAGAGAATAAAAATTGTGAAACATTATCCATGAGCTGTAGCAGTTATAACAGCAAGGACTCTTCTTTGTTGGTTTTGGACTATCCTTTTTCTCTAAAGGAATATAACGAGAAAAATGAATCAATTGTTTCCACCAAAATTTAAAATGAAATTTTTCTGAAAAGAAATTTTAAAAAATAACCAGGAAATCTAGGAACGTTGCTGCAAGTGAAGAGACCAGAGAGTTAACAGAAAGATGCAGGTGTTTGCATTTGGATGTTTCATTTTGAAGGAAAACAATATCTCCAGAATAGGAATACCTCACTTCAATCCTTTTAAACGAGATAGAAAAAAATTTCGAACAAGCATTGTCCCAGACACTGTCCTTTCACTTTACCTGCATGCTTCTTCACAAAAAAATAACTATGAAGGGAAACTATAATCTAACTTCACTCCTAGCACAAGATTATAAAATTACAACCCTTTTACATATCACACCTATTATCCACAGACATTTAAAACTGAAACTCTTTTTAAAAGCAACCTCAATTCCAATGACAAGATACACACTTTGGTTCTTTCTGGGAGTCTATCCTGACAATAAAATGTTTGTGAATCATGTGGGGAAAGAAAACTAAGCATGATGATCTGGTTTATAAACTGAGGAAGGTGAAAAGAAAACAAGAGCTCTCAAAAAACTCAACCGAGCAACCTCAGAACATCACAACAAAATCTTAGAGCAGCAGGCTGCATCTCTCCACTCACCCTGGTCAAAGTTTTACGCCTAGCACTATGTTTTGATCTCTTCTACAAACAAGGAAGAAAAAGGGTGTTTCTTCACAGATAATCTACACAAGCAAGACACAATCTGTCCAAGCAAGCAGAAAGGACACCTTAAACAGTCTTATTGGCTCCATTATGGAAGTAACACAAAAGAAAGAGGTCCTTGCTCTCCAGCTTTTCCTGTCCCCCTTCATATGCTGCTATGGATGTAAGCATAGAAACCTTGAAAGCTGAGTCTAGATTTTCCCTAAAGACCGACTTATACAACAAAACTAAACAAGAACTTCAAGTTTAAGCGAAAGCTATCCACTTTTAAGAGACAGAGGGGCAGGGACTTTTCTAGCCACTGATAGGAATAACCAGGTTGAGGCAGTCCAAAGTTCCATCAAGATGTAAGTATTCCTGGTCTCAAAGACCAGGTACACTATCAGAGAAACTACCCTTACATCTCACCTGCCCTCATAAAGGCAATTATGACGGACAGAAAAGGATGGCCTTAGATTTACAGGCTTTCAAAGATCCTGATCCACTTCAGTTTCTGGATAACACTAAAGAAATGCCCTCTGTATAGAGTGGAGGCTCAGTGAAATAAAAAGTAATCTATACATTAGTGTGCAGTGTGAAGCACCACATCTCCTCTTTTTCAGCTGAATGCCATAGCCCAGGTTATTAAAGATGTCTACAAAATTATGATGATGCAACACAAGGTGCATAGCCAGAGCTTGCAGAGCTTCACTATTCTTAACATAGTGAAATGTGACTGAAGAGGAACAGCACCTTTACCAGGCCCTTCCGGTGCAGTGAGGAACCCACTTGGAAGAAGGCTCCAATTGCTGTGTTCTCATGAATTATCTGTGTATGATATAGCAGACCTTTGATAAGGATCCAGGAAAATGAGAGAAAACTACTTTTACCCATGGATTGTTCACAATACAGCCAACATCTCACACAAAAGGAGGTACCTTATTTTTTTCCAATAAATGCTCTGATTCAGAGAAGCATATCCTATTTTTCATATAAGTTCCTGCACCAATACAGCAACTCTCAGAACAGCAACAGATCCTCCTCAAGAAACAGGTTCCTAGAATGGTGAATGGCTCAAATTAAATAAAGAGAAGTGATAAAAAATGGTTTGCAAAGATATCCAGTAGAAGAAAAGATAACTGCTCTTCAACAATGCCAGAAACTCCTTCTCTTTCCTCCTGGGGGCACAAAGAAGAAATTTACGGTACAGCTCCATGTTAAAAGATCATCAATTCTACTTTCACATTCCAGTAAAATCAAAAATGGTGGCTAACATCACAATGGGTTATATTATCAGGATGCAGGAAGTTGGGAAAAAAAAAAAGTCACAAACTGTACATATAAGTATACTTCTGCAATGGAATGGAAATTTTTGAAGGAGAAGAAAAAATTCACATAGAAATGAGACAGACAATCCTTTCTTCCTCTTCCCTCTAAAGGAGAATTATCAGTTACATTATAAAAGGTTTGCTTTCACCCAAATTACTCAACAAGAACAAATATTAGCAAAATACTTTTGCTCTATTGGCAAGGTAACAAACACATTCATCAGCAACCTAGTCAAGTGGACGTTGTCCCTGCTCATGGCAAGGGAGTTGGAATTACATTATTTCTTAAGTCCCTTCCAACCCAAATCACTCTGTGATTTTGTGTATTACCAGACCTTGTGTCAGAAACTGGGTTTTTTACACAATGCATGTAGAAACAGCAATAGGAAGGGCTGCCTAAAAAGACCTAAAGAAAACATAAATTGAGCATAATGTTTCTAAAAATTTGGTTTTCACAGTTAAATAAGATAAAATCATGGTAAGTTGAATGTCAGTATACAGAAACATAAGCCATTCTTCATGTGAAAGACAAGATATTGTTTAAAGCTTTTCTTAATCATATTTCACCCAGAAGTTATACCATTCGGTTGCTATAAATTGCAAATTCTATCTAAAACAGTACTGCAAATACTGCATGAAGTACAACAAGCCTATTCCAGGCATTCACAAACCAATCTTTACTTCTTAAGTTTCATGAAAACTTTTAAAATGACCAAATGAGAACGGTTAACTACAGTTAACAAAACAATAATGAAAGGGTCTTTTGTTTTCGCTTCTTTCAGGAATAGTATGAATCCATCATGACAACAATGCCCACAGTCATTACTTGACCGAGCACTATTTCACTACGATTTTTGCTTCCAGTTAGCAAAACTACTACTTCCTACAAATCAACCAGTACCAAAGCTCTCAGCTGCAGAGCCAAGAGCATAATTTAGGTTTCTTGACTTCAAGTAGCCTCAGTGTTGTGCAAGGAAGCCAACACACAGATTTCCTCCATTTCTGTCAAATACAAGTCTTGCAGGGAAACAGCCCCTGGAAACAGCCCCTGGAATCAGAAAACAGGGATCAACCTTCTCCCATTGTGGGAGTTTGAGCCTAACAGGTGAGGAAGAATTCCAGGGTGGCAGAACCTGCATTCATTTTTACCTCTTGTTGCACTACAACACAACAAATGCCTTCCAGACTGCAAACTGAACCAGAATCCACTCCTACCCAGAACAGGGGAGATGAAGGGCAACAGCATTGTTCATCAAACTACTGAGAATATTAATTGACAAATGCATCTAGGTCTCATTTGCATTGGAGCCCTGATATTACCATTCACAGCATAATGCCCCAAATCTCCCAGTGCGCAAAAAATTGTTTAACAAATTAGCCCAAGGGGATGGAAAAAGGTTTCACACACAGAAAAGATCTATGCTGATCTGGATCTTTGACAAGTTGTGTGCTTTTTAATGCAAAATATATCACTTCATCCAGCTCACAGCATTTAAATTACAAACAAAGCTTAACTTAAATGAAGGATATCACACAATCTGCCCAGTGCAGCAGTCTCTGCAGTAGCATTCTTCAAATGGCTCACAGTGATGAAACAACATCCCCAGTTAAGAGAATTTTTGCAGGAATTTGCCCAAGCACAGTTTAAAAAAAAAAAACAACCCCACATCAAAATAGAGGCACGGGATTTGAGTTTTGTAAATATTTAATTTTTCTGCAATTCCAAAACAGACAGGGACTAACCTGGACACTGAAGAGAAGACAGTAAATGTGGCATAAGGCATTCTTTTGGTGGATTTTAGCATAGGGCACATAATCGCTGGATAGTTTTGTTTTGTTTCAACTCCGTATTAAAGAAGGACCTAAATAAAAATAGGGAGACTGCACATATAAATATCTGAACAATGCATACACTAGACTCTTTGGGGAAAGAAAAAAAAGCAACTTGTTTTTGGGGAAATTTTTTTCAGTTCAAGACAGTAAGATACTCTCTAGGAAAACTGCATTTCCTACATATTTTTACCAAACATTTATCAATGATATTGAAAATTTTCAGAAAATGGGACAAGCATTTTTAAAGGAAGAAAAGGGAGAATCAGGATTTTCTTAAAATATTTTGAGGTCAAGTCACAATTCACCTTAGAAATTGCTTATGAAAATCTAAGGTGTGTTGTATTTTTAATTTGTTTTAATTTGTTTAATTTAAAATTTGTTAATTTAAATTTAATTTTAATTTTGAAAGCACCTTGCTTTCTTGGTGCTTTATCCTTCTCAGACTTACTGAAGTTTCCTTGACTCTAAAAATGAGCACCTTTGGAAGATTCTCACAAGACCAACACCCCTCTTCATCTTTGGCTAAGCAGTTTTTCCTTCCCAAACACAAAACCTCATAGGCTGGGGTACAGCTTTGCAAGGTATGAACTAAACAAATTCTTTCTGACCATCACAGTTTCCACACTCCTCCCGCTCATTTACATGCAGTCCCTTGACTCTGTGAATTCTGCTGTTCAGTTCTTAAAAAGAAGCCAAGACAGCTTTCTAAAGCCACAAAAACATCCTCATTTTTTCTCACTGAATTACTCTCTTGCCATTTCTGTCAGCTGAACTGGCAGGCCAAGGGAGATGGCAGAACAAATATTAGAACTCTGCAGCTAAATTCAACTTGGACAACAGATGAGGCTTCAATTTTAAGGATGTACCAGGAAAACAAGATTTTATAAAAGGGATAGATTAAATCATAGAATCGTTTAGGTTGGAAATGGCCTCCAAGATCAGTGAGTCCAGCTGTTAATTTAACACTGCCAGTATCACCACTAAACCATATCCCTAAGAGTACACCTACATGGCTTTTAAATACCTCCAGGGATGGTGACTCAACCACAACCCTTGGCAACTTGTTCCAACGTTTGATAACCCTTCCTATGAAGAAACCTTTCCTAATATTCAACTGAAACATTCTCCTGGCACAACTTGAGCCTATGTCTCATTTTGTCACTAGCTGTCTGGGAGAAGAGACCCACACCCCGGATACACGCACCTTTCAGGCAGTTGTAGACAGCAATGGGGTCATCCCTGATCCTCCTTTTCTCCAGGCTAAACACCCTGAGCTCCCTCAGCTGCTCCTCACAGGATTTGTGCTCCAGACCCTTCACCAGTCCTGTTTCCCGTCTCTGGACACGCTCCAGCACCTCAATGTCTTTCTTGGAGTGAGGGGCCTAGAACTGAGCACAGGATTTGAGGTGTGGCCTCAGCAGTGCTGAGTACACATGGACAATCACTTCCCTCATCCTGCTGGCTACACCACTGCTGATACAGGTCAGCATGCCAGTGGCCTTTTTGGCCACCTGGGCACACGCTGGTCCATATTCAGCTGCTGTCAACCAGCAGCCTCAAGTCCTTTTCTGCTAGGCAGCTTTCCAGCCACCCTGTCCACAGCCTGTAGCACTGCTTGGGGTTTTGATGAAAGTGTAGGATCCATCCTTTGGTCTTGCTGATCCTCATACTGTTGGTCTTGGACCATGGATCGAGCCTGTCCAGATCCCCATACAGACCCTTCCTACCCTCCAGCAAGCAGATCAGCACTCTTGCCCAACTTAGTGTCATCTGTCCAGATCATCAATTAATTTATTAAAAAGGATGAGACCCAGTACTGAGCCCTAGGGAACACAAATTGTTACTGGCAATCAGCTGGCTTTAAGCTCATTCACCACCACTCCTTGGGACTACTCCATGCTCCTGGCTAGATGGCCAAAAAGAGACAGAGAAAAAGACTTCTATGGAAAATACAGGAATACAGATGTTCCCAAGTGGCTTTAAGGCTACTTAATAGTATGAGAAAATAAACATTTATTGATTGTCCCACTCTGATCTGGTGTGCTGGTGTGGCCCCACCTCAAGTCCTGTGTGCAGTTTTGGGCACCACAATACCTCAAAGGATATAAAGCTATTAGAAGCAAGCATCCAAGATGGTGAAGGGCCTTGAGGGAAGCTGTATGAGGAGCAGCAGAGGTCACTTGGTCTGTT
>VXBC01007233.1:101386-115686 GCA_013399945.1 Ploceus nigricollis
CCCCAGCTGCGGCTGCCGCCCCTGTAGTCCAGGGGTGCCTTCGCCGGGCTCCCCCGGCCCACGCCCGCACACACCAACACCCGCGGCGGCGGCAGGGGAACAGGAAATACCGGTCGCAGCCCGGTGCTCCGCGCCGCTGAGTCACCGCGGCGAGGCCGCCCCGCCCCCCGGCTGTTCTCTGCCCGTCCCGTCTCCCGGCAGGGGACCCCGGCTCTGTCTCCCAGGTCTGGTCCCCGGCTCTGCCCGAGGCACCCCGCGCCGGGCCCAGGCAGCAGAGCGGACCTACGGGCGGGCACAGCGGAGCCCTGTCGCCGCTGGCAGGGCGCACCGTCAGCCAGCGCAGCGCTTGGGTGTGTTTTCCGTTTACATCAGTGTGTTGTTTGGAACTTGGGATCATTGCCCATCTGAACCTTTCTAACGGGAAGACCTCTGAGACAGCCTTTAACTCCACAGCGCAGTGTTCCACGTACGCCTCTCAATCTGCTTTTCCCTGCCCTTTATCACAGAATAGCTGCGGCCACTTTATTGACAGCTCGGGAGAGCTGTGTTCAACACCACCACTCTCAGCTGAAATACACAGGATTAGCAGAAGGCAGAGTAGCTCCATTTCCAGGCCAGAACACCCCGCGTCACTCTGCAAGTCCACTAATACTGTTCCCGAAACTGTAACATACCATGAGAGAAATACACTCCAGGCTGGCATTCCACAGGTATCAGCTTTCGGCATCACTGCTGTCCTGCAGCTGAGATGAGAAAGGCAAGGCCAAACAGCTCTGGCAGGATTCTTTGGAGTCATATTTCTTTTGCATTGTAAAGCACTAAATGTCACCAGGAATTCCTTATCTGCTGTCTTATCTGGTGGACAGTTAAACTCCTTGCAAGCCCCTCTAAAATTAAACAGCACACTCCCACCCGTATCAGGCCTGCGGAACAAAGTCTACTTAAAGTTTTATGGTTTGTTGCTATTTGCAGGTGAGAAATATACTAGATTCCCACTGCATTTCTAATTCAGATAAATTTCTTCCTCAATAGGTACAGTTCATGCACTGTATCTCATACAGAAAGTAAGATAAGGAACGCAAACAGTATTCTTCATGAAGGGGCTGGACTTTGGAAGGAGGCCCTGAAAGAACCTATTTTATTAGAGCAAATATGAAACTGCATTCAGATATTGTATGGAAAAGCCTGCTTCTAGCTATTGTTAATAATTAACATGCATGTGCATACACTAACCTTCAAGTACGTATTTCAGTCTAAAAGCCCCAACAGCAAAAATCAGAGGGAAAAAAAAAAGACTAATTCAGGGCTAATTTATAAACTTGGTGTTTTCAGTCACCTGGAGACTAATTCCATGATCAGCAGGTAATGCAATATTCCTTTCAGGCAGATTCAAGGCACAGGAAATGGAAATTTCATTTTACTTCCAGGTATGTGTCAGACTACTTGGTTTACACTGTGGTGGGTGCCTTTTTCCTTAATGAATGTTTTAAAACTTCTTCTGTTAGTTCTCCAAATCTTTTGTAACAGTGGCCTTAGGATGTTTGGTTAATGTTCCTAAAATGCTGTTAAGAGGAGTAAGACTATGGACACATTAAATATATAACTGATTTCTTTTAGTGCAACAGTAAAGAACATTGATGGCTAGCAGAAGAGCCTAAATTCAGAAAGTAACAGTGCTTGCAAAATTATTCATTGTGTTACTGATCACTTTGCGTAATTACCACGACACAAAAAATTTTTAAATCAATTCAGCAAACTGGAGAGGGCAGCAACATTACATGCCTTATTTTAAACATCTATTGTTTTCTTATCTAAACTTGTCTGTCTTTCCTTAACCTGAATTTAAAAAAAAAAAAAAAAGTTTGTAGTTAGGAACTGTTTAGAATACTTTAATTGTTCATGGCTCTGTTTATCCTATCCCCAGCAAAGCAATCTCCACTGGTCACCTCCCTCGGTAAAAGGCATGAATACTGTCTTTGTTCTACAACTACTAGAAGTTCAATTTATATAAAAGACAATTTGGGAGAGAGATGGATGTAATGCCACACTATTTTTTCTTATCTTTATACAGGAATTAAAAAAAAATCTCAATAGCAAAATGGACTGGAACATGTTTGATTGGTTACAGTTATAAATAGCGGTGTGGAATAAATTTAAAATACCATTCCCTAAAGGGCCACATGAAGCAGTTTGCCCCACATCTCTCCTCACCCTGCCAACGACATCAGCTGTTGGGCAAAGCTAATTTCTTCCTGATAGACTTTGCTTCTGCCCCTCCCATGCTTCCTTTACTATTCTGAATGTTCTTCCAGGTTTTCTGGCAAGCCTCTGCCTTCCTTCCCAGGACTTCCACATACTACAGAGCTGGTTAGCACAATCGTGGAGTTCAACCACTAACCAGAAGCTAAAAATAATGAAACACAAACCTTCCTGTAAACCCCCTTTCTTTTATTCTAGTACTTCCACTTCAGGACAGGCCTTTATCCCATTTATTTAAGTTGCCAAAAGACACTGGGAATTTTAAGGAAATAGGATGTAATGATTTTATCACATGGAACAATCCTGCAAAGGAGAGGTAATGTTTTCTTACAAATTACCCACAAGTGGAAAAGAAAACAAACAAACATCAGAAAAGAACTTAGGTCAGATTAGCAGCTGGTGAAAATTGTGGTATACCTAAAAAAAGCCCAACACACTCCAGTTCATGTGCTGAGCTTGGGCAGCCAGTAGAGCTACGAAATGGCAGCTCATCCTTCCAAAATATTCTGCATGTTCTCCTTCATCAACAATGGAGCAACTGCATTGTGGGAAAAAGTACTGTCCATAACACAGTGTTTCTTATTAATACTGTCTGTGCATAGTCTATATTTAATGATTGTCCTTCAGCTATTTCTTTTGGGAGAGGTGAAGTAAAGTTCCGTAAGTTACGGAAGTAAAAAACAGTACAGAAGTGTTACTTGTCTTGGGGCAATAAGCAGTCTGACATTAGGACCAGAGCTCATTCTGTGCCTCCCTTATACAAGTGTGATGGCTCATGGGAGTCCTTGCCCCCTACTTACAAATTGATGCAAGTATTAAAGCAAAAAATGAGTCATGTCCTATGATTCATTTTGTACATCGAGATAAAACTCATTCTACCTTGCTGACGCTATTCATTTTCAGCTAAGATTAAATCCATTTGTTACTCAGATACCTAAACCCAGGAAATTGTTTGAATAAATAGGAGTAGCATTACAGATGAAGGGCATGGCATGTAAACTGTGAAAGCTGAACTGCTCTCATAAATTTCACGTCAACTGGCCACATTGGACAGAATCTTTCCAGTATGTGTTTTAAGAAACAGAAAGAATTTAAAAGTATGCACATGTCTGTGGCCTTCACCCTTATCATCAAACCCTCGAATCACACCTTTACATAATGAATTAAGAATTTCACATGCAATTTTATTTCGGTATAAACATTTCTACCAGACGTAAAGGAATGGAAAATGACCTTCCAAATATGAATCAGATGCATGTTAATGGTCATATTGCATGCAAACACTTAAGAAAATAATTTTTGGAGAAGTAAATTCAAAAAAATAATTACAGGTGGTCAGGCAAAGGAATAACCAGGTATCCTTGATCCATATATCAAGTGATTAACTTCTACACAAACTTGTTTAAATGACTATCTGAAATTGTAGGAGATTGAGCTAAATATTATAAAAGTAACTACATTAAAATACATATTTCCATATGCTATAAATTATCTTCAGTGTTCTTAATTCAGAAGAGCAAAAACATATTCTATTTTTACCCCCTGTACTTTTTTGAAAAAACATGCTTTACTCTTATATTCATGAGGTCTGGGAGTCATTGTATTTACCTCATCCAGTAGAGCTGAAATTTATGTTGATTGTAAAACATGCACACAGCATGAACCATTAACCAAGAGCTACCTCCACTGAAACATTTCTCTGTTTAGTAGTGAGAAATAGCAGGTAACAATGCTTATACTCTAAATGCAAATACTGGGCAAGAACACTTTACAATTGTTTTTCAGTGACAAAATCAATCCTTACCTGTTGTCAAGCTAGCTAGAGAATCATGCCAAACTAACCACAGCATCAGAGAAACAAAAAAGAAAAATATTGTGCACTGAACATCTTTTCATACAATCTGCAAGAATATGGTATAATTTTTCCCTCATGCATTAGTCAACAATTTGGTCCTTCCATTTTATAGGCAGTTAAAACCTGCAAGTTGTGATATTAAAACAGTGCAACGGCTGAAGTATTGCCGTTCATGATTTCTTTTAAATGTTTTTGTTGTAAGATCTGGAGTATATAGTTTATTTCCTTCACATATTTAATAGCCTAACGAAGACAGCTTCATCCGCCTAAGAACAATACTTGATTCTAAGAAATTTCTCCATCAGCATGGTACCAGGGGGAGACTTGCAATATCATGGTGATAAGAAGATAATCTAAAACCATTGAAGAAATGCAGTAGAATAATATTAATGCAAATTTTAATGAACTTAATTTTGCTAAGCTCAAAAAAAAAAAAGTATTTTTACTTTTTGAAGAACAAAACAGTACAGAAAGATAAATGCACAGTAACAGGATTAAATGTTTGCAGAGATATTGCTAAACTTCACATACTAGCTTTTCCAGTTCCATATCATGCTCAGAGCCACAAAAATGTCTAAGTAATTTAAAGTTTAGCTCAAAAAAAAATCCTGAGGTGAAACACACTACAATTTAGAATTTGGAGAATAGCAAGTTCTGCAATACTAAGGAAAAAACTGTCATTACATGCACTATGACATGTTAACTATGACTATGATGTATTACAATAGCCACAAATTTTGAGGAATACATTCACAGTACCACAATTTATGTCAATGTAATTCACAGGCATTTCTGGTTTTGGGTGAATGTTTCACCAAGAAAAGTTCAGTGTTTGTGTGCTGGTCAGAAGTCACCAGGTGGTCAGTCCTTAAATGCAAACAAGTCTACAGAAACTAAAAATTCATGACTTCTGCAGGAAGAAAGCAAGACATGAAGTGATAGGATGGGCGACCTCAACCATGTGTACTGCACAGACTCAAACAGCACACAGAAATCCAAAGACTGAGCACTAGAGAAAAAATATATTATTTTCATTTTTGTTGCACAATATACTGATGCCAAGAAAAACAACAGAATTAAGCTCAGGTACTTCAGCCTAAGAAAGAGCTTGGCTTGAGGTTAAAGTCTTTAAAACTTCCATGAGGTAGAATACAATCAAGTGTCTTCTTTCCCAGAATATATTAAGCAGGACAAATCCAATTTAGTTTTTAAAGCTGTTGAAAGCTCTTTTGATAGTAGTTCATGAAGAGATACTCTGTCATGAGAATACACCCAATTCCGTCCAGTCCAGTCATAGCGCTTGGGCCCACTAGAAAAAAAACACAACAGAACATCACACACTGTGTAAGTACACATTATTTCAGGAGAACTGCTGGAAGCCTGCATGCATAATGTATGCCACAGAGTGCCCAGGAAAAGGAACAGACAGCATGGGGAACGGCTGGTGGGCAGTCTGAGGAAGTGGAGCAGAAAAGGCCTGCTATGTCAGGAACTACTGAGCCATCAAACAGATATATCTGAAAGGTGACAAGATACATCAGTCACTCCTAGGGGAGACAAGCACTTTCCCTTCCTGCTTTTGGCACTGATTTCCCCACAATTCCTTCCTTTATCCCAATCTTCCCTCAGAGATATAATTTTCTTGCACACAAATATCACAACAGGTATTTGTATAATGCTGAATTAATGCCACTGATTGGTTCTTGCAAATATTCTAAGCACAGCAAAGCACAAATAATTGCATTTTAAATGCAACAAAAAAATTTAGCCCCTGAAAGCAAATCTATTGGTATGTGGGAGATTTATAACTAAAATGCTATTTTTCTCTGAGCTATTATATTGTAACTGGCTTGGTTTTTCCAGGCCTACATTAAGTATCAAGAAAGAAACTTGAACACCTGGGTTCTACTCCAGACCTTGCTATCCACTCAGTTTTCCACATGTCAAGTGGGAGAATGATTGAAAGGTACTCACTGCTGTTAACATTAGAGAAGCAAAGAAAGCAGAAAGGAATTAAATGATCATCTGGGATAAATGGAGAAACCCTTGATTTTGTAGGACATGTACTGTGGAACTCATCAACATGCACAGTCTGCTAGAAAACAGACTATCCTGTACATACATAAGAACAATCTGCAGGTTCTCTCTCTACAAGCATAAGCACTGACCTGAACCTTGACTATCCTGAGTTACTCACAATAGTCAAATGAAGAACTTTCCAACCACTGCTCAATGTATGAGAAGTTACAAAGGCAAGCACAAATCCAAGTCACTTTCACTGAAATCTCACTGTCTGTATCAGAAGTAGTAAGTGTTTGAATCAGGGTTATGTGCTCCAGTTATTTTACTAAGTATTTCTCACTTCACCTCTGCAGCACAAGCTTATGTTTATACTCTCCTGCACCTAGAAAATGATGGAATGGGATCCTGTCATTCATGAAAATCAGGTTAAGGCAGACCATTTAATCAATGACAAAGAAATATGTGTATTATCTGAACTGGTTTTAAATGTTATGCAGTAAATATCAGTGATAAGGTTAGCATATGAAACACCTTCATAGCTCTATGAATCTCCAAAAGACTGGACAAATGTGACTTTCATATTAACGGTTTAAGCAAAGATCCGGTGAATTCTATAAAATGCCTACCAAGTTAATTATAGATTAAATGTATTTCTCATGGAAAAGTCTGCATATATGTTTCAACCATAAGAGAAAAGAATTAAAATATCACATTAAGGTATTGCTAATATTCTGTAAGGTTGAAAAGTCTTTTCAGTCAGGAGCTACATTAAATTACTGCAATCACACTGCTCGCAGGTTGCACACATCCCCTCATGCCCCTTTTTTGTAACTGTCAACTAAGTAAAGTTTTCACTCAGGTATACAGATACTCAATAGCAAATAGATGGCCAAAAAAAATTCTAAGAAAAATGTCTCACATCTTGACAAATTTGACTCCCTTGGGATATAAGACTAAAGGTGACCATTTACTGTAAAAATGCTCCAAAACATTCAATGCAAGCAATTACTGGCAGCAACATTTGCTTCTTTCACTTCCCAGCATATTGCAGTTAAGAAGATGACAGTTCAGATCATACAGTATTTGCTGGAGTTGTCTTTCATAAGTTAGGAAATAAGTGAACACATAGCATCATGTTCCAGGAAATACCACTGTTTATCTAATATCAGTTAAGGGAGTATAAAAAAGGAAAAATTTAACTTTTTTCCTCAAACTCCATATTCTGGAACACATATGTCTTAGCTCACCTGCAGCTAAACAGACAGGAATTATCTGAATTTTGTTTTATAAAGAGATGAAGCCCGTCAGTGATGTAAAAATCTTATAAGCTGATTCCTTCACCATTAACACTTATCAGCTCCCTGGGTTCTTTTCCAGGGATAGTGGCAAAGAATACAGATTTTGAGGGGAGACAGCTACAGCATTTTCCCACTTATTTGGCTTCCCTCCTTGCTGAAACCAACCAGAAAACCTGGAATGGATCAAAACACATCATTAGAAAAGGCAGGAGGAAGCAGCTAGCTAAGGCTCCTGTGAAGTGCAGAGGCTTGACAAAAACAACCAGTGTGGGCATACATAAACATATAAAGCAGGAAATCCCACAAGCTTAAAAGGGAAGGAGCCACCCTGTTTAAAACACAAAGAGAGGTTTAGATAATGACATCATCATCACTCTTTTTCCAACAGAAGCTTTGTTTGTTTTTTTTTAATCATTGCTGGTTATATTTCCTATGAGTAAGCTATATTCCTGTAGGCAGTGGTTTTGGGCTGAAACAGTGTATGAAAATTCTTTGTTACACATTTCCTGTATTAATTTAGGTACGCCAGTAATACTGCAGTGTGCCCGAAACCCTATACCAAACCATTATGAACATTTAGATTATATCACGTTTTGAAAATATGCAGAGTAGAAGGGTTACTTATGAAAAGGATATTACATGATTGTGCCATGCTATAAATAAGAGGAAGAACATTTCCACCCAGTCTGCAGATATTATGTAACTAACTTACCTAGTGGGTGAGGACAGCCAAATCTGCCGGTTTGGTGTTTGCTTATTGATTACGTATGTTCCCATGTCTCCACCCAATTTAACTGTTAGTACTCCACTCTTAAAAGACAAAGAAAGTGAGAAATAAAAAAATTGTGTCCTGTTACTTTGACAACAATTACTTCCTCTGCAGTGGCAGAAACTTACATGTATCAAAACCTGTATCAGATTCTCAACCATCTCCCAAACAATAATAGCTAAGGAAAATGATCATTACACCTAGCATATTAGCATATTAGCACCTAGCACTTCAAATCTTGGTCAGAGTTTGATTTTAGTGTGTTTGTACCATTCATAATGTTACTACTTAAATAATACTCTTGAGCTTGGACCTGGCATCCCGAAAGGACCAGACCACTGCAATTCATTTTGCAATGATTAAAACATCATCCAATAACAACTTTTTTATATTAATGAACAATGCAGAACTGGTGTGGTTCAAAGTCAAGAAACTTTATGTGTCATTGCCAGATTTCTGAGCCATGCAATTTTACCTTACTTTTCTTCAGTAATGGTAACAGTTTAACAGGGAACAAACACTTTTTTCCTTGATAATTCTGATTCATAGCTGAAAAAATGTTCCAGTTCTAAATCTCATGATTCTGGTTTTCCACGTCTCTGGTTTTGCTTTGGTTATACCACCTTTAGACCATTATCCTGGTGAATATTTATTTTCTCTTTCTTGCTCACATTTCTTACTGACAACATGAGTCATGTTTATTGTAACTGACAAAAATATTTTCTGTTCTGACTTTAAGAGTGAAAAAACAACAATATCGGGACTGGAGTTGATCTAAAGGTGATCTGAATGACACTAATTAAAAAGGGAAGTATTTCTACAGAATGCAATGTGATGATTCAGATAATAATTTATTTAGTTCGCAGTATCTCAAATACTTCAAGCCCTACAGCACAACAAAGCTTCTTCAAGGGTATCATGCTTTTCTTGCTTTAGTCAGAAGATACTATTAGAGCTACCAATCATTGCCCCAGCTATTTGCTATGTATAAACACTCACTAGGGGGAAAAATACTTTCAGGTATGAGCATCTACTGCCTGCCAACATACTCTGTAGCACAAGCAGCAACTCAAAGCTTCCTTCCCCTACAAAGTAACTCAGTAGGGGAAGATATCTCAAGTATTACTAGGCATAAAATAATACTCTCAGGATCTGATTTTTTACTTTAGTTTCCATGCTGTTTCTGTGCTTAAGGCATTTATATCTGTGGTCAAAACAATAACAAATAAAAGGGTCTTCTGGTTAAAAGTCCCATCAGATTTGTCCTGCCAGTTATTGCTATTGGACATTAATACAATGCACAGAACAAGCTACTTCTCTGATTGTCAGAATTTCAACTTTTCCATATCTCATGGTCTTAGAATTGTAGAGATACAGCAGAATAAGAACAGGATGGAGGATTAGGCCTGCATAATGATATACAGGTTCTGTATATTGCATTCTTCTATGTCCTTTGTAATGTCATACAAAGTATTCAGCATGATGTTATGCTATATGTTTCTATAGACACACTGTAAGTAAGTAGGTTTTCAAAGAGTTAACAAAAAATTATGCTATTATTTATACACCGTGTGTCAGCTGTTAGCTCTATCCTTGCAAAGTAGAGGTTAACCTCTACTGCTGTATTGAAAACACTTTCTCATACATTTTACAGTACCTCTGAAATACTAGAAAATATTACTTGAATTTTTTTAAGAATTTAAATTGCAAGATACTTTTACCATATTTTAAGAAATACTGCTGTATGTGTTTTGTACTATTAGATGAATGTTTGCTACTTCCTGGTAACAAAAATATTCTTCTAAAGAGATTTTTTTTCCTGAACATGAAGATATAAATTGCTCAAAGCAATCACATTTACAACAGGCACAGCAGACCTTTAT
Organism: Ploceus nigricollis; assembly: GCA_013399945.1. NCBI lineage: Eukaryota > Metazoa > Chordata > Aves > Passeriformes > Ploceidae > Ploceus > Ploceus nigricollis. The sequence goes on from VXBC01007233.1 coordinate 111,473, forward strand.
CACATTCACCACCTTGTGGTTTCCTGCAGCACTGACTCTGTTTAGAATTAAAACTTGGGCTATTTAACCTTCTGCTTTCAACAGAAATGACAGCGTATTATTAATTGTCATCATCCCGTCTATATAGTAAAGGACTACTGGTAAAAATTAAGATGTAAAAGTATTACCCCTTGAGCTTCACAAGTCAACGTCAACTGTAATCCACCATACAGTAGAATGGAGAAAAAAATTATGACATGACTCATCAGCTTAACATAATGAAGTGCTTACAAATACTAAAAAGGTAAATTTCAACCATTGCTTATTTTTGTCCTAGGATAGTTACATCAGGCTAATAGGTGCTGATATCCTAAAATATACTGAAGAGTAATGTTTAAACAATGCTTTCTACTAGAAAAGCAATTAGCTGTAACATTATCTATATACTTAATTAAAACAACAAATAGTATTTGCTAAACAGAAAGCTACTGGCAATATGTTGTTTTATATCCTAGCTATCAGAAATACAGAATGAAAATTATGATGACAAAGATACACATAAGGAAGTCCAAAGACTACAGACTTTTTGTTTGGTTTTGTATTTTGCACAGTGAAACCCAAACCATCCGATTCAACATCCTGGAGCACAAAACCTTAACTGATAGTGCCAGTAGAAAGGAATCTCATAGTGGTAAAACATGAAGAGGGAGCAATAGTTATGTGACCTCAAAAAACTGCAGTATTGAAAAACCTGTGTAGCAGACAGTAGTGTAGGGAGAAACAGCACTCTTCCCCAAGTCATGTTGAGGGCTGTAACACATAGATCACTTCAAGAACTGAATTTATATGAAAACTAATAAATTCCCTATACAAATAACACAGACATCTTTGTTCTGAGTCTGTCACTCCTGTATTTGAGTGACTGACTACTGAAGGCTCCAGCCATGCAATGTCTCCTGTGATAGTAGCCTCCTTCCAATGTACACTCTGGTCTCACTTCTGCAACAACCTATCCAAACACTGCACCCTCCTGTTGCTTCTCTCCACCACAGGCTGTCACCATTAAAGCCAGTACAAACACATGCTACCTGATCAAGACAAATGCTGCTTGTCTGTATTCAGGGCAACCAAAGAAACTGCTCTAACCATTAGAGTGATGTACTATGCCATGCAGGCCTACTGTTCTTGTATTCACCAGAAGGGAACTGATTGCTATGCCAGATATCTGTGCCTGTTTAAGAAAGTTTATAGACCAATGTGAAATTAGAAAACAGTTTCATCTCCTCTTATGCTCATTCATTATTCTATATTATGTCTTTCTCTAAACATGAAAAATTTTGAATCCCTAAATCACACAGCAGTATGTGTTACTTTTCACCAGAATTGTTGCTCCAGTCAGCATATAATAAAGGTGTAAAAATTCATTGTATTTTCAGTGTCAGCACTAAGGTGACTAATTTAATTCTCCTTCAAATAATAGGAAAAAAACTCCTACAATAATTACAGTGGTAATATAATGTTTAAAACATACCCCTAGAGAGACATCATAATCTTCAGGGGTAAAAGGTTTATCTGTCAGGTCCTCAAAGAAATCTGCTAAGGAGTCCAGTGTTTCTTCAGCCAGTTTCTCATAGGTTGTCTCATCTAAAGAGCTACAAATGACACAGAAGTCCAAAATTAGGAGGAAAAGCATGGAAGACAGCATTTTCCCTATAATAAAAACATACCAAGACTACAGACCACGACTTTGGATGAAACTGTAACCATGAAATGATCTTATAAAACAAGTAGTCATTTTTCTTAAGATGATGTAACTGATAATCCATCTTATAAATGGAGGTGCAATTTTGAAATTAATTCATATTAGAGATCTCTTAACTGAGGAAAAGGTACTTACTTCCTTAGATATACTAACCCCATTTTGTAAACAGCATCAGATTTCAAAGTAAGGCATTTTCATAATAGGACTTTATGTAAGTTTTGCTTAGTTTTGAACTCCACAAATAGAGACAAAAGCATCTCTCATTTAGAAATTTGACTCTACAAAACTTGCTGTAGCTCTACACAGTTTAGAAATGTCAGTATCACATGTCATGTTTATGCATAGCATTTGCCTCCTCAACTGGAATTACCCACACAACCTGGTAATTAGATGTTATTTAAACTGTGCTTATGAACTAACACATGAATTACAGACTACTCCAGAGAGCCTCAAAGCACCCTTGTGGCCATTACATAAGGCTTAAGGCACCTGTGAGACCAATTCTCTTTTCTTCTTTAGTGGAACCAAGTGTAGAACAGTTTAATTAACCAAATGTAATTAAATCATGTAAGCTGTTCCATCTCCATCAGTGTCAGCTATCAACTGAGTGTGTAAAGGGGTCTCCCTACCAACAAACACTTCAGGAAAATAATCTCAATTTTTGCTAATGCTTATGGCAATGAAACAGTTACTACAGGCTGAATATATATCAGTTGGTAATAGAAACTTTTAAAAAAGTTTCTTATCCAGTTATTGAAATATGCTCTATGTCACTTATGTAAGAGACACCACAAAATGCCTTGGGGCATGGAGAACAGAAAGCCTTTGGATCGGGCAGGATTCATGTACAGGTTCAAGGTCCACTTTAGGCACTTAAAGGTAAGAGCCATTTCAGACATCTGCATAATCCTTTACTGTGTCTCCAACTGCTGCATCAGAAGGGGAGAAGTCTCCAACAGATGCTGTGTCACATTCTCTGAGAACAAGCAGAAATTTCACATCCTCTGGCACAGTGAAATGGTGCTAGACATCTGCGTTTAGGTACACAAGTTATTTGCTAAGCAACTTTGCAAATACATACAAAATGCTTTTAGCTGAAACTGTAGTTGTCCTTTACATCACATCAACATTACATTAGTCTGGTAATATTAGTACATATATAAGTTATTCTAAAATACATAACCAATATTTTCATGTGACTATCTCAAAATGTGTTTTTACCTTGTGTCATTCAGAGTTCCTGCATTTCTCAAATTCATGAACCAAGCAGTCCTGCTCTTCACATCTGAAGAATATTGTAATTGCTGTTTAAAGTAACCAGAAACAAAATGGAATTAAAGTTAAAATACAAACTATGTATTTATCATATAAATTAAACAGCTCCTTTAAGTCCTTTCCATCCTCAAGTAAAATGTTCATATTCTATATGGGAGGGCTAATATGGAAGGAATTATGCAGCTTTAGTCTTTGGATAATTGAAGCAATCTAGAATTATTCTTGTCTTCATTATGCAAGCTAATGGATTAAAGCCTCACACCCTCTCATTCATACAAGAATGAACTATGAAAAGAGAACTATTCTAACTTTTCTATTGCTCTACCATAGAATTACTGAGAAACTTCAGACTATTAAATGGCTTAGGCTCTTAGTATCCACTAGTCAAATGCTGCACTACCAACAACATGTGTTCCTCTGCTGGAAGTCAGGAACGTATTAAGCTGAAATAAACACAAACCCTGAATCCTCCTTATGTACAAAGAGCCAAAACCACTTCAGATTCTAGATTTCCAAATTATGGAAAAGTTGTATCCCCAGGCCAGACACAGTAGCAGAAGTACTTATGCTATCCAGCAGGAAAGGAAGATGGCATGATTTCCATTTTCTTCCTAACTGTTGCTGACCATTCGGTTTAATGCTAGAACAGCATTCATGATTAGTTTCTGTGTACTCGTGCAAGGTTCTGAAAACTTCCGATGGAGTTGAAAAGCAAGTGACATTTGCAAAGGAGTTATGTCAGCGTCTCTTCAAGCACGGAAGAGCAAAACACAGGCCAATCTCTCTCCATGTGCTGTACCACCTATCCGCAGTTATTACCAATGAGCTGTCTGTTAGTCCAAAACCACGACACAGGCAGAAAGGACAGAAGGGCGACACAACCGAACGGGCCGACAAAATACACCACCGGTGCCTATATGTTTGACTGCAACCCTTACTCTACAGCATTTTATACACGCTTAGAATAAAAAGCTACAAGACCACGAGCACATTCAGGCTCTGTCCAGACTGAGAGGCTCTAATTCCATCAGTGTGTGCCTATACTCGGTTTGTGACCGGAGGCTACCAACAGCGGTGCCAGCGCGCAGCCGGCATCTGCCTCCGCGTACCGCACCCGGCTGACGGCGGCCAGCACCGCCTCCCGCGCCTGGAGAGCGGCAGCAGACGAGTGCGCCAGCTCCGGTGTGCGGCAGCTCCC
>VXBC01007233.1:119215-159310 GCA_013399945.1 Ploceus nigricollis
TTTAACAATCAACCTAATAGAACTTAGCAAAATAAACATGAACTGCAACATCACAGGATGACAGCAATGATAGTCTTCAGAATAAAATCCTTTTTTATTCATCAATAAAACTATAGTTTACAGTAGTATTTTCTAAATAAATTATAGAATTTTTTTTTTACAAGAAATAAAATAAAATCAAAAATATTTCAAGGACAATCTATATACACAACATAAGGCCTTGTTATAAATAACATTTTAATCTCCTTTTTACCAACAGTGGAAGTATCTTTAGAGGCTCATTTTCATATGGTGTGTGCAGAGATTTGCCCTAACCCTCGTACAACATCAGCTCCAGTTTCCACTGATGTAGACCTAAGTGATTAGAATGGAGGGGGTCAGAAAAATGAAATTGATTTTATTCACCATTGTGGTTTTTTTTAAATAGGTAAAGTAGGTAATATATTTTGCTTGTGCATAGTTACAGAATGCATGCAAATGAAACCACTAGAGAGCTGCTAAGAAAATATCACTTCAGAATCCAAAAAAGTTGATTGGCAATATTGTAGAAAGCAGCCTGAAAACACAGTTCTTCACAGTTGAGCAAGCAACAGCAAATGACAGCAGAGTGTGGAATGTTTCATGTCATTTTTGTCAAGTCCATCAATCCTTTCTATGGTTCAAAGATCCTGGCACTTCTTAGAATTAGTTCTGTTGATTATTACTCTTTGTCTAGTAGGCTCAGCAAATCCTCCTTCTTAAACGAGGAGTGCAGAAGGTGCTCTTCATTAACCATGGTCACTTCTCTTAGTTTTACTCTTCATGTATTCTTTGTTACTAGAAATACAGAAATAGCAAGTTAAGAGTTGTGTTTACTTGTTCTCTTACAGAATTATACACAGGTAACATCTTTCTTCCCCTATACAGGCTGCAGTACAATTTGGCAGTGATTCTCTTATGACCTTGAGCCCTGATCAAAAGCACTGGGTCTCTTTTCTTGTACAACAGCTAACCCCTATGGGTTTTGCAGGTGTTGCAGTACACTTGTATTATGTGAACTAGAACTACTTTCTGCTGCAAAATGCTGAACACTCTGGATATCAGAGAGGACAGAACAATCTGAGACCACTCAGCAATTCACAACAGCTGATTTTTATCTTGCAAAACTGTGGTATTTACTACTTAAGAGTGGCAGTCTTCATATGTCATGAATATCAGTACTCTCAGCTTCCACATGATGGTCTTTCCCCAGAAGAAAAATCATACCTATAAAAAAACTTTCAGGCACAATTAATGTTCAAGTCAATATAGCAATCATTCGATTTCACAAAAAAAAAAAATCTTAATGGATTACCATTTTCTTAACTACCCTCATGTCATAGAAATAGTTGATCACATCTTGGCATCCCTGTGGAGTTAGGGATGAAAAGAAACTCTTCTTTAATGAACATTTTATTATGACAACTCAAACTAAGGATAAAGTGACAGCTGAAGAATATATTTCAGTAAACTGAATGCACCTCAGCTGATATATCCAAAATTAAGCAAGACACAAAATCAAAACAAAGGGATCTGTAATGACCTTACTCTAAAACCTCATTAAAAAACATTACAAAGATGTAAGGTCCCATTTATTAAAGAGATTTTTAAGATCACCTTTACATTATGCTTTTTGATACAAGCACTTAACTAACCTTTAAATAGTTTGACAACAGTCTAATCTTGATTATGAACAAAAAATCTCTGAAGGCATTTCTTAAGCTTATCTCAGAGAAAGGTGACCAGTAGATTTAAATCAATATTTTTGTTATGACTTCTAGTACTAGCCCTTGAAACTTGAGGAACAATATTTCAATACTGTTCTATGAAAACTTTAAGCTTCCTACAGTATTGTGCACCAGTGTTAGGGTGTTCATAATCACTGATGCCATTGAGCACAGTGCCAATTTCTCAGGTGTTGTTTGCTCTCTCTCTCTCTCAGGAACTGTGGTCTGGCAAGTACAGTTGACTGGCATATCAACACCTGAATGTGCTAAGGCAGTAAAGTACTTAGAAAGTGCAGAACAATTTCATATGTGAAGTGAAATTGTTGGACACGTGAGTGAAATTAAAGAAAGTGGTATTCTAAAATCAATGTGATGTAAAGCTAACAAGACCTTTTAATTAATTTTTTTTTTTAAGAATCAGTTTGGGAAAAAAAGTTGAAAAATGCTAGTACCAATAAATAAAATGATGTTTTATGAAGCAAGACAAATTAATCAAAAATTTCATTAGCATCATCTTGTTTCTGTCTGAAAGCTCAGATATGAATGACTGCAAATCCATTTCTGACAAATATAGTGATCACTCAGCACAGCTTCCGACTCTCTGGACTTACTACTGCTTTTCACTAAGGTGGCTATTGGTATTGCTGATGCTGGTTTTATGGTATTCCACTAATTATGCAATGGAATTATGACTAGCTTATTCTTGTTCTTGTTCCCTTTCCTCTGACCCTTCCAAAGCATTTCAGTGAAAAATTCCAATAAAAGTTGTGTAACAGAGTTGGAGAACAATACCTGACAATAACTTGTAGCAACTGCCAACTGTATGAGTCAATCACAGAAGTACTGTTGATGGTACTAATGCCCTTTTAAAAAGATGGGATTTTCAGATGTTCATATTTATGTCAGGTACAGTCCAGTACTGTATTATTTTGGAAAGAAATCCATCTGTTTCAAGGTGCAGGACATGATCCTCTAGGCAACATTGTATCCACTACACAACTTTTGGGGTTTCATTGATGACAGATAAAGGAAACTTTTTTTAAAATAAAAACTGAGTTTAGCTGTAGCAAATTGGTCCAAAATGATAAATAATGCACAAATGGCATTATGGGAATCATTCCTATAATTGCTGCCTGAGATGTCTCACACTGTGTATATAATGGATTTACAATATTTGAGCCTACTTGAGGCTTTTTGTCTTGGAGCATTTTTGTGCTCCAGTTCTCTTTCCATGGATATGTTTTTGAGCTGATTGATTTCCTCTTATGGTGTTTTAAAAGCCCCAGGCATGAGAACATGTAGTTCCATGATAATACGTGCTGGCATTTTAGCACTTGGCTTCCTCTGGCAACATATTGCTTGTGATCTGAATTGGTACCTTTTTAATCTAATCAAGCACCTAATTCCTGTGTCTGATTTTCATGCAAGGGTGACTAAAATGTTCCTTCTTACATAATGTTTCTTCTGCAAGAACACCTCTGCCAAACTATATTTGACTGCTCGTTTGTTTTTCACCTCCAACCAGGTTTCAGTTTTATGGGACACACAGGCTTCGTTTTTTCCTCTCCTTTTTGGGATGATGCATAGATGGATACAGGGAAAACACAGATAACAACAGAGGAAAGGAGCAGTTAACTGTGCTGCATAAAACAAGTTGGTTTGTCCCTTTCAGCCTTAAACAAGTTCTGTTTTGAGGAGAGTGCCTGATTGGCTCTACCATGTGCACATAACATTATAAGGATTATTATGCTCTCAGGGGAAAGAGGATGCCTGTAAGTGAGGAGGTCTTAATTTGTTTCTCATACTCCCAGTATTCAGATTCAGTCTACTGAGTTTTTCTACCAGTCTCTTCAGAGGAAATGGTGAGGCAGAGAAACTGAAGTTTCCATAAAAAGAGCAACATATCAAAATTTGAGGTATGCTGTGCAGTGTGACTGCACAACTTCTAGCTTGTTTTTACATGTATTCTGCCTGGGAATTGCTTTAATTTCAGCTGCACTTTTTATTATTCCACAACAGCACCCTGAAGATAACTACACCATGATTAAAATTTAATTGAAATTATCAGAGAGAGTACAGAAGAAAAGGAGTACTGAAGAGTAAGAAGAGTCAGAAAGTTTTGACAGCTTCTAAACAAGCATTTTATAGACCAATGATTGTTAATCTGCTTACCTATGCATCTACAGCAGCTTTGAAATACATAATTAATCTTCAATATTATTTTAAGACTTCAAAATCCTATAATAAAATCGGCATTTGGAAATAAACTACACTATAAGTAATTTTAAATGTAATTGTATAATCTATGTAATTCTTCTGACACAAATCATAGCTACACTAACCAGGCTCTAAATACATTGGGCTTGCTCATCACTACAGTTATTCTATTATTTTATTTTACTGAAGCCCTCGTCAATCCTTATCTTCAGCAGCAGTGATGTTTAAATATAAATTTTATGAGCCTTTCCTTTAACAACAGGAGGCAATGCTGCATTTTTGTGTGAAAACTTCTGTACTACCCAAGAATTTTGCATTGTAGTTAAATATACAGAAGTATTCTGTAAGCAAAAAATAATTCATTAATGAAATCCTACAGGCAGGACATATATTTATTTAAGATCCTGTAGACTGGACACATATTTATTTAAATTCTATATTTACCACCAGATGACTTAACATATACAGCATCACAATGGAACAAAGTTAAAAGTTTTTCACTGCTATTTACATGCATGTCCTTTTTCTGTTGAAAGTATAAGGGAAATCAAGCCTACTTGATGTAAGTCAATTAAATACCTAAGCCTTATTACTTACTTGCTACTACCTAAGCCTTACTACTTACTTACTTACTGATTTTACTGATATTGTAGTACAGTATATCAGCTATCTTTATAAATAATTTCATGGGAAGGCAAAGAAAACACAGTAGGATAGTTTATAATAGCATGTGTTGCTTTTTTAGCTAGAGAAAATAAAAAATTTGATACTTCACTGCAAAACAGAAGGAGTAAGATGACTTTTATTCCTTACTTTTTAAGTGGAATTATCACTTTTAAGGCACTCCATAGTGATGCCGGACTAAGGTCTTCAGGATTGGTTGCACTTGTTAAGGAACTTTTGCAAGATTGGACTTCTGTCTTTTACTAATCAAATTCCATAGAACACTGAGAGACTGACAACAGCATTTGCTGACAATGTCTGAACTGAAACCAATATATAGGGCTTCAAGGGAATTTTAAAAAGAGATCAGATTTATTTACAGAGAAAGAAGGAAACCCTGTTTTGTGGATTTCTACATCAAAGTGCTAAATGGAAGTGTGTTACCTTCTCTGGCTTATATATAAGAAACTTGTTTATCTCAGACAGAATAATTTGTTTCCAACTGTCTGATCTATCATTGTATTACATATTCATAAAAGCAAGAAGCCTTTATGTTTGAAGTGATGCAGAGAAACATTTCAAATTTAGAAGTTTTTTCTATATCGCCTATCTTCTATTTATTAATAGAAGATAGTGTTCCTTATTTCCTCCATGACTCATCCCTGATAACTCCCTGGCAGGGGAGTGGGGGGGAGGGGGCTGAATATCTTCTGCCAATGGGCCATCAAGCCTCACCGCAGGACTGATAAAATTACATCATCCCACTGTAAAATGCTCCGCCCAGGGGGAGGAACCAAGCATTCTACATCTAACTGGCCACTGGTACTTGCTACTGCTTTGTGCCAGTGGAGACAGGACAGATAACTCCCCTAAGTGTGCTGGACTATTAAATTCGTAGCTATTAACTGAGTACTATACACACTCAAGTGTTGCTGACTAAGAAGAAGGAAAAAAACATCAGTGGCATAGCCTACAGAAAAAGAGAATGTGACAAACATGATTTCATCTTGATGTAAGACCAGACATAAGCATGTTTCATCTAAACACAAGAAAAAATTTTTTTCTGGACAGATAATTACTGAAACAACTTCTGCAGGGATGTGGCAGAGTTCCCATTGCTGGAGGTTGTAAAGCTGTGGTGCAAAAGGGTGTTAGATAATCTTATCTAGGCTCCCTTTTCCACAAGAAGTTGGACTGGATGATCTCTTGAGGCCCCATCAACCTGAGCTGTTTTATGATTCAAAGATAGTATGGATTTCTTAAGACAAAGATCAGGTAACTCTAGGGATAAGAAAAATAAAGAATGTAGTAAATTTTATCTAGAAAGGAAACAACCATATATCTGTGAAACATTTATTAGAAACATGAACAAACTTCCCTCTTTTGATTCTTCATCTCTGGTACAATTCTTGCCATGAGAGCCAAGGGGAAATATTACTAGAATAATGTCAGAATTGTTTATGATTTATGAAAATAAGCCTTTGGGGAAAACAGGCCAAGCTTAACATACCTGCCCCCTGCATTTATACTGACAATTTCAGAACAGCCAAAAAAAATTAGATGCAAAAAACTTCACTCAACTGGAACTTGAATTGGGTGCCTACTGCCTTTATGTCTGTGGAAGGTGAGCTATGGGTACCAAGAGAACATTTGAAACACAGGTGATATGAAGACAACCAACTATAGACTTTACCTTATCTTTCAGCAGATAAATTGCTTACTAGGAACTGAAACATCAAAGAAAATATACATTTTTAATCAGCTGTCACAATTGGACAACCCTTCAAATCGGAAGAGGGGGCCATTAATGTATTTCACACTGAGCTCTACTGGCTTCAAAATCAGTGACATAAACACAGAACTTTCCAACCTGAGAAATTTTAATTTCTATATTGTGAAGTATTCTACATGAAGAGGAAAGATTTTGTTGTTGTTGTTGTTTTTTTAGGTTTTGGGTTTTTTCCCTCCAATAGAAAACAACAGAAAAGACCTACCATTAGAGAAAAACTGAAAGGTGTTTTGGCATACTTCATTATTAATGCAATAGTTAATAGGCATATAAATTCTTTAGGGACTTGCTTTGGCAAATCATACCTATGCAAACTTAATCGTGTTTCATACAAAAAATATCTCAATAAACCTCTGGATCTTGAAGTTGAACAGGTATTTTAGTCACTTACTGGGCCTGAGTCAAAGCAATTACAGGCAAAACAGCCCATTAGAAACAGTTTGACAACTTACTAAGTAGACATCCAAAACTGAAGCATTGTCATTTTCCATTTCCAATGTGCTCTGTTCTGAAGTCAAATAGATGGCACTGTCTCCCAAAGTGAATGTTGAACTTGAAGGTAATGCTTTACTGCAAAGAGAGGGGAAAGTACAGTCAACCAAAAGCCCAAGTTCCAAAGCTCATTCATAATTAAAAATTTAAAAGTAAGTTTCTCTATTAAACATAAAAATCTTCAAAATACTTGGAAAAAAGGAATGTAAATAAACAAATATAGATATGTTGGCAATGGCTAGTGCCTCAAACCAGGACAGGTAGATAAATGGAAGCTCATATTTGACTAATTGTACAATTTATTTTTGCATTTACTAAAATTTTATCAGAAAGTAATGCTATTCCTGAACTTCAGTATTTATTTAATGAATGAAACTATGTCACAGAAAATGTCACATAATGTCATTAATCTCAAAATTCATTACTTCTGCCTTACACATGGTGTAAATTTTGGCAGCATTTTGTAATTCAAAATAGGGAAAAAAAAGAGTAAGCAATTAGGCACATTGTAACATTAGTAACATTGGACTTTTCCATGCAGACACAGTTCACTAGCAGCCATAAGTTCAGAAGGAAAAGTGGGAGAACAAGAGTGTATTGTAATTAGTACACCTATGCAAGGAAGTGATGTTTACAGAGCAGGTGCACTCTATTACTTTATTCATTGATTGATTTTTTGTTCTCTGCCTTACAGAAATAATGTGAAACTGCAAATGCACCTCCACAGAAATCTCATTTTGTAACACACTTGGTCAACAAAGCTGAAACTCTCAAAGGTGTTTTAATGGAATCAGATGTCCCTTATCGCATATCTTACTAGCTGCCAGAAATTAGGCTCCAGGCTGCCTTGAAAATTCAACTGTCAGTTGTGCAGGGACATATTTTAGAAGTTCTTAACTATTTACAGACAAGGTGAAAAGCAAAAATTCTGAATTATAACTTGGTATGGAAACATGCTTACAGCCATCAGTCTAGATATGACTAACTTCCCCCTCCCTTTGTACTACTTTAAGTATATTTCAGATGGGATAGAACTTCAGAAAGGGCAAAACTAGTATGCACAGTTCAGCATGCAGAAACTAGCATGTAAAGTTGAGATTCAAATGCTCAACAAAATAATGAATCAATGTCATACTGGAACAGAGCTTTACATTCACCACATTACAATGTTCCTTTTATCATATAATGCACTTGATATTTTTTCAAAAGCAAGACTATTTCTCTTGTACTAGGATGACCCAGGTCCCATTGACTTAGCATTACTCTCATATGTGTAACTTGAATTCTGTTGACCAGTGTAAAAGAGTAAAAACAAAAATCTTGTAATTAATCTCTTAACAGCAATGCACATGCTGTCAGCAGTTGGTAACTGAAGTTCAAATTTCTTCAGTAGCATCATCATAGCTACATTTATTGCCAATTTTAATGAGACTGATAAGGCAAAGCCGTATTGGGGGTGGCACAGGAGAGAACAAGTGAAATCCCCACATGCACAGTGTTTCAGAAAGAGCAATTCAGAGGAACAGAGTTTTAATACAGTTTCTACAGTGCACTGAGTTCTCATCCTTAATTCTTAGGCTGAATAAGAAAAGCCAAGCAAACAAAAAAAAACCAAACCAAAAAAACCCAAACACTTTTACTTTCTCTCATTCAGTGATGACCAGCCACAAGGAGCACTCTCAACTATGCTGTTGCCCCCTCCTCTGGCTAAAACATTCTATTTGATCTTTGTTCTTAATTAAGAAAGAAAAAAAGAAGCAAAAATAATTCCATCATTAGAGAACTGGGAAAGCTTTGTTTTACTTTAAGCCACAATTACATGTCGTTTCAATCATAGTCAAATTTTCTTTCCCATGGGGGAGACACCCCCAGTGTCTCAGTGCATCTGTTCACAGCGTTTGAGCATTCAAGCCTTTTTCTTCCACCCGACTGCTTATTATCACGAAGCATGTGTGAATTTAGTCCACGAATCTGGACTAAATCAGATCTGAATCAGATTCAGACAAAGTTGTCTAAGCTTCAGAAGCTAACAGTAGTGTGTGGACAGACAGAACGCTGAAATTTAACACAGAAAAGTTTGTTTATGTAGAACACCAACTGGCAAAAGGGGTGCTTAATATTCCTTACAACAGAAAAACCAGTACCTATAAATCCCTGCCACTGGAAAAAATAGCAGAACAGCATTTCAAAGTCTGGATGCTTCAGGAAGCTTGACTGTGTAAGAGAACAAACCCACAATCTCTCAAAGCTTTCCAAAATTCCAAGTGGTCTCCACCAAGAAACAGCAACACAAAGGTAAGACAAAAAATTAAAAAATATACAGATAAGAAGAAAGAAGGAGAAGGCAGAAGTCCAGACTACATATACATCTTCCAAAAATGAGGCATAGAATGCATAAAGAGAAAGAAGAATTAGATTTCATATAGATTTTTTTCCCTCAGGCTCAGGTGTATCAGAAGAATTCAGCAATCCTCCTTATACAGCTCACAGTATCTTGGCATTGCTCTAAAGAGGGAGATGAAGCATCCCTTTATGCATCATGGGATTTTGTTTGGGTTTGGGACTGGAGAGTCCCATGAGACCTGCTGAAAAATATATTGAAAAAAGAGTTTCTCCAGAAGCACCATTGACTTTCTTCAGCTCTTTGCAATTCTAAAAGCCATGTCAAGTGAGACAAGAGTCATAGTGTTTAGGGCATTCAGATTTGTCATCTTTAATTTAATTCATCAGTACTAAATAGGAAAATTTTTCCTTGAAGGGGAAAAAATCTGTTACCATTTCTGCTATAAAAATAATCCTTAACATAATATGTAAGTATTACATTTTCTAAGATAAAACAAATAAACCCTTTCAAAGAAGTGGTTTTGGACTAATAATTACATTTTCTAGTGGAAAACAGACCCTTTAGGTACTAAAATATCTCTGCACCAAATATAAACCTACTTGAGGAATAGAAAATATTTTAAAATTTTAATAGAAGCAGTAAATTGTCAATTTTATTATTTTACTAAAGGAATACTTGAGATTGCTTATGACAAAACCACTTGACTGAGAAACAGCTTCATGGAAAAGAAGCCAGCTGTCTTCTGACATACAAGAAGGCCTCCATTTACTGCATAGCATATGTCATGATGGTCTTTTTTTTTTTTCTTTTTCCGTTTGTTTTTAGGTCTAGTCCCTTTTCTGCTGAAAAATACAGCCATTTCCCCCTCTCCACTACTCTTTCATTTGTACTAATTCCTCTTCTCACTGTCTGGATAGCACCTTGGCTTTCCTCTACTTTTTCAACAACTGAGGAATAACTTGGTGAAAATAATCAGCTTGCCACCTGGAAAAATACTCCTAATAAGCTCTATGTTTATGACTGCTGCTCAGTCTCTCTTTTTCACTTTAATCACAAGTCCCTAAACACTTCTCTGCACTATATACCAACTAGTTATGCTAGTTTTAACCTGTACCAAGCCAGTTTTACAAAAGCCCTCCTCACAAAACACAGCCTCTGGAGCTGGCTCCACCTCAGCAAGTCACCTCTGTCTGCATAACCTCAGCAGCAGCAGTTTCTCCCTTTCTACCCACAGATGCTGAGCACTCTCAAGGAGAGAGGGTGCTGATCACCTTTCTTATAACCCATTTGCCTCTCCTTGGGGAAGTATTACATTGGATAACAGAAACAGAGGGTAATTCTGAAGAAAAAAAACCAACCCAAATAGAAAATATGGTGTGTGCTTCAAGGTATCTAAAAGTATTATTACTCTCTTTTTAATGAGGAAAATAATACCATCTATTTTCTAAGTGGTATGGGCACATACTGCTCATTAGTAGGACTCAAGGAGCTGTACAAATATCACATTATTACTAAGCACACAGGACTCTCCTCCTTTATTACCTTAAACCAGAAATTTCTGACAGGTTATAAGCAAATTCATGTACTCTCTACTTTTTGCTATGTTACTTTGAAGAACAATGAAAAAGCCTGATGAAGAAGATGCCAAACTGTAATTCTATTAAATAACAAAGCAGAATGTCATAGTCAATTACATATTTAAAGATTGAAAGCAGGCTCACATTTGTAAACCTTTAATTCAGGCTTTGTTTTAAAGACTGCTCCAAGCTTTCTGTTTATCAGAGACAAATGGTAAAATAATGACTCCTGCATCACATAATTTTCTAATATTCAAAAGAAGAACTCTGGCAAGAAAAAACTCAGATCTGAATCTACAATTCAGTGCATCATTGTAGCATGGGTTTTTTGGTGAGTTTATTTCCCTGCTAGCTTTTTTTATGAGAGGACTGAAGTTCCTTCAGTGAACCATAAAAACATAAGTAAAACTTCAGATGTATATACTTTTTAGTGCCAAGAAGAAGGAATGATGTCCCTGAACTGATGCCAAAAGAAGTGAGTACAAAACAGCAGGTGCCCAGAATCTTATGGAAATTAGTTCAGTACTGAACATGCTTTGCAGCTTTCTTAACTCCTAGCTATGACAGAGAAGCTAATCCTCATGAATTGTACATACTGAGATTGTGACACACACCACTACTTAATGAGAATTAAAAACTGCCTCCAGGCCCTAGCTGAAGAGGGCACACCTAGACCAGCAAAGATGTTAGTTGGTAAGCCCCTATGGCAGATCTCTTGACTACAGTGTAGCTGTTTTGGCAGAAGATGTGGACAGAACCACACATCTGTGAATGCTGGTACCAGGTCTGCTGTGTTAGAGAATGTGCCCTCTTGTAATGATGAAGTCCATACCTGGACTGCAGACACTAACAATCTGATTTTTTAAGATACATATGCTGATCACATAGCTGGCAACATATTCTGCATTAGAGGTTATTTCATTGACTGCATCACTATGGGAAAGTAAATGAGTCTAGATGTACAATCACAGTGTAGACCTGCAAAAACCTTTATTTTAGAATTATTTTGGAGTATGTTTACAGTACAATATAATAGAATTACTCATAGGTTTTCTTTACAGTTAATTTTTTAGAGAGTAAAGAATATTTAAAATGCTTTAAATCTGAACTCTTTATTCAGACAACTCCACCATTCTCTTTTCCTGACTGATGCTGATATAAAGCAGTTCTGTAGTTTTATTTGAAATGCTTAAAGGAAACAAAACCCTCCAGTACTCTATAACTTTATTTCTATCAAAGAAAAAACTTTGTGAAAGATCATGAATATTGAAGTCCTACAGATAACTTGACACAAGTTGAAGTGAATGAACTCTCTTTCTACTAATGCTTATTCATCAGTAGTTTTATTTCCTAAAGCTTGTGCAGAGACATTTTTGTTCTGCAATAAAAACTTCATTACACCCCAAAACATGTTTTATTCAAATTTTTATAGCAAATCATCAGACATATGGAAGATGCCACATCAGTGAAATTTATTTCAATGTAATGGAAGTGGAAGCTGTAAATATCACTATAATCAAGTAATGCTGCAAGTAATTTTACTTTTAATGTAAATACAGTTGTCAAATATTTAACAGGAGGTAAAAACCTACTGCCTCAAGATTGCTTTTAAAATAACTTGACATTTTGGGCAACATGCAGTTTACAGGAAAGAACTACATATTGGCACATTAGTGCATTTGTGAAATTTATACATTGAGTAATTCAGGACTCCAAATTTTTCCAAACAATATTCAAGATGCTTGAGTGGCTACCCTTCTTGATGAAAACAGGCAAAGAAATGGCTCAATACACAGTAAAGAGATCTGCAAGCAGGTAAGGTGACACAACACAGCACACTTCAGGTTCACAAGGGGCATACAGGCACATACAATCTCCCAGCAAGACTTACTGGCTTAAGCTTGGTATTGGACTGACACAGCTGAAATATATTCAAACACAACTCAAATCACATTTAACCTAGCTCACTAGCATCTGCACAACTTTTCTTAAGACATTGTTGTTTTTATACTTCCTAGATTAAAATCAGACAGGCTCTAATTACACCCGTGGATGAAGTTTCACAGAAATTTACTTCAGAAAGTGGTTGTTATGGAATAATTTAAAGCAGACCATTCAGTGTACATTCAGAATAAAGAACAATTTTTCCTTTTCCTAGCACATGACCATTTTCTACAGCCAAGTTACAGGAAATACTTCCTACCCTGACCTAACCTTAAGGTAGTTTGGTTTATGGTACAGACTAAGGCCTAAGCAAAGTTTAGATATCCAATTTAGTTTTGGAACATGAAGAAAAATTCATATAACATTTTTCACCATGTTTATGCTTTCTATTTCAATGATCCCCAATTACAATATGTATAATTACAAACAAATACATGATGAATCCTACAAGCTTTTGGCACCTGTCCTTCACTGGAAGGATTAAAGACTGAGTTACAGAGACACTTGTCCCTTCTGCTTCTTATTTTGCAGAGCCCCCTTCTGTTGAGCACAATGTTAAACNATCTCCCAGCAAGACTTACTGGCTTAAGCTTGGTATTGGACTGACACAGCTGAAATATATTCAAACACAACTCAAATCACATTTAACCTAGCTCACTAGCATCTGCACAACTTTTCTTAAGACATTGTTGTTTTTATACTTCCTAGATTAAAATCAGACAGGCTCTAATTACACCCGTGGATGAAGTTTCACAGAAATTTACTTCAGAAAGTGGTTGTTATGGAATAATTTAAAGCAGACCATTCAGTGTACATTCAGAATAAAGAACAATTTTTCCTTTTCCTAGCACATGACCATTTTCTACAGCCAAGTTACAGGAAATACTTCCTACCCTGACCTAACCTTAAGGTAGTTTGGTTTATGGTACAGACTAAGGCCTAAGCAAAGTTTAGATATCCAATTTAGTTTTGGAACATGAAGAAAAATTCATATAACATTTTTCACCATGTTTATGCTTTCTATTTCAATGATCCCCAATTACAATATGTATAATTACAAACAAATACATGATGAATCCTACAAGCTTTTGGCACCTGTCCTTCACTGGAAGGATTAAAGACTGAGTTACAGAGACACTTGTCCCTTCTGCTTCTTATTTTGCAGAGCCCCCTTCTGTTGAGCACAATGTTAAACTTCTAGCAGAACAGAGGGGAATCCTCTAACATATATGGCCTTTACCTGCTAGAATAGAGCGTAGGTTGATCACATTGACAGTGATCATCTGCATTCAAGGAAGAAGAAGAAAGTGTGGTTGCCAAGGAAGCTGCTTCAAACAGAGATGGAGTGCTTGGCACTAGATCCGGCCGGTGGTGTGAACCTAGTACTGCATATGCAGAAATAAAGAACAATGTTAACAAACTTCATTTTAAATTTAGCCCAAGAATCTTCATGCAAGTATATTGAGTCCCATAGTGCCCTCATAAGCTTCTTGAAGTTTCCTAATGTTTGAATTGATGAGATGGCATGATGGGCATATTCATATGCTCATACCCACACTCTTTTGTATTACAGAGTGAATTTCAGCAGCTAACAAGTACATTCAGCAGAATACAGAGTAACTCCAAAGTTAAATATTAAACAGAGGTATGAGTTATGAATTCTTCTCAGTCTGAGGTCTATACTCATGCTACCACAGCTCATTTATCAGATTGGATTAGGCAATTGGTTCTGCTTTCATCATGGCTGCAGGGAAGTTCCGAAAGGGGCAAAGTTGTACCTCTTCAAAAAAATTCTGGGAACAATGAACTGAGACATTCAAAACACTTAATGTGACATGATTGTTTAGAGGTCAGTGAAAAAGATAGCATTGTCTCTGGCCTTAATTTTCTACCTGGGCTGAATACCTTCTTTCAGGATGTCCTGAAATCTGAAAGTTTAACATCATATTACAAACTTTGATTCTGACTTTGTCTTGCTCCTGAAGGTCTATTTTGACAAATATTATTAACTAGTCTCTCCATAAGAATAACCTGACTCTGATTTTGAGAGTTCAGCCACACTAGTAGTGTCCTAGTTACAGGATTTCTAGAGCTTATACAAAATTTCTAAAAACATCATTTAGGTTGTTGATATTAAAGACCGTACCTTCTTCATCAAGGCTGGCATAACTTTGTCCTTCAGCAAGAATGCCATGCTTTTCATCCTTCCACTCCTGGCTAACTGCACACACTACTTCTTGTGATGCTGCCTTTAGGGCTGTGATGGAATTACACCGTTTCTTTGAAGGTGAAGGCTTTAAAGCTGCATTACCAAACGAACATAGATGTTGAATGATGTCATCTTATCTCCCTACACATCTTTAACAGCATATGAAAAGTAAGCCATATAGAAAATCGAGGTTTTGAACACAGATGAAGAACATGTCCAGAAACCTACTTGTCGTGCTCACATCTCTGCTCCCTGAAGAAAGTTTTATAGAGGAGCAGAGAGAAGAAGGAAAAGAACACAATTTCTATTCNTCCACAACACCTACTTAACAAAAATTACATTAAAACTAGAGTGAAAAGTATTGTTATTTCACCTGGAAGAGAAGTACTTCTGTCTTTTTCAGTTTCTTACTGCTTATTATAGGACAATAAGTCAAGTCATTGGCACCACTGATTTAAAAACTCCTACGGAGTACCAACCCATGTAATCAGAGACAGAATGATACAGAAAAAACCCCAGAAAATACAAAAATGGAAAAGACATTTGGAGTATTATGAGAGGTTACGATCTTTTTTTTGAGCTGTTAACTACTTCTATATAATGATACTGAAGAATTTCCAGTCCGACTTATCTGTCAAACATTTCTTTTTGGATACAATAAACACTTCCAAAATCTTGATGGCTTACACATTCAGGTATCAGCACCTCTTTTATAATTCTTAGCAGGGCCTGCCTATTTAAAAAGCATTTTGAATCAGACTCTAGAACTGATCACTGCCACTACTACTGAACCGCGATCTGCATCTGTAGCTCTTCTCCAGAA
The DNA here is from genome assembly GCA_013399945.1 of Ploceus nigricollis. Lineage (NCBI taxonomy): Eukaryota > Metazoa > Chordata > Aves > Passeriformes > Ploceidae > Ploceus > Ploceus nigricollis. The sequence goes on from VXBC01007233.1 coordinate 135,019, forward strand.
GGATGCCAGCTATTTAATTTAGTGTTTTTCAGCTGCTGGCTGCTGATCTCCATGCATTGGCTGCAAAGTTACTTCAGATGCACTATAACATTTCTTTCATTGCTTTACTACGAAGTTCAAATTAAACATATCAAGTCACTTGGCTGAAGACTGAAGAAAAGAATCGGATACATAGTGCCAGGGTATTTTTAAAAAAGAACATAGAAGACAGTTGCTGAGCTAGCCTCTGCCCAAGGCTAAATCCACTTACTAAGTTTTTGTTGTTAATTATGCATGGTTGTTCTGTGCACTAGGGGAAAAAGCCAGATTTAGAACAGGGCTAAAGTGTTTAAACTGAAATGTCTGACTCAAAGCTTAGAAATAATATTCCTGAAGGCAGGAACACTCCCAATTTTTTATGAAAGAATAATAATGCATTTGAACAATTAATCTGTATAAAAGTGCATTAACAGCCCTGTATACAGAGGAAATCAATAAGAGTAGGATACTTAGACAGGTTAATAGCCTGGAAAAATGAGACAGATTAATTAAGATCAGAGAGAAAATGAGGCATGATATGCTTTAATTGTACATTGTAGGCTTCAAATACAGAACAGGTTGTGTCTTGTCCTGGAACAAATCTAGCAGTCAGAATTAGAAAGAATTGGGGGAAAAAAGATGCAGATGTTGAGGTAAGATATATGGTATTTATTTTGTCAAACAGGAGTATCATGTAGTAAGGAGCAGACACTCTTTATTCTTTATCAATGCAGAGGAGTTCCTTTTGAGTATTGTCTCAGACAGCAGAATTCCCACCAGTTCTTTGGCAAAATTATTCTAAGATTTAAAAAGAACTGGGTCTCAGGAGGCTCCTTTCTCCTTTAAGCTGAATTTTGCTTCACATTTTGTCACATTACATCAGTTGCTTCTATTTTCTTATTAATCAATCTTTTCCAAAGGACTTAACTTCGAACACTTTAAATTGTTAACTTATTCTAGTATTTGTAGTCATTTTTGGTTTACTTAAATCTTATTTAGTTCTAGTGTTTGTTTGTATTTTGTTCTCTCTCCGTCCACACAGAATTGTTTCTCACTTCAGATAACTAATGAAAATGTTAAGAGACCAGTAGAACACTGGTCAAAAAGCATTTGCAAAACACCTTCTATTAGTTTAAGACAATGCCATATGCTCAACACTCCTCCTGTAATATTTGAGCCGGGTGATCATTCCACATTTTGACACTCAAACTCTGAAGCAAATACACTACCATGAGCAGGATTATGAAACTGCTAACTCAGATCCATTTTAAAGTACAAGTTCCTCTATAAACTAGATAATTCTAGCCCATCAGTTAATACTTATTTGTCAAGAACACTGCTTCATAAAAAAACCCTTGACTCAGAAAACACTGTCTCCTACAGGGTAATCAAAACCAGCCATTCTCTTATTAGAAAGAAAGAAAAAAAAGGTGCAATTTCAGCATCACCTCCATGGGTTTAAAAAAGAATTTGGTAGTAAAGCAGCAAGTTAGCATCTACCATTCCTCTGGGCAACCTGTTCCAGTGCCTAATCACCCTCACTTGTAAAGAGCTTCTTCCTAACATCTAACCTAACCCTTCAGTTTGAAGACATTCCCTCTTGTCCTGCCATTATATACCCTTTTAAAAAGTCCATTTCCAGCCTTCTTGTAAGTCTCCTTTACGTACTGGAAGGCTGCTACAAGATTTCCCCATAGACGTCTCTTCTCTGGGCTGAACATCCCCAACTTGTGTAGTTTGACTTAATAGGAGAGGAACTCCGTCCTTCTAATCATGTTGATGGCCCTCCTCTGGACTCTCTCCAACAGATCCATGTCCTTCCTGTGCTGGATGCAGCCCTGCAGGTGGGGTCTCAGCAGAGCAGAGCAGAGGGGCAGAATCCCCTCCCTGGCCCTGCTGCCCACGCTGCTTTGGATGCAGCCCAGGACACGTTTGGCTTTCTGGGCTGTGAGTGCTCATTGCTGGGTCATGTCCAGCCTCTCACCCACCAGCACCCCAAGTCCTTCTCCCCAGGGCTGCTCTGATCTGTTCATCCCACAGCCTGTGCTAGTATCTGGGGTTGCCCCAACACACTTTGCACTTGACTTTGTTGAACCTGGTCAGGTTCCCATGGGTCCACTTCTCAAGATTGTCCAGGTCTCTTTTGTCCCCCATCACCATCCTTCTCTGTACTTGCAACACTTCAGATTGAATTTCCTTTCACTAGCATGGTCAATTTATAGAGAAATTATCAATCAATTCATTAATATTTAAAGGACTCACAAAAAGTTTTATTTTCCTGAAAAGCTGCCATAACATATCATGCATACAGGGAATCACTACTTAGGGTTAATTCAAATTTTCTCTTTTTCTTTTAAAGATTTCTTAATTCTACTTAAAATATCTTAATTGTTTTAGTATAGTAGTCTCAGCCTTTTCCTTTCATCTGTCTATGCTATTCTTTTTCTTATTTAGAATTTCACAAAATACTTATCATGTACATTTCTGCCTTCTTGTTACAGTATCAGTTTTCCCTCTTTTTCATATGCCTTTACACATAATCATGTTTGTTGTTCTGATCTGCCAGGCCTTTAACACTGGTTTTCATGGGCAGGCTCAGAGTTCACAGGCTCGATTATCTTTAGAAAAGTGGTGTCATCTTTAGACAACATGCAGAGCAACAAAGGCCAGTATGACTTCCAGTGGTAGAAAAGGTAGTGAAAATAAAACTTGATCTGAACTTTTGATGGAAAAAGCCTGTATGAAGGAGTCTCTAAAGTTGTTGTTGTTTTGTTTTTTTTTTTTTTAATTAGTAAGACACTAAATTAATTTCCCTGATTTGAGTCAGTTTTGCCTGGGATAGTAATTGGTGAGTGATCTCTCCCTGTCCTTATTTGAACACACCTGCCTTTTGTTATAACTGTCCCCCTCTCTAGTTGAAGAGAGGGAGTGATAGAGTGTCTAGGAGGTCACCTGAAGCCAACTTTAGACAGCCCTGATGTGACAAAAATACATAGTACATAATTCTCTGTAATTTTACTGATGGAGTAAAATCCCATTTGTCAGAAATTTAGTTTCTTGACTGGAGCTACAAAAATGCTACATGATGTTGAAGAAAGGCTTGTTTTATTGCCAAGACAGGAGCACTGTAAGGAGCACTTATGATTATAAAAATATCTAAAAAGTAGAAGTCACTACTTTCTTACCTTGAACTTTTTTGAAAACTCTTGCATTCATAAACTTTAAAAATCTGTCTGCATAAAAACTTGGTCGGTGAACTGAAACAGTATCCTACAAGATTGAAAAAGATCTCAGTCACATTTTCCACAAGTAAGGTGTCAAGAAGAAGCTGGACACCTCAGGTGAACTATAGTGTGCATTTCAGGCATAATCAAAACTAGTGAATCATTACCATTTATGAGTTATGAATTATATTCTGCAAAATCTTCCAAGCATTTGAAATTATGTTTTTCAAATTATGTATATTTTTCAGTTATAGATTCATCAATGTTCTGCTAGGTGGCTAGACTTGTGTAAGTTATAAGGACAAACTAATATTATTAGTTGTTGTTTGAAAGCTCAACAAATAAAACCAGAGCATGTATTGGGAAGACTTCAGCAGCAGCTCAAACCACATGGTGAGGTTAGACTACAAATGTACCAGAACAAGTTTTTTCCTGGTCAATATGAGTCAAAGGCCCGCCACCTAAAATATCAGCAGTTTAAAAAATTAATGAAATCTACTTACCCCATCATAAACAAGAGCTTTCCAAGAATGTTCCAGCTTCTTCATTAACCTAAATATGTAAAAAACTAAATCAGAACTGCTTTATAAAACTTCTACTTTTATAAGTAATTTCAGAATATTTTGATCAGTGAAAATGCATTGAAAGTTGAAGTTCAACTTACCTGTAAGACTGGAGAATATCAATAATACCCATAAATAAAAGCAGCTTTTCACCTTTATGGCTTTTTGCCGGAATACCTCCCATTCTAAGAGAAACAACATAGAATATTTTTAAGACATCTCTGATCACCAGTTACCAGCTGAACTGTACCCACTTGTAAACCCAAAGGAGTAGACAATAATTAAGTCAGATGCCACAGCGCAAAGTCAGTCAAATGTGAGTCACCTAGCATGCAGTGGATTTTAAATAGAAAATTTGAAAAGTATCTGGGATTCAGTGTTAAATATCCATCATAAAAAAAAAAAAGAATAAATATTTAAAGACATGTTTTAGACAGAATTGGAAATATTCAGATGATCTGAAAAGTGGAAGAAAGTATACATCAGTTTATTGCTAAGGAATATTGCTAAAGAAAGTAAGTAACTTTAGATAAGGGAGAATTTTCTCACTTTATTGATCATAAGTAACAAATCACAGAGAGTCTGCACATTAATCAAAGTTTGAAAAGGTTGTTTCATCTATTTTTCACTAAAAACTATGTATTACTGTGCTTTTCCAAAACTTCTTTACAGACAGATAAGTGACAGATAAAGCAACAGTATCAAGCTGAAAATCCTGACTGCATGGACCTCCAGTTGGTCCAGGGTCCAGACTCAGACATGAGCAGTCATTCTGAGACCCTCTCTTCCTACTCCAACACCTAGAAAAATGGTCCATCTTAGAACCTCAGCATTGTTTTTTGCTCCACTAGCCATTATGTCAATATGAGAGAGATAGTGCAAGGAGCCAAAGACGGACCACACTTCTCAGGATCTGAGTAGCACTGTATTAGCTCAAGTGGTGTGGGAGCCCAGCTAGTGCAACACCTCTGCCATCATACAACAGCACTGGCCATCTTCTGTGTGAATGTGAGTTGTAAAAACCAAGTGAAATAAAGCTCTGTCTAATTATAGTCTAACGTTCTCAGTGTCTGGAAACTCCCTGTGAATACTGAATATCATAATTCTCTCACTTGTTTGCTGTAGGTTTAAGCACAGATTTCTATATCATTAGTTGTGTTTACCTACACAGCTCCCTTGAGAACCAGGAAAAGTAAATCCTTAATTTTAAATTAAATCCTCATTAAAATAAAGGACTGATTATATGCAATGCTGAATGGTGACGATAATACTCTCATAGCACTTAATATATTATGAAGGAAACAACAGAATAATGATTGTTTATATATTCAAATTTCTATTAAAGTTTTTGCTAGACAGAAAAAAATAGGAGAAAAACATTGGTTCTTAATCTCAGGAAATATAATATATGACTGCATCTCAGTGGTTGATGATATCAATCTATGTACATTGAGTATACTACTTTGAGGTGAAAACAACCCCTGTAGGAATATCCATTTCAATATTAATTTATAGTTTTGCTTTGGTCTTACCAGGCTGCTTTCAGTTAAAGTTAGATTGTAGCTGGGACTCTTGTAATAGTTGTCTGTAGCATCTCTTTTATTAAAGAATGCACGTGTGCATACATAAGTCACTCTGAACTATGACGTATTTAAAGACTATCAGTCTACTGACCAACATTCCAATTTCATGCTCTATGGCAAATCTTGATGATGCAGCTTTTGGAAAAAAAAAAAGGGCTTAATCTTTCAATTCCTGGAATGCAGTGTACTCATAAAAGTTTTGCCTGTTAATACTTTTAAAAGCAATCTTAAGAGCAGGTTACAGCACTTACGTGTTTGTTTTCTCTGTGGTGACGGAGTCTCCAGACTTCCCAGGACCCTGTATAGACTCCATGGCTGTGGAATAGAGAACTTTCTGTCCTCCATGGCGTTTCGCATCCGAAGCACTCTGGGAACATTCTTCTTCTCTTTCCTTCATGTTACTGTTCAATATGTGGATCCCCAGAAGCAGACTGTAATCCATGATCTTAAAACTTTCCAGAACCTACCAAAGAAGGAATGGCTATACTGAAACCACAAAAGAATTACACAGTAGCATTTTGTAAACCCGAGTGAAAACAGGCTCTCAAGGCACAAGCTTCTCTTATCAGGAAGTGTGTGAAATTACATTTACACAAAAACCTTTTACTATCCACACAAGTCAAGTGCTCATTTTCTAATGAGCTGAATGCTCTTGTAACAAATGAGATAGAAAGATGCACAGCTGAAATGTAACCTGATGCTATTTTTTAGTCAAGGAAGATAATTCCAGGCAACACCTTTTTCTTTATAGCAAATAATCAATTAATGGTTCCATCATATTCTTATGAACAACATATTTTTAAAATTATCTCTCATCCACATTCCAGACCTCCCTGAGTGTTTTTGTCTGTCTCTCTTATCTCCCCTCCACCTCCTATTTATAACAGAGACCATACTCTTGGAGAACTTTCAAATGTCAACAAAGGTATTTGCTACCATCCCCTTATTAGCAGCTGATGGGATTGGAGTACAAAAATCATGCACCTCTGTACTAGGATAAACAGAGTCTATCTAAACTCAAAAGACAAGTTTTACTTATGAAGCATGACAACCAACCATCCTTCTCTTCTAGCTCTACCAACCATTTCTGTCTCTGGCAGCATGCCTTCTCTCACATACAAGTAGTTTCATTTGCTTTTAGTCAGCTACACCATTCCAAAGTCTGGCATGCTGTCATTGAAAGGCAATACAGCTCAAGTCAATACCCAAACATGAACTAAAGCAAGCTGTAATCACATCTAGTAATATAACCAAACTGTTCACAGCAACAGTTTAATGTCAGACAGCAACTGTGTTTAATGTCTTACACAACACTACTAAGTGGAGGGAGAAACACCAGTAACAGCCAGGAGGGATATGCTGTGCCACTCACCTCTCCTTTACCTCATGCAGCTCAGCAGTGATTCATGATGTGTTTTGGCACATAGTGCCTGAAGATAATGGTGTGATTTTTGTCACAGAATCAAGAGGCAACAGTACGTCTTTTTATGTTAACAAGGAAAAAAGTGATTTTACAGAGATGAGAGCAGATTCCAGGTATGTAATTTTGATGACGATTATCCAAGCATAAGTATTTTTGGTTAAGCAGAAATATCCCTTCTCTTAATGAAAAAAAAAAAGCAATTTCAGCACTTGCATAGGTTTAAAAATTATGTGACAGTAAATCAGTATGGATCTGTATGTCTAATCATAAGGTTTTTATACCACTTACCCTAATTGCTCAGATAACCAGAGCAGTGATGAAACAAAGCATAAACGTAGAAAGGCACAAAATCAGACCTGATTTTCAGACTCAAAGAATGACTTTAAGACACCATGGGTTTGCTCTTCTGCATAGGGATCCTACTTAGCGATGCCTTAGTTCAAATGGAACAAGAAAAAGGTTACTAATGTATGGCCTTAGTAGTCCACACCATCTTCTGATGACAGCACTCACAGAGGATTTCATACACAACAAAAACTGTATTCTAACCATAAGATTCTGAAATTTCGTTGTGTATTGTGTGGACATGTTGGTGGTTTACAATTATAAATTGCAAAAATAGCATGGCTAACAGGTATAAAGGCACTTGGTGCCAAAAACGTCTAAAATTCTATTTACTGCTTACTTATTGCTATCCGTTACTCAGACTTTCCCAGAAAGAAATTACAACATCATGTGTTCATTAAAAAATATGTAATCAATGAATGTTTGCAATCAAATGCTGAAACTAAATTCAGGATAGGCTGAAAAATAGCACCTTAGTAATACAGTAAGCAACACTATTCATGCAAAACCAGAACAGGAGCTAGTCAGGCTTGGGAAAAGCATTGCCACATTTATTTTACAGTTATAAATTACTGCTGACAGTTCTACCTTCAACATATTCTTTACTGCATTTTGAATTAGGTCACATTAGACATATGATTTTACTGCACTAATTACATAACCTACGTCTATGATTGGATGTAGTCTCATGGGGGCTGTGCTGTAATGTGCTGCTCCTTCTTCCACAGGGACCTCTTATGTGATAAAATTAATCCTTCTGACTACATCAATTCATCACTGCCACTTAAACCCATACTACTTGTACAGTACAACAGACCATGCATTGACAATTTATGATTTTGGCTAGGATTACTGAAAAACATCATAAAAACAAATTTCATTATTACAGTTCATTAACAGACTGAAACACCTTCACATCCAATGGATTAACTGAGTACAAATTCTTATAAACAGCACACAGCATAAGAACCCTTGTCTCCCAGACACTCCGTTCATGGCCATACTCAGAGGTGGCATTACACTGTTCACAAAGTGTGTTCAGGATATCATGACATGATCTGGCCCTGTCTGCCTACAGCTTCAATGTACAGTTCTTATTACTTCCCCTTAGAAACATGATAACCAAACCAACCACTCCTTATGCAAATTAATCTTTGTAACCATATCTAAGCATGTTTCGCTCTCCGTTTGTTTCTAATGAAACTTCTGCTAAGAGATAACTAACCAGAATAATAAAGAAGAATCTCATAAATCAGCACTCAACAAAACTTTGTGTCAAACTCCTCAGTCTGTATTAAGACAGTAAATCAGTTGGATTTACAGCTCAATATATCTGAGGTGTTCTCACATATGTATCTTCATTAATATTTAAAATACCAAATTGTGACAATTTAAAAGTATGCAAGTAACATTTTGCACACACAGTTGTACAAAATAATCTGTTTCAACAAGGACAAGTCACAAAATGCAGAACATCAAGACATTTCCTATGCTGAGGTTTGTTTGCAGATACTTTTGATGATTTTAGGACTGTTTTTGAGATGCAGCACCAAGTTTTTGCTACAAAGACACCAAAATGATAACCTAATCTAAGAAAAAAACCCCACTCAAATAAATTACAATATTACATGGCTATGTTCATTTTTGTCATAGCAGAAGGAGAAAGCCCTGCAAAACAGCTGACTCTATCCATGTGAGATCACTAGAAATTGACATAAACTCCTAGAAATACACTACTTATGTAGGTAAAGGGAGGAAACCCCCAATCTTTGCTCATGTAACATTTTGACATATACCTTGCTAGCAAAATGGCACTGTGGGGTTTCAGCAAGAATGGTCTTAATCATGCTGTGTACTAACAAGTGGTGTATTTGATAACAAGTAAACCTTCAGTTCATTAACTTAACATTAAATTGTTCAGATTGGTAGTATTTATATGTGTTAATTCACTAGCTACACAGATTCTGTCAACACAGTGTTGTCACTTGGTCACCAAGTACTGCTGTCAAGGCTGACTTCAGCTGCTCTGAAAACTTCCAGATGGCAAGTGACACTCACCCTTGTAGCCTTAAGTACTATTTTGTTTCATACCACATAAAAACGCACAGTAAAAGGGCATCACAAAATATGTTGTTTCAGAGCATGAAAAATTAACTCTCTGAATCAGATTTTCTTTTCTCAGAGCTAATCAGATGTTAAACTATTCCATGAATCATCTTCAACTTGGTTACACTCCACTATCTCAGCCAGTGACTAACAGAGCAAAACAAGTATTTCTGCCATGAAATGTCATTTTTATTTTATATGCAGCCAGCCTGAACTACACACTATCTGACAGAGAAATCTGCATTTACATTTGCTATCCGTGCAAAACAGCATGCAAAAAAGTCATCAGATCATTTTCATAAGAGGGTCAAGAAAAATACAACTCAAAAGAAAAAAATTAGAAGCTTATTTAATGAAAGTACTAAATGGATAACCCTGCAAGGAAGTATTTCGTCTCCTACAAGCATTTTGGAAAAGCGACATAGGAATTAACACAGTAGAAAGAAGACTGATTTTACAACATATCAATAATTACTATTCAACATAATGAGCTATATGAAATAAACACAAATTAAAGGACTGTCTCACAAAATAAGCATGTCTTAGGAACAAGTTCACAAATGTCAATGCCTAAAAATGGGTCTGGTTTAGAAAAAATATATCACAAGAAAATGAATCATCACATTCCCACCAAAGCATATGTGGAATCACTTCCCATTTCAACAGAATTCTCCAAACTAACACTCCAAAACTAACAATCTGGATTCTGATTTTAAAAGTAGAAGTAACGAGAAATTCCTAATGTCAATTGATACTACAGGAGTGATAATATATAAAGATACAAGAGATCTACAGCAACATGCTATGGTCATTTCCCTCAAACTACCATTTCTGACAAAGAGGCCCTTCATCTAAGATTAATATGTTCTCCATCTCCATGCCACATCATGCCATCTTTTATTTCTGTCCTATGCTGCAGTTTAATATTTCATTAAGTTATGCCAAAACTACTGTTTGTAAGGATATTCTGTACAATGGGTCACCGAAGTTACTTGGCTTAAAGAATTATCTGTGTAGATCCTTTGAGGTAGAAAAAAGGCAAAAAACTGCAAAACACACTACACAGGCTACTAAAAGATTTGAAAAATTCTGTAGACAAATTTGGTCATACAAGGTCTGCATCACATTTGCTACAGCAGAAAACAGATGTGCAATCACACCATAAAACTTTTGTAGCAACTGGCTGAAACAGCAGTGATGAAAATAATACCCAAATCTCAAACTTAGGAGATATGACCCTCTTGAAATTTCCTTGTCTTTACAGGTTTCTTTGTTAGTCACTTTTAAATGTAATTTCCTCAGAAAAGTCCAGTGTTCTTTGCCATAAAGACTAAAAAACCAACCATTTCTCAATAGTAAAAACATCTTCAATTTTTTTTTTCTTAAAAACTACATGACCATAATTTGATTAATTGTTACTGCTTCTCCAAAAAGGCAAGGATAGGATAGCAACAGAAAGTCTCAGCAATAGTCTGGAATTTGAAAGCTAGTTCCAAGTTTCATTTGTGTACATTGTAGAGATGATAAATTCATTAATGTTTCATCTTTAGGAACATTGTCATATTACACTCTTTGGTTCAGTTAAGGTGCAAATACTGCAAAATGAACTGTGAGACAAGTTTTCAGACCCTGTCAAGTGTGGACAAAACAAGCAGGGGATGCAGGAGCTGAACAATGCTATCAATCTGTACTGTTCCAGCATGGATAACCTGGAGGCACCAGCCCACGAGGGATCACCACAAACAGCTCCATTCTCTAATTGGGCAGGTCGTGCATCTCCTCACCAGCACTGCCAGGAGCTGTGAAAGGCCAGAACTACTCCAGCAGTGGTCTACCACTGCAGCACTGCATTCCCTGGGGAAGGAGCTCTGTGTCAGTTGTCAAGATGGTCTGTGTTGGCTGAGCAGATGTATCAGGAGGCCAATTCAGCTAAGCAAGGAAGATACAGCACAGCTTGAATGTCAAAAGCCAGCATACAGGACAGGTGAGGATAGACAGGCTAGAAAGGAGGAATAGGGAAACATTGTCTGAGCATCTAGGGATGGCAGCTGTGATCAAGGAAGCCAAAGGCCAGATAGAATTAAGACTAGCAAGGAATATCAAGACACAGAGAAAAGCTGACCAAGGAAAACATGAGTCCATTGGTGAATAAGGCAGAAGATTCAGTGGCAGCAGTCACAGACCATAGCAGGTCCCCATCACCACTATCTTTCATTTGCAGGAAATTCTGCCAGGCCTCTGAACTTAGCGATGGATCTTAAGGAGGAGAGGGCTAGCAGCCAGGGATGTTTATATTTAGGAAGTAGGAGAAAAGTCCATTGCTTCCTGATTCTGATTGCAAATATGAGCAATGGAAACACAATCCAAATTTAAGCAACACAGAAGAGAATTTCTTAGTCCTGAAATACTGGAAAGATCAAAAATTTCCTTTCTTAAATGAATACTTAATTTCAAGTGCCTACACTAACTTCTTCACTTCGAAGTAGCAGTAAAAAGACATGACAAGTTTTCAAGTCCTAAACAGCCAGTCAGTTATCACTATACCCATCCAAATACCTCATGGGCAGAAAAAAGCAGAGGCAACACTGAAGTCCTTTTCACAAAATGAATGGAATGTTTCTGGTTTTTTTAAAGGCAGAAATAAAAGGCAGGTAGTCAGATCCAACCTTATTAGCTGAGCAAATTCAGCGATATGAAAGATAACAGTGTCTGCTCGCTCTGTTTTACAACACAGAGTAAGACTTGTTTGAATAGAAAAAAAAAGCAGTTAATTTTTTATGTACATATAACTTTCAGTGTGTTTATATACATATATCTACAGATACACACAGACATATACTTTATTGTGTATATGTGTATTTATGTAATTACACTGATTACTACAGGACAATTTTCTTCTTTACTTTTAATACTTTTAAAATTTACCTGGGTCTTATAAGAACTCTAGACTAACTTTAGAGTTGTTAATTTAAGATATACATTGAAAAGAATTATATTAGCACTCAAATAACATGTAGCAGGACTTTTCCCAGACTTCCAAAGAATCATTAAGAGTCCCTTTATATGTAACAATTAAATTATTGATTCTTGTTTTTACTTTTCAATCCAGTTCCATCTTTTAGATACTCTCTATCATTTCCAATACAATAGATTTCCCCAACCTTTAGCTGGGTAAGTAACCTTGGACAAGTGGGGGATGCACAGAAAGGCATCCAGATCCCCAGATGTGACATACTGATGCATTCTCTGTCATCACACATGGTAGCAGCTCAGGAAATACTCACTGCAAGAGACTACAGAGAGAACAATGTGTTGTGTTAGATATATCTCATGCTGAATATGCAGCTGAACATTAGGTCACACAGCTTTACAAACCAATCACAAGGCATTGCAGACTTCTGTGATAAACAATTCTATTCATGTGCAAAAACAATGCTTTCCATCTTATACCACAGGTGGCAGTGAACAACAAACTCTGATATTCAGGGTGTCTCTTCTATGTGGCGAGTTCAGACTATCCATTTTGCTTTATTATTATGAAATTCTTACGATTTCCCTCAGACAAAGCAAATTTTTTCTTTCCAAAACCCCATGAATCCTGGGAAGTTCTGAGAGATCTGGAGTCCCCCTTTTCCTACTTTACATTTTCTTACCCATGCTACAGGAAAAAAAAAAAAAACATTTTACAGCAATTCTCTCTGTCCATAATAAGAACTGACTCCATTCACCAAGGTCCTCTCAAAGAGCAATGATAGGTACCCCTCTTCTGCCTTGAAAATATTTTGTGGACAGCTTTTATGTGGACTTTTCAGCTGAGGAAGAAATTACCTTGCTTTAGAAGTAAGACTGCTGCCACTAGGCCTGCCTTCCCATTCCTAGGTGACCAAGAAATATATTCACAGCAGCTCTACATAGAGTTTATCATACATAATAAAGTTTCCACAGGGAAACTTTAACAAACTAATATGAGGCATAACTAATTATGCCTCAAGAAAAAAGTGATTAAAATCTCCAAATTAATGGAAATCATCATCATCATCAAATCTGCTGGACTTCATTCCTGTATTAATCTGTATTGCTACAGATGGATCAGTGTAATCCTGGATGTACACAGAAACAGAGGGATAGCCCTGGAACTTAGGGCTGTGCTAGATGATAAACTTAATGAGTCAGCAATGTGCCCTGGTGGCCAGAATGTCCAACTGTATCCCGGGGTACACTGAGCACAGTACAGCCACCTGGTTTGAGAAAGGTGATTGTCTCACTACACTCAGCATTGGAGCAGCCTCACCTCAAGAACTGTGTACAGTGTTGGGCTCTACAGTGTAACGAGGATATAAAATATAAGAATGTGTCCAAAGAAAGGCAACAAAGATGGTGAAAGGACTACAGGGCATGATTTGTGGGGAGCAGAGGGGGATATAAGGTTTGAGGGTGACAGGGTGGTGCTGATCTCTGGTGCCTGGTGATAAGATGCAAGGGAACAGCTTAAAGCTGCATTGGGAAAGTTCAGAGTGAATAGAAGAAAAAGTTCTTCAATGAGATGGTGGTTAAGCACTGGAACCAGTTCCACAGTGAGGGAAGTGCTCATGGTCTGTTGGTGTTCAAAAAGAATATGGACATTCTATCTATGACTATGATCTCAGATCACAACAGCTTAACTAAAATACAGGCAACTAAAATCAGTGCTCTGACACCCATAGTTATCCCTCCTTAAATAGCATGGAAAACAAATGAAGGTTAACTGATCTGTACTGAGTAAATTTAGAGCAGAGATGAACACAGAAGTTTAAATATATACTCACTCGACAATCCCGCTGTAGTGTTTTCATTAGTGCACTGTGTGTTTCAGAGTCAAAATACAACCCTTCATGCATATCTTGCAGGAAATCCAGGTCTTTGAATGTAGGGTTGGACTTCTCCCTCTCTTTTCTTGATGCTCTGCGTTTGTATGTGGAGCCTTTCAAGTCATATGTGAAATGCATTTTCAGGGCTCGTGGCAAAACATTGTTCATGACAACAATTCTAATATTAATGCCTCCTGACTGAACACAGTACAGCCCATAAAATTTGGGAAGAAGAGTCCTTGGATTCTGGTTCAGATTCTAAAACAAAAGAGATATTTTTAAATATGTCTATTTTCATTGAACTTCCATGCTTAAGAAAGGGTTTTCTTTAGCAGCAAAAGACATTAACAAACATGAAGAAAATTACGAATGTTTTCTTATTCAGCAGTTTCTTCAACCACTTATCTTTGTGAGTTTCTATTCCAGAAAGCTAGCATAGGCACTGTCTTTTTGCTGGGAACTTATAAAGGCCAAAAATAGAGCAGTAACTACATTTTTGCCAGGTTTCTCTTTCTCATAGAAAAGAACAGACTAGGTCAAACCTAAAAGCATCCTGAAGACTTAATTTATTTTTTCTGACCTGAACAACCTTTGCATTTTACCTGCTGGAAGGAGTTGGGTTAAATATAGTTCTCATCATCTTGACTTGGATTCTGAAAAACAAAACCCCTCTCTCCACGAGGCTTTACACACTCAGGGTTAGTGCCAAATGACTAAGTTATTTCCAAAGGTGTATGAGGTCATAATAGAACAATAACTGACCATCAGAACAGAAAAGTGTGAAATAATCCAAATTCCACAACAGGCAAAATAAATTAGGTAGGAGAGGATAACAGAGCTGAGAGAGAAAATACTTCTTCCGAATACAACTGTTCTCAGTCTTTGGCATGAAAAAGAAAGAAGGGGAAAAACTACTTCAGGTGTTCCATGATTACTAAGTTACAACATACAACTATCAGAAGTATTTTCACAGAAATAATCACAGTGAATGAAGTTTTAAATTTTGGAAGCAATTGCATAGCAGTGAGAATAAAGTTCCCAGAAACAATACAAACTGGCCTTATATGTACTTGTAATAACTCAAACTTGTGCTGAGTGGATTATCACGACTAGGAACAACAAAACCTGCCACCATTGTCCTTTTTGATGTGTAGTACACATCGGTTTTTTTCTTACACACACAGTGAATACATGTTACTTTAGTGCAATAATGACAACATTCCTCATTTTCAGTATAAGTGAGAGGGTAATTTTTAAGTATTTACTTCAGAAAACAAAGCAAGAAAAGAAAGTCAGTCACATACAAAGTCCCACATACCACCCAGAAGAATGTCTGTTTGTACATATGAGCGGCTTGTGTTACCAAAAAAAAAAAAATTTAATTCTACTTACTTTTTAATCAATGGTTTTCCCTTCAGATGACACACAAAACCCAATACAATGGACTTAGAATTAGCCCTCAAAAAGCTCCATTTAAAAACTAAGTTTTGAACAAATTACATGGATAAAAATATCTTTTACATCATTGCTTTAATACATGAGAAATGGAAATCAGAAGTAGTTGGAAACAAAAGGGAAACTGACCGGTCTAGTTTCTTTGTCCACTCTGAGTGAAATGCAGAGGGTAGACAAACACAAAATGGAGAAAAAAAACTGAATTAGAAATTTAGAAACCTTATTTTGTTACTAGCTTATTAGAAGCAAAGTTTGGTATCAAATTAGATTATGACATTTTAGCTTCATCTTGAATGTTAAAAGAGCACCAATTCTTATCTTAAATATATTCTTGGCTTATATCTATTCTTTCTGTTGGGTGTGTACGGCATGAAGTAGAAAGGCAGGTAAAAACATAAAAAATATCACAAAAAATACAGATTAACCGAGTGGAATATTTCAAGACAGATGAAACTGACTCTTCAGAAGTGACATGAAACAGGAGAAATAAAGGTAAAATACAGTCTTCAATTACTTACCATGTAATAACCTGGCAAGAGCTTCTGAAGAAACTCAGCCTCTTTGTGTTGAACTGTTTTGATGATGAATTCGTCACCACTAGTTACAAAAAATAAGGACCCACTGGCACCTGGGTTGGATAATTCAATTAAAGGTTCACTGCAGATTGAGTACTGGAAGAGATAAAAATTGCTTTTCACTGCCAATGCGTGCATTACCCAAACACAAGTTTAATATGAAGAACTGCAGGTTCAAGTAGTCACAAGAGAATCACGTAGCAGCACTACTGCTGCTGGCTGAGTCAGGCCACTCTGCCCAGGCCATGCTGCACAACCATGGAAGAGCAGCTGGCAGCTAAGCATGTAATCCCTCTTCATGTTCCAAAGCAACAGGTTCCTTTGGAGTGAAGCCAGTGGCTGATGTGGAAGGAGTCGATCTCCATGCTGTCAGCACAGTAAATTCTGAGTCAAAAACTTTGAGAAGACATTTTCACTGGAACTGTTTGCTTTTCACATCCATTTTTTGAAAGAAACAGGTACAAGATGGTAGGAAAAGAAACTGGAAGTAGAGGTTTCTCATTATAGACAAATAGGCAAATCCTGTTCTGTGCAACTGGGATTGAAACTACTAGACTTGGTATGGCTACAGCTACTAATTTTAGTATAGTTACTAATTTTTTAAATCTTTTACTAGTTTTATGATTGAAAACCACTTGAAACAGAAAAACTCAATTCCAGTAAGCAAGAAAAACTGGAATTTGAAGGACCATTATATTGCATATTTAGACAGGCTTCCTTTTCCACAGGACATATTAAGAATTACAATCACATTAAGGAGGAAAAAGATACAAAAGACTACATTATTATATGGAGAGTAGGCATTCAGCTCAAAACCATAGAAAAATCTGTTTATATTAAACTTGAAAGCAGTGATACCAGAAAATCTAATAAATATGTTCTTTTGTGAGCACTTGAATTAAAGAAGCATGTTTCCTATGGGCTTATGCCATTGCCTTAATGCATCTTCTTATCCTAGCTCCACCTAAGGCTTATAATTTTTAAGAGAATTTTGCATGATATACAAATATGTCTTCTCCCTGCTTATACTCAATTCCAATTAATACAAAATGCCTTTCTTGTTAATCCTATAGTTACAATTTTCTACAGAATGGCCATACTAATCTGTAACATTACAAATCTTTAGACCAAATCAGCAGTTGTACTGCAGCAATTGCATTTTTTTTGCCACAATATTTAAATCTTAATGAGTAACTGTCACTGTGATAAACATTTGAATGCAATTATCCTAAACATTAAAGCTCAATAGAACAAAATAACATAAGCACAAGACATTGACCTACACTCTGTGTTGGTCATTTTCCAGTGGTATGCATTTCTGTAAAAAAGTCCACCCACCAAATGCTGCTGTACAAAGGGCCCAGCTAGTTTTGACTGGACACCTCTGAAAGGCAAATCAAAACCAAAAGATAAGAAAATCCCCAAGAGCCTGACAAGTGAGTATTTATGATCAAGAAGTTTCCCTGCAGAATTACAGTACTCCATGAGGTTTACAGTGACAATTTAATTCTACCAGCTGTTCAAATGTATTTACGCTTGTTGTCCTGTCTGACTCCTACAGTGTGTTACTGCTCATCCTCCTTGGAAAAGGTGAAGCTTTAAATCTTGAGCTTTGTCACTTCAAATTAACAGTGTAAACTCACATATGCTTGCTGTAATTTCTACTCTTCTTATTTTACTTCATGTGCCCTTCAGCCACAGCTGGACAATCATTCACTACTTACTACATACCACTTGTGTGCTTTCCTGTGCCAAGAGAAAAAAAGAATCTGCAACAAATTGTCTTTACTGGTAACTTCCCTCCCGGAATAGTCTTTTTGTACTTAAAATGACTGTCACAAGTCTTATTCACAGCATGCAGTCTTTGTATAAACTTTCACTTCTGCTACTGCAAAAGCTTCCTTAGATGAAAAAAAAGTTGCAGGTGATACTAACTTTACTCTAGGAAGCACAGTCTTTTTAGCAGCTGGCAACACAGCCCACATACTTCAGCTTTTACCAAGTCCATAAAAAGAGATAAGATAAGTAGCACATAACATAATTATACAACTGTCACCCATGATGTCCTTGTCTCTAAGCTGGAGAGGCATAGATTTGATGGATGGATAACTCAGAGGATAAGGAATGGGTCATACCTAAGAGTTGTGGTCAGTGGAAGAAAGAAATTCTTCACTCTAAGGATGGTGAGGTGCTGGAATGTGTGGTCTAGAGAAGTTGTGGGTGCCCCATCTCTAGAGGCGTTCAATACCAGGCTGGATGGCACTTTGAGCAACCTAGTGTGGGGGAAAGTGTCCCTGCCCATGGCAGTAAAGTTGGAAATAAAACATGTTTAAACCCCTTCCAATCTAAACCATTCTATGACTCTATGATTTATAAAATTCCCAAACAACTTTATTCCCTTGCTACTACCATTTACAATTCAAACTAATTATCTTTTTTTAATATGTAAGAATGGTCATGAGGACTACTAACACAAAATCCATAGATAGCACTAAAGAATTAAAATAAGACACCCACATGCAACCTAAATAAAAGCAAAACCATCTAAGTTTTGCTTTCAGGCTTATAGGAAGAAACCCCATTATAGCACACTTGAAAACAAAAGAAACAATTTCTTTAGTAGTATATTAATATAGTATATTAATATTTCAGAACCATTTAATCAATTTTCCTTTTTTATTCACCCAAGCCCTTTCACCTTCTTTTGGTCTTAAAGAAGTTGTTATCAATAATAAAACAAAAGGATTTTAAAGCTCATTCAAAAAAGTGCACAATAAAACTCTGACATATAGTTGCTGATTTGTACCAGGACTCTGATTTCTTGGGTGACCCACCATGAAACAAACCAAACATTGTGCAAACATCTAGAAGACAACCCAACTCAGCATTCACCCTACCCTTCCAAAAGCAGAACTACAGGAGAAATAAAATAGCGGATACTTGTTCTAGCAGTATACAGAGTGGTTCCACCAAGTAAAGCCTGCTTTTACAATGTCAGCAAATTTGTAACTTTTTTTCTCAGGTAAACTGAACACTGTGGAAGAACAGGACTTCAATTTATAAAATAGAGAGAACAAAGGAGGCATTCTAAAATGCTTCAATTTTAGTCTGTCATCCATGTGCCTCAAAGCTAGACAGGAACATTTGCAGACCTCACTTTGTAACG
Source organism: Ploceus nigricollis (assembly GCA_013399945.1). Classification (NCBI taxonomy): domain Eukaryota; kingdom Metazoa; phylum Chordata; class Aves; order Passeriformes; family Ploceidae; genus Ploceus; species Ploceus nigricollis. Next base: position 154,324 of record VXBC01007233.1, read on the forward strand.
ACATGCATAAGTAACACAAATCACACAAAAGTACTTAGAACTGAATTGATAAAAGTCACAAACTACTGATCATAACTTCTCTAGAAAAATTATCTGAATGACATGGATATTGCTCTAGTCAATTAACAAAGCAGATTTTTTATACAAATCCTCTCAAAGATAAAGAATTAAAATTTTTGTCACCATTAAAAATATTCACTAGTTATATAACCCTCTACACACAAAATTTCTTACTGATTTGGGCACCCTTTAAGAATCTTTTTCTGCCACAATGAAACCAGCATGCTTTATAATAATTTGTAACTCAAAGGAAAACTGCAGGTTCTTACCAAATAGTCATCAGGCTTGATACCAAAAAGTTCTCTGAAATAGCGGAAGGCAAGAGGTGCATATGTCTTAAATCTGAAGTCAGGGTAATGATGAGCAGGGGTAAGATTGCTCCCTTCACTGAAAACAAAAACAAACCAAACCAAATTACTGAGTAATTATTAGCAGCTAGTTTCACCACTAAGCTGCCTAACTTGACTGTTTGCCTGCTGAGAAAAGAGCATAAATGCAGATAAACCTCTCTATCATCATTAACCACTAACAGTGAGAGACACTGTCCATGAGAGACACTGCCAGCAAATTCCTTTTTCTCACCTTAAAGGAAATAACCATTTTCACCACCTGTATGCATTTGCATAAAGATCATGTTTAAACATGAACAAGTCAAAGCCTGCATTCCAGAAGTCCAGGGTAGAGACTGACTCCACCAAGTACTGAAAACTCTTGTGTCATGGTCGCTGTGCTCAAGATGGCTCCAACCACAGCATCTCCCACCAGCCCGTCTCTGTNGCTACTTTATGGCTTCCAGCTCCTCCTGTTTGTTACCTATACTCCTTAGCGCTTTTCCCTGTTTTATATTTATCACCTCACTGTATTTTTAGCCTGAGTTACAAAACTCTTGAGATGAATACTAGATATAAAATAAAGGTCAGCAGCAAAATGCTGCTAGATTTCAAAAAAAACCCCTATGCCCATGGATTCATTTATGATAGAAAATGAGAGAGGTCTTTTAAGAGAAGAATAAAGTTCTACACTGTAATTTCAAAACAAACAAGAACATCTTTAAGACAAAGTTTTGGTACTGAAATCAGCCAGATAGAAACTTTCTAATACATTTTTATTAGAGTCTTAGAAAGCAGACCTTTATTACAGCATGCTGGTCACTCTGGGGATCTTTTCTCTAATCAAGTGCCCCGAGAGTCATGTGAACAGAGTTTTTATCATACACACTGATTATATATTCATTAGCTATCCCCACTTACTTGACTTTATTTGACATAATCACATCCCTTATCAGAAGTCTTCATCTGATTATTTGGGATCTGTCTTCAATGTCCAGTGTCCTTTCTTTGTGGCTGTTCCTTGACCTCTGCTTCTGAGTAAGTGCAGTATCATTGTTTTGCACGACTTCTACTTCGCCAGCCTTGTAGAGCTGAGCTGGCATCCTGCTTGTGTTTTGCATGACTTCTGTTTACCTAGGTTACATCTTTTATTTTTTTCTCCAGGATTGTGCTGTTGTGTTCCACTGTCCTTAATAACAGTAAAATGCTGTTCTGTTTTACTGTTCTTATCAGTTTAGCCAGTGTCTGAATGGTTTGATAAATAGAGAAATACAAAATCCAAGACTTGACACAGTTGCTGAAATCAGCTTTTCCAGCACTTCTTTACTCATTTACCGTAACTGAATTATTCAATAATGCAGAATGTACCATTATGCTTGGCAAAAAGAATATCGAAAGGAGACCAGAAAGAAAAAAAGGCTACAAATTCACACAGATATGAAAAGCAATAAACGTAAAGCAACATTCCTGAAAAAGATAATGAATAAAAATTAAATATAATGAAAGAATTTAAGAGCTGTCATCCTGTACAATTAATATTTGTCATATGAACTTGCCACTTTTCATTAACAACAGTTTGATGACAGAAGCCTACCCAACCCACCTAGCTGCCCCTGTGCTGCCAAACTCCTCACAACTGAACTGTTTCAGTGACAGCAGGTGAACAAGCTTTCTCAGTCTCCAGAAATGTGTAACACTTCAGACTCCTGAACAGGAGACATGAGGAGGAAAAAAAAATTAAACAGATTTCTTTCTGGAATTCACGTATAAAAAGATGCTTGTGGATGACATACATATGAAGACAATAGAATACTGCTGCTTCTTGGAGTGCTAAACCCTACAGGTAATAGTGAAGGCTGCCTAGTCCTAATGAACTCCTCTGATCACTCTATATTTACTGCAGTATGACTCCAAATATCAAAATCAAGTCCGCATATGCTTTATTGTTGTTCCATTATAGAGCTAAAAATGGAAATCAGTAGGATACAAGCTAAAGATGGTAGTGTTTCTTTACAGTTAAGAGAGACTATTGCTCTTTCATAAGGCCTTTCTGCTTCTCAGAACACTGCTAGATTTGTCAGACATTAAGTTTTATATAGCTGGCTGTGACTCACTGAATTTTTGTACAATATGAGGATGCCCCAGTGGTCATATAGGTACACTGGAAACCTGGGGTCATACTTGTGAACGCATTTAATTGTCATAAGATGCAGAAAAGAATAGAACAGAGTGTTCTCTACTGAAGTATCACATAATTGTCAGGGAATATAAAGCACCTAAACTTTTTTATTAAGTTCTACATTTATAAATCTGCTTCCTCCAGCTGTAACTTGAAAGCTTCTCCTGTGAAAGCATGTCAGCAAATAGATTGCATGTCCTTACTGTATCAGAACATGTACTGCCACTTCACTAAGGTGACATGAAGGTAGGAGGTTTGCTATGATAATAGGACAGTTCTGAGCCATTTCATAAGTGCATATGGAATAAAATGACCAATGCTGGGTCAGCAGGTGCACAGTAATGCATAGCAAATGGAGATTTATTGCTAAACAGAGCAATTATTTTGGAACAGCTTCTACATAGAGGGCAATTCCATGTATTTAGAACACATCAGATACTTTATTAGAGATATAACAGTCAATTTCACTATGCAGACAGCTTTCCTTATTCTTTATAAAATCATCCTTAAAAACACTTTCTGTTTAAGGTCTACAGAGTATTTTACCACACCCTGTTTCTGTTAATCATATTAATTAGTTTCAGCTTCACTACCTAACAGAACAGTTTACTGATCCCAACAGTAAGCTCTTCTGTAATTCATGAAGCAAGCTCGCCACAAATTTAAGTTTTCTTGTTAGTACTCTGGAAAATAGTTTTAAGGTTTTCCTGATGGCACTTTTAACAGGAAAAGCACCCTCACTTCCAGTAATTTCTTAGAGTAATGCAAACCTTTCAAATTTCTTATCAATTTGAAGCTCGTATGACAAGTATGAATTGAGTATGGCCTTGCTCTTTCTGGAAAAAGACAAACTCCAGTGTACAGAATGCTTGATCTAAGTACATCCCTACCCTATTTAGAATTATTCACATTCCACTCTATTAGCTATTGAAAGAATGTATTCTGTGGTTTCTCTTCATATTTTCTTGATGCATTTTACGGTTTCACTCTCATGGGATTCAAGTGTATGTGCAAAGCACTACATATAATGACTTTTAATGAGTCTTGGGAGTTTCAAGGGGATGATTATGTCTTTGAAATTTAATAAAAAAATGCCCATGATCCATTGACAAGAAGTTAAATTTGTAAAGTGATGCTTTGGACATAATAAGAAAGGGCGTAACCATGTAATTTCCCTCTCAGCTACTTTAAGCACAGGTCTACCAGAAAAACAAAGATAAAGACTTTTAAATTAGCTCTGATTCTGGCAGTCTTGAGCAATTCAAGTCTTTCTATGTGAGCTATGACAACAAAATACAGGCTTTGGAACAATTAGGCAGCAATTGTAATTTATGAGGTATTTTAATAACCTTAGATGTTATACCCCACAAAAGAAAAAGATTCATAGGCAGACTAAAGAAGAGAGACTAAGCTTAAAATGTAAGTTTGGTTTAATACTTATATTGTAATTTTAATTTTTTTTAAATCAAGCACACCTAGAAATGACAGTATGTGCAAGCCTGCCTCTTTGTAAATGCTGAGAGTGGATTTAAAGCATAAGTGGTGCAATATCAAACTAAAAGTGAAGTAAAACTAATTAAATTTTTAATGGCTAACCCCATGGCTGTAAAAATTTGCTAAACAAGACACCCAGATACATTTCTTGGCAGCCTTTTCTTTGCTATGGCCTCACCCTGGTAGGAGGTACTCAGGAGATGCCACACCTATCTGAAGGGGCAGAGGAAGCCAGCTGCATATCTTGGTAGCAAGCCTTCACCACTGGGGATTGTTCAAAGGCTCTGATGGAGCTGTTATCAAAAGAATTAGTCTGTAGTTGTGACCCTGTTTATAACTTTCCTGTGTGTATTGTAAAAAAACTGAAGAGGAGGAACACATCAGTTCTTTCAGTTAAAGTAATTCTTGTTTAGATTGTAAAATCAAAATAAAATGCCTAAACTTAAATGCTCCGAACATTAAAAACTAAGATTATCCAATTTCAGTTTCATTGCTCTTTAATACAGCTGCTTTTTAAAAATACATCAAAATGTGTTTCAGCTCTAAAAACTGTATCAAACAAACACATACTGCAGGTCAGGTAGTGCTTTGGTATGTTCCTTTCCTGTATGTAATATCAGGAAAGCATAATTTCCCACATGGTGGAAGCAGGTGTCATGTTCATCTGTACAAATAGGTGTGTCTGTGTTTTCTTCATACTGTGGGTTAAAGTCCAGTGGTAACATCCTTTTTTCTCACGTACATTTTCCTAAACTTCCAGTTACCAAATGCTGTCCTAAACAGTTCCCTGCAAGTCAGCTTTGAAATACAATTAGGAATAGTAAGTAACTTAAAACCAGGTCAAGTCAATCATATCTGTGGTGGTGTGTTTTATTAAGCTAGGTTAATTGAACACTGTTAAATATGGAGTTGGTATGTTCCTAGT
>VXBC01007233.1:159318-174486 GCA_013399945.1 Ploceus nigricollis
TGAGCAGAGGGGCATCGCCGGAGCTCTGCCAGGTCCACTCTGGTGGTTCTTTCGGGAGTTGTGAGTGGAGCTAGCCGCTGGGGAAGAGCTCACAATCCGCCCGGACGCAAAAGACCACACATATCTACATAACAGCTGAACACAGAAGCATTTACTTACAATGATGATGATGATATTATTTTGTAACCTACTGGAAATGCTATTAAAATACAGGATATCAGAGTACTTGAAAAGTAGTTTAAGCAGTCTACATAACCATACAACTATCTAGGTTATCAGGTTTACCAATAATTTGTTGGTAACAGAAGTAGCTGAGTCCAGTAATTCATACCAGACATTGCTTTTGTCGCCAAAGTATCCCCATTTCTAATATTTGTTTTGCATCCTCCTCTCTGCGCTATCACTCAACTCACAAACCATAAAAACCTTGTCAGGACTTGAGTAATTCTGTGCATCTCTTCAACCAAAGCACCAAGGAAGAGCAGCAGCACTTTATCAGACTATTCAGGTCGCTTTATCTTCCTTGTGAAACTGCCCACAGGAAACATGTATCACGGTGTAAGTTACACAACAACTCACCGTTAGTGTGAACATTTAAATACTAGTCACACTAAACCTGTAGAGCATTCTGCACTACAAATACACTACTTAGTCCATCAGCTAACCTATGATACAGATTTGATAAAAAGATATTTCGAAGGGTAAGTATCAGTTTTCTCAATCAGTCCTCAAAAACATACTAGAAAGCAGTACATTCAGTTTTAGATGTTGGGTAGAACCCAGACTGCCAAGTAAAGTTTTTACTTTCTTAGTACTTTGACTTATTTAGGTTGCTATTCATATGCTATCACAATACAATGGTAAACTTCTGACATTAAAGAGCAGAAAGTATTGAATAATCTTTCATTAGGATCACAAGAAAGCAATTTGTAAATGAACCAGTTCAGTATACAGACTGTAGCTGCAGAGTACATACAGGTCATTGGCATCTAACACACTTCTCAGCTCAATTAGAAACCATAGCAACTGTTCTCAACATGCAGGGTCTAGACTCTGCAATAAAAGCATATTAGCAAGGGAAGTGCATCAGATTGACTAACAACTTGCTGCAAAAAAGGTCAAACTCAACAGCTGTGCTTAGAAGCAGCCTCCATCTAAGAAAACAAAAAATGCAGGCTGAAACATACCATCTTGCTTGAAATGTTCTGCATTTCTGAAGCTTCATAGCCAAACTTGGCTGATATAATGGAGCAGTTTCTGTTTGGCTTCTCAGTCACCACAGAAAATGCACCTCCTTCTGTGTGTACTGGAAGAGCTTAATAAGGTGCCTACACTGCCAGCTCAAAAGCAGCTGCACAGCCCCGTGGCCCAGTGACCAGTTTGAGCCACCACTGCCTACCAGAGCTAAGCTTACAGATGAGCAACGAGCCATCTAACCAAGGCCATCTCACTTGGAGCCAGCACCACCGCCAAGTCAAAAGGGCTGACAAAATATTGCTGAAGCCACATTGTACACACAACTAACTGGAAGCAAATTGTGCCACTGGGAACAGCTTCCAGCCAAGGAAGACAGGAGCACAAATATACCTGACACAGCTAGTCACAGGACAGAGCATAGAGAGCACATGCAGAATGCATTTGCTTCCCACCGAACCCTCCAGCCACTGTTGCAGCAGTATCAACACCAGGTAAGCACCTCTGTTGCTGGATTTCCAAAGCAGAGTTGAAAAGCAGAAAAGAGGTTACTTGGAGTGATTTCCCTTGTGGTTTCACTCTATTCAGTGAGTAGGGTGGAAACTTCAGACACTGCCTTCAGAATCAAGTAGGTCAGTGCAGGGTGCATTTTGTTTCTCCATTCCAGGAGCAAATTTGCACAGTACTATTTTAACTCTATCTGGATGGTGGTTCTCAATGAGCAGGGTTATAGCAGCTTCCAGTAAAGCCTCATTTTCCAAAAACAACATGTTATACAAACTCCTGGGGAGCTTGAAGAGAAAGGGATGAACACCACTACAATGTGCAAATGAAGGCAACTACCTTTGCAATTCAAATCCACCCACTATACAGAGACACCAGTATTTCAGTCAAAGTCACTTCCAGAAATAAACACGTAAATTAACTGGGCTAAACTCTGACCAATTTAACACAGTTATAGAGTAACTCTGGGCCAGGAATAACCTGCAATCCAGGGAGTTACTTCTGATTTACATCAGTAGTTCCCACAATGTACAGAGCAGTTATGTTCAGATCTGACCTAACCACTTTTTTCCCTGGCATTTTTCTCCATTCTTAATGAATCCTGAATGCTTCAGTACGACTACTGAAGCAGAGATACAGGCTGAGGGTTATTTCAGGGGCTGAGAGGTAGCAGAGACTATCCTCTTCAACCAATAAAATTCGTAAACAAGTGTTAACTGTTTTCCCCTAACTCTAAAAGGGCAGATATAACACTCTTCTGCTCACTGGTGCACAGGCTGCATTGCATTGCATTTCTACTAGCTAAAGTCTATCTTACCACTGTCACCTCAACGGTGCCCCTGCTGCTCTCAAAGAAGAAGGTGTGCCTATGACTGAAAAACAGCCTTCTCACCTCACTGCCAGGCAAAGGTAAAGCAGAGAAAACATGGGAGGAAGGTGATGCAGGACACCGTGCTAAGAGGCAGGTTGCTGTGAAGTTGCCAAAATGAAGGGGAAGTTCAGCTGACAGCTGTTTGAAGTTGCAGATAATTATTTGTACCCAAAGCAAGTGGAAAAACACTGCTCCTTGCTGGGTAAGCACTGGTTTCAGCACCACTCTTGCTGCACTGTTAGGTTCTCCTTCAGCTGCAAACTTCTGCAAAAAGTTTACTCAATCTCAGCTCGCTCCAGGGTACTTCCAGGTAGAGGTCAACCCACTTCACCTGCTGGTGTAACTAATTTCCACTAATTGCTTTCAACCCAGACCAATCCAAACAGGACAAAAAAATCATTACAGTAATGACTTTTAACAATGTTGCCATCACAAGTAGGTACTCCCCTTGGAAAAGAGAGCACCTGAGGTGCACCTTGGGGGTGCAGTCCCAGCTGTAAAGAATGTGCAGCCTTTGCTTTTTGCTTCAAACATGGGAAATGAAGTTACCTATTGACATGACTCAGGACCAATCCCCATAATGCCATCATGAAACAACATTCCAATACCCTGAACCAGCAAGAAGGAATCCTGTATTAATTTTGTGCAATCCTAAGGTATAACAATTCATGCACAGTAATACACTTCTGGTTGAATATAATTTAGATAAATAAAGTGGATGGTACACTGAGACATAGCAAGGACTTGAAATTTGACATTTCTGTGCATCAGCATAAGAAATCAAGAGTTGTTTGAAGAGATTGCTATAGATAGCCAACTTTTAGTTCCATAGACAATGTTGTCAACAAGTGCTCTTTATGGAGAGGTTCTTTGTTTTTTGTTCCCCTTTATGGAGAGGTTCAAAGTTACATCTTTGTCAAGACGTCTCACTATGCTGTATACTGCTTACTACCTAGTGATGAAAAAAAAAAAAAGAAAAGAAAAGAAAAGAAAACAAAACAAAAAACCACAAAAAAAACCCCAAACAAAAACAAAAACAAAAAACCCCGAAACCCAAACCCAAAACTACACTGCTTTGCCATTACTTTAATTTGTCTAATTTTCCTCAAAATATTTATTTTTAATAGGTAACTGTCTGGAAAGGTACTACTAAAACTTTTCCATTCAATTTTACATTAGTGCAATCAGTCTCTTCATTCTGCCTTTTGTTTTTTTTTCAAGCCAGAAGGGATGTCTCCCTGCTCTTCCTTAATACCAATGCAAAACAAGTAAATCTCATTTCTGTGTGTACATGCATGCGAGTCTCACAGGAAAGAAGGCACATGCAATGCTATGGACTACAAACCATTTTATTTTACTTGTTCCTTTAAAACTATGTTTAAAAAGAAAGAGAATAAATTTTCTCTCTCAAACCATGCTATGTAATAAAACAGTTTTAGCATGTAGGTTCCATTTAGTTTTCATGAATAAAGCTTTTATAGCAAACATACCATGGAAGCCTCTGTCATAGGCAGACATTTTTCTCACCAATAAAAGCTCTGTTACATGATATGCAAATTTCTCACCTGTAAGTTGAATTTTTTAAACAACATTTCGTGATTACAGTGTGTGAAAACACATTCATATAGTTAATGTCTCTATATCTACCTAATCTACAAGAGAAATATTACTTACCCTGTGCACAAACCCCATCATTAACATCAAAACAAGGATATGAATACCCTCAACCACTAGGAACGAATGCAAAAGCTTCGTTTCACATAAGAATTTTTTTTCCTTAAGGATATCTCACTTCAACAAAAATCAAGAAAATTTACATGAGGAAATACCAAAATTTAAAGTGTATGCAATTATTTTGTACATTGTTAATTTAACTTGGTTTAGTGACCCCAGTAAATACTAAGGATTATAAATTATTTGAAATAGCTTATGAAGTAGCAAACTGCACATGAACAAAACTTTGAAAAACTAACAGAAATCAATCCCAAACCCAGGGAAGATTACACAGATAGCATGTCCTTACTGAAATGACTGTATTTAGCACTTCTGAAAGCCCAGAAAACACTCAACAGAGTAAGTCATCCTGGTTTTTAAATACATTTCTCCTAAACCTTCTTCATCTCTTGCTAGCACATGTAACTTGGAAAGGGTACATGGCACTGTACTTCATCTTCTGAGCACCAAAAATCAGTATGACCTTGATTTCCCTTATTAACATAACTATATTGTTACAATTTCTATACCAACAACTTGGCCGTGATACAAGTTGAGGTGGCCAAGCAGTAAAGGTGCACAACATGTAATCAGCGTATCTTGTAGGAGCTGAGCGTTGTCACAGACTAGAGTCCTGGATAGAATTTTGTAGTGTAAATATAAGGCAACATTGTAGTATAAATTTTTATATTATACTTTGAATGGCAGGATTTGAACTTTCATAAATTTTTAAAACCCCTCAACAAAATATCAAGTATTATTGTCAAAAACTAATACGCAACTAATCAAATCTGAATGTCAGATCCACAAATCACTTCAAATTCAAATTGACAACTCCTTTAATTGAAAGTGTCAAAATTACTTCCCCTCTCTATAAACACTAAGTCTCAAACCTTCAGATGAAGTATGACCTTTCCAACTCTCTCTCTACCTTCATTTTCAATGAAGACCAGAAAATTTTCAAGTTTCATCCATTATACTTACTTGAACATGATTTTATTAGAACTGGAAAACAAACCTGGTTCAAAATACCTAGCTAAGAGTTTAATTATAAAATATTTTATTGAAGAAAAATCCAATATGCTTGTTCTTACCTTGGTAGAAAGACACTTTCCACTACATAGAAGTCTTGCATAAGAACATCTCTGTCTGGTTTTGATGTAAGATTTCCTACTGTGTATCCTATTCCCAACTGGATAGCACCTTTAATAGCCGAGGATGCAGTCTGTGTAAAAAGTAAGAATTCAAGCATGAGTTTGCTAAAAGCAGATTTCTGCTCTTTATCAGTAATATTATAGCTAAACACTTTGATCATTTTCATAATAACAACACCCTTCATCTTCACATCCTAGACCTCAGTGAAATAACTGATTTTTAATTAAAATATTTAAAAGAATCACTATATACAAAGTGAAACTTTTCAAATTACCCAAATAATTTAGACATGGAGTTCTAACTCAGCACAGAATCACAGAATAGCAGGTTGGAAGGGACCTCAAAAAGGTTCAACCTTTCTTGACAAAAGCATGATCTAGACAAGACAGCCAAGGACGCAGTCAAGCCAAATCTCAAAAATGGGAATCCACCAATTCTGGGGAGATTATTCCACTGGCTGATTGTTTTCACTGTGAAATATTTCCACTAGTGTTCAAGTAGAATATCCCCAGAAGTAACTTTAATCCATTATCCCTCATATTTTCCATGTGATCCCTTGTAAAAATAGGGCCTCTATCTCCTTTGTAACCACCCTTCAAACACTGTAACACAGTGATAAGTTTCCCCTCAACCGTCATTTCTCAAGGTTGAACAAACCGAGCTCTCTCAGCCTCTCCTCATGTGTCAGGCTTCTCAGCCCTCTGATCATCTCTTGGCCCTTCTCTCCACCCTCTCCAGCCTGTCCATATCTTTTTTGTATAGCAGAGACCAAAACAGACAACAGTATTCCAGGTGTGGCCTGACAAACGCTGACAAGAATGGGATCATCTCTGCTGCTGATGCCCCTGTTGGTGCAGCCCAAGACCTCACCGGGCTCCTTTGCTCCAGCAGCACACTCCTCACTCATACTGAGCTTTTGCTCACTGGGACTCCCTGGTCCCTTTCCACAGAACTGCTCCCCAGCCATGTGCTCCCAGCCTGTGCTGCCCTCCTGGATTTGTTTTCCCAGGTGTAACACCCTACACCTGTCCTTGCTAAACTTCAAAAGGTTCTTCTTTGCCCACTCTTCCAGCCTACACAGGTTTTCCTGCAGCGTGGCTCTCCCTTCCAAAGTGCTCACTTGATCCCTGAGTGATTTTAAGTGCTCTGGATGACCACATATGAAGACATAAAACAGCACTGGGCCCAACACCAACCCCTGGGGGACCTCACTTGTGCCAGGTTGCCAGTTGGAAAAGGAGCCATTTACCCCCACTCTGGGTGCTGCCTGTGGGTCAGTTCCCCAGCCACTGCTTGGGCAGCTTGTCCAGACTGTTACACAACAGCTTCACCAGGAGGCTGTGGGAGACCACAGAGAAAGCCTTGGAGAAACACAGGAGACAACGTCCATGGCTTGTCCCCATCAGCCAAGCAGGTTACTTTGCTCTAGAAGGCAATCAGGTTTGTCAAGCACAATTTGGCTTTGTTGAACCCATGCTGGCATTTCCTAATCATATGCTTCATCTGACTTGTGATGGCTCCTAGGAGGATTCTTTCCATAACACTTTCCTTTGCCTTAGTATTAACCTTCAGAGTGCACAGCCAGACCCCAAACTCCACAATATTGTGATCACTGTAGCCAAAGCCATCACTAAGTGAGATATTACAAAGCTGGTTTCCTTGGTTAGTGAGCAGCCAGTCCAGCCATGCCTCATTCCTGGTTAGCACATCTAACATTTGCATGAGGAAGCAGTCTTGTATGCATTCCAGGAACATGATGGATTGTTGTGACCTGCTGTATTGCTCTACCAAGAATGTCTGGATAGTTGAAGTCACCGAAAAGACCCACGATCTGTTATCCAAAAGTTGCTTAAGTGACCCTGATTAAGCGCTTCTTTGACCTTTTTGTCTTGGTTTGGAGGTCAGTAGCAGATGCCTAATCTAAGATCCCCCTTGGGGATGTCCTTTCTGATCTTGATCCAGAGGCATTTGATAGGGCTTCCACAGTCACTGTAGTTGACCTCTACATGTTCATGATTCACTTTTAACCCAGAGCACAACTCCTCCTCCTCTACCTTCCTGCCTGTCTTGACAAAACCCATAACCATCCTTTGTGATCCTCTTAAAACAGTTGCAATCTAACAGGACATTCAAATGGCTTCAGGATTGTGAAGCATGCCTTGTATTCTGGAAAAAACCAGTCACAAATTCCAGGTGATTATACATGCATGCCAAGGTATCACAATGCAAGCTTATGGCTTAAACGCTGATTCTAGATGCAAATAAATGTATTTATTACCTTCTGCCTAAAAGTCAGTGCAAGAGGTCCATTGACTGTGGGGAGTCCAGAGAAAAATGAAATGGGGAAAGCAAAATCTCTCTGTAAAAATCTACCCTTATAAAGTGCAATGACTAAATTCAACGGCCAGAGCTTGCAGGACAGAGAAGGCTTCAAAACAACAGCATAAAATTGTGATACTATATATGTGTAACTTGAGACCATATCTGAAACTTTCCCGTGCTGAATAGACAGTCACACTGCATGAAGTTAAAAAAACAGCAGAAGTGAGTCAAAATCAGAAACTAGTCAAGAAAGGAATTTTTAACGAAACGTGGAAGGAGTGAACAAAGAAAACCACTGGGCAGGGAAAGAATGCTATGAAAAAGGGATTATCTTCCCTTGCATGATCATCAGTTTGAAGACAACATGTTTGGTCCCTGTTTTTATGTTTTACCTCCTACCTACCAAACAAGCAAGAGACTAACAGAGGAAACAAAGAACACCAGAAGTTTCATGATCAGAACCACTTCAGCACTTGAACAGAACCATTTCAGGAGTGGAAATTACATAAGAAGTGGTTCAAGTACACAAAGCTACTCTTGTTCTAGTTCTTGGAACAGCATATACTAGAGTGGCTGCTTATTTTTAGAAAAGACAGAGATGTGTAGCTCTTAAATAATTAAGACTGCACACCAAGCAGAACTTATACTTGCATAACAGTTTAGAAGCAGTGATTTGGTGGGAACAAACAACAGTCCATTCTGAAAGTGCTACTTTGACTAGTAAAAAGATTTGGCTTTGTGTCATAAGAAGAGTCACATTTTTCTTTCCTTGAAAGGCTTCTATTCATGAATGATTAATGCCCAACAAAAGCTGTAATTATGTAACTTTGATCAAACCAATACACATACAAATATTTTCTGCTTCATTTTCTGCTTCATCTTGTTCACTGCCAGAACAAGCAACTATGTCTGAAAGAACAGCAGATAGTACAGTACAACAGAGGACATGCCATTCCAAATAAGCCCTGACAAAACCCACCAAACTTCAAAAATGCCCAAGACAAGTAGCCTGGCAATGTGATTTCAAAAAGAAATCTTTCTGGATTTCTTTTTGAAAGAAATCTGGAAATCTGGATCATCTTTCAAGCACATAAAAATATTTGTAGTATTTTTTTTTCAAATTTAAAAGACCCATAGACTTGTAGTCTCTGGAAGGCAGAATGTAAGACCTTTCCTACAAGGTTACCTTCTTGTTAATTTCCACTCATATTCAAGAATGTCATTAGTAACCACCCATCATTTCTGCAGCAACCACAGAAGTTGGTTTAGCAGAAAAGTAATGTTATGAAATCATTCAGAATCCTTTAACAACAGCTTTGAAACAAATTGAGAGCTGCTACAGTATGCTGAAGGCAACTGCTGGCCCAAAGTCCACTTCTTGTCAAACACTACTATGACCAAAGGCTGGTAACTCAGTATGCCCTTAACAACTGACAAGTATTTGTTTTCACAGTCCATAAAATAAAAACAGAACAAGCCTTGGAATTTGTCTTTTAAACTTCACTTGTCTTAATTTTTTATATCACTATTATTAATAATATTATTATCATCATGAAATCAAAGAAAAATATAAAGAAGCTCCTCTTAAGCCGTAGGGGAAACGTTCTTGAAACATCCATTTTATTACTACAAAAATATATTCATAGGAAATTGCAAATGCAACTGGAAAAACCAAAGTCTCTTGTGAATTTTTCGTTACTTGGACACCTCTTTTAATACCCATTAAAAGGCATTAAGACAGCAAAAAGCAGCAAAATCTAGTTTCAAACCTACGCCCCTTATCTATTTCAATTTGTCTTGAATACTCTCCTGCTGCAAAGCAAACAATAAAATTCAGCAACCTTCTGTGCCATGGGTTTTTTCAGTCTTTTATAGACTGAAATAAATTTTCCTTCCTATTAGTCTCATGAAGAGGTTCAGAAAATGGCCCTGAGATTATTTATTAACTGTAACTGTAAAGCTGACAGTGCACAGTGACAGTACAGTGAGTCACAGATAATTTAACCTGTTATCAACCTTCTGAAGATTAAGAAATATTAAGAATAATTAATATAATAACCAGCAGGATAAAAATGTTGATGAATTTTAGGTTATGAAAGTGATTGAATTTGTAGCAAATGCTGTACACTATGACAGCTGTCTTTGTTACATAAAGGGGCACAAAGTAAAACTTCTCCTATCCTGCTTCTGCTGTTTAGGATATTACTGTCTACTGCACAGGTGCTTGGATGCTTTTATCCCTGCATAAAAAACTGAAACTGTTCTCATTATGATGAAACATATCTTTGCCTCTTTTTGTCAAAAGTAACTATATATTTTTTCTGTACTTGTCATACGGCTTTGCTAAAAGAGCTTGTAGGTACAAAAAATTATATGCAAACTCAAAGCATAACAGCAGTATATAATCTAGAATACAGGTATATGGAATATTTGCATCACTGATAAATATTCTAGCACTCAATGCACTGTTCTCTTAAATTACTTTCTCTGCAGATTGGTCTTCCACTTGCTCTACATTACTGTAAGCTGAAATCCTTTTTTCAGAGTAGTAAAATAAATGAGAAATTAAATCCTCTCAAATCAGGTCTTAAGTTCACACATGATCCCACAAAAAAACTGAGCGGGATTTAGACATTGTTTTTCCTACAAATAATCACCTTCAGGTAGCCTTCTAAGACTTAAATTTGTTATTTAAATAAAATAAAGGTGTTACTCAGACCTACATAATGCATATAAAGGCAGTTCATAACCAGATAACGAGCAAACAAACAAACAAAAAAANACGGATACTATCTAACAACTGTACAAGTTAGGGACAAGGTTACTGAAAGGATTGAAAAAGTCTGTCCTTTAAAGTAACCGAAAAAAAAATTCAAGGATGGCAAAAATATGGATATTATAATTTCAGAATGTATATTATAATTTGGCCAATAATTGTTTCTCTTAGAGTGTGAAGGTTGTAAATTACTGGCAAACCTGACAAAACATTAATGTGTCAGTAAATGTACAGACTACATTGTACACAAAGATTTTAGATATGGTAAAAGGATTTATTCCTTTAAACAAGTATCCTTATAATTTCTTGGTAATTGTATGGGACTATTAATGTCATAAATCATTTAACAAACCATGAGCAGATTGGAGCTGAGCAGGAGGGCACAGGGTTAATCTAATTTAATAGAAGCTCCTCTCTGCTGTCATTCAGTTATTTTTCTGTTCATCTTTCAAGTCTCAATTGCTCTTTGCTAAATCTATATGCATTTCTTACAACATGTTAATGAAATGTAACTCTTAACATTCCAGGCTTCTTCAAAAGTAGACATCCTAGGGAAACCCTTTAAGACCTCATGAACGTGAACTTTGTCCTTGTTTCTTTGTGTTCTCCCCTTTTATAACATTTTATTGCAGCTGAAGTTTGACCTATGAACTTTCTATAGCAAAGATGGTGATTTTTCCAGAAGACAGCTGGTTTATTGCAGGTGCCATAAAGTGATGCAGAGAAATTAACTCTGCCTTGGAAATTCTACCTCATTATCACTGTGAAAGGCAAAATAATGATTGCTTTCTTTCAGCTTCTCTACGACTGTCATTCATACAGGTTTTTAAATCTGCCAAATGAAATGGCACAGACACCTAGATACTACAACTCTTTGTAAGAGATGGGGAGAAACAGACATCTGAACAGAAGACTTCACTGGTTTACACTGCTTTGCAACCACACATCCCACAAAGTAATTGTCACTGGTTCATTTCTCTCTGCTACTATATGTAGAGAAATCTTCTTTCATCTTCCTCACTATCCCACCCTTGTCCTCTGTTGGACAATAAACTGGACTGGGATAGAACAGCTACCTGCCTTCAGGCAAAAGTCTCAGTGAAATAAATAAATTCTTTAAAAAAGGAAGAAAAATATTCGTAGATCTCACTTGATCAAAATTGTTGAAGGCACATGGCTTATGCCAGATCTGAATTTTCTACTACAAGTAGGCATTTGTTTTTCAATTTTACTAGTTAATGTAAGTACCAGGAATCCACCCATGCTATCACTTCCCTGCAAACACAGTTTATCATTTCCAGACTTCTGAGAAGATAGAATCTGCCATAAATTGTGTAAAGTCTTAAGCCAAACCATCTGAGAAGAATGCGTGTTGAAAAACAATACATCTTCCTCAAGCAATATTTAAAAACAGCTCGCTTAGAATATTAGGAAATTTCAATTAGATTCAAGATGTACATGTGGTTATTGCCTAGTCCATTTCTCCTGCACTTGATCTGTCTTGTCTTTGAGTGCCTCCTGTGCTTACAGTCTCATTGAAACAACATTTCTTGACACTGCTTCCACTGAAACTTCTGGATGGAGGTGGCTACCCCAGCTCAGCATGCTTTCTGCAGCTGAGACATAATAAATCACAAATAGGGGCATGAAAATAGAGTTACCAGAAAATCCCATTAAAATAACTAATCTTACTGTTTCTCCACAACTTGTGACCATGGGTCACCACGGTCACAGTACCCCTCCAATCTTTCTTCAGTTCACATTTCTTCTCTCTAGCAGATGTTTGCCCACCTTCTGCAGGTCACTCTTCATGAAGGTGGACTCCTGCCTATCGTGTGTGTGTCTGTGTGATTGCTACAGCTCAACTGCAATCAGAATGATTTCCTTATCCAAGCTAAATCTGATCTCCCTTCATTTTCCAAAATTGGATTCAGATGACTCCATGGCTGTCAATTAATTTTTCCTCCATTTCAAAACATTTATGCTTAAGCTTCAGTAGTAGCCATGAACCCAATTACTCTGGTTGTTCTGTCTTTGAGGAAAAAAATTTGAGACCTCTGAGCTTGGAAGTAGCCATAGCTCCAGGCAAAGTCACACTCATTTTAGTATCTTTATAGGTGCATAAAATCTGCCATTGAGGTCCCAGTGCAGCAAAATTTTCAGTGATGAAATTGCAGTATCTACAAGAAGTACCCTACCTGCAGGCATTAGATGCAGGGCATAAGTCAATGCTAAAAGAGATGGAGAAATGCTGGTTGCATGTTTGCAAGCTCTAACAATAGGTAGCTGGCTTCCTTTATCCAGTCAAATTTCCCTTGCTCCTGGCAAAATGACTCATGATATGCAGTTTTGAACAGGTTACATAAAGTGCTTGTAATAGGCTAAACAGAAGAGCTGCAAGATGTGTAATGACAAGAAACAAACTCTAATTATACACTTATGTGGCAGCCTTCAGACTAAACAGAGATTGTGGCAATCCAGTAACAGATTTTCACAAGTGCACATTTACATTTACTCTATTTTCTGGTGTGATTTTCTTCTACACTTCTAATGAACTTTGACAGACCTGTCTGAGCCTCATTCTTGCTATTATTAAGCATCAGGATGCTACTGAAATCTCATTTGACAGGGACCGGACTCAGGGTTTGTGTGATTGATGGCATTGCAATGCAGAACCTGCGTGTGTGTCAGCAACTTTTCAGAACAAAGTCTGCAAAATAGAGAGGAAACGGAAAAAAATGGCAATTGCATACTCCAGATGTCTATGACTGGATACAAATATCCAAGAGAAACTATAATCTGGTGACCTGATTTTTGCAAGCGTGCAATGGAACAAATAACCAGTCTCTCTTACATCCCTTACCCTGTTTCTCTCTGAGAAAAACCCTCACAACAAAAAAACCCCACAAACCCAAACAAACAAAAAACCCAAACCAAAACCCCAAACCAAATGCAAAAGAAACAGAAGACTAACCCAAGCTAACCAATAAAAAACTCTCCACCCTGAAACAACTGGCCACAGTCTGCACAATTTACAGTTTCTTTGATCTCAAAGTTTTTTTAATTCTCTACCTTAAAAGCTGCATGGAACATGTGTCTGTGAAGTGTCTCTTTCGTTAACTAAGTTCTTTGATCTGGGTGACTGAAACACTTTATTATTCATAGTCACACCGTAGACTTAACAACTTCTCAAAATTTACAAATAGACAGAAAACCCAAAAGTAGTTTCAGATCATAATGTTTGTAAAAAATGCAGGCAGCTAAACAGCTTAGCAGCTCCACCTTAAAAAACACCATTTAAAGGAGAGAAAAACATCCTGGTTTTCAGAAGGGAGGAAAAAAACCCACAACCAAAAAAGCCAAACAAAAACCAAACAAACAAAAAACCAAAACAAAAAACCAAAACAAAACCAACAAAACAACCCCACCCAAAAATCTAAAAAACCCCAAACCAAATAAACAGAAATTTGTGTTCCCTCTTCTCTCAAGACTTTGACTAGATAAAAACAGACAATTAAAAGCCAGAAGAGCATTTATGTCAGAATGCAGCAGCAGAAAAACTGAAAGCTAAAATGAAAACAGTGGAAAGAAGAATCATGGTTCATAATAAAAATCATGCTTTATCATGGTTCAGTTATGCATTTCAGAGTCTGAAAGGATAGTGTAGCAATGCTCATGCAAGCCCTTTCACAAGGTTGTAGTAATGTAAGAAATTTCTTGGAACTTCAAGATGTTTACATTCACCCAGATGGCAAGTCAGCTGAGTACTGTAGGAAATTGAAGAGCTGGAGATTTAATTAATTCAGATAAAGATGTTATCTACCTCTGTTTTATCTCAGATGAACAAAATAATAAAGGAAATATTGCAGTAATCTAAAATTCAAGAGAAAAACCTGATAGCCTTACAGACTACTTATTATTCTGGAAAGTTTTATCATGGATGAAGTCAGAGGTGCTCTTCGGCAGATAGCTTGTTTTCACTAACTCAGGTTAACTTAAAGCAGTGGAAAACAGTCATTACTACAGAAGTTTGTAATACATGGATAGCAGTTATAACTACCTGAAACAGCCCAGTAGCTGAAAAAGCACCAGTTAAGGTGCTGAGCTCCAGCCCAGACTTCTGGAGAAAAGTGGCACAGGAAGTCACAGGAAGGACTGTAAGTATTTTTCAATCAAACAAGCATAACAATACATGACTGGAGAACTGCAAATGGAACACCTATGGGCAATTTAAGACAGGCAGCTTCTGGCTGCAAACAAGCCTTCTACAGAGCAATATTTCTCTGTGTAACTTACCTAAAACAATAGAATTAAATGAGAAATTATATGAAATGCCTCTGATGAACACAAGTCCTACCAGGCTTACCCTATACTTCCAGACATATACCATTGATACCTCTGAAAATCAATTTAATAAAAGAAACAACGTATATGGAATATCTGAAGGAGGTGAGGATCACAGAATCACAGAGTGGTTTAGGTTGGAAGGGACCACCAGTGGCGTCATCTGGACCAACCTTCCTGCTCAAGCAGAGTCTTCAAGATTTAACAGAAGGTTCAAAGTTTCTAGGGAATTTGACTTAAGAAAAGAGAGACATTGTTAAAAGTGAGACACCAGGCAAATATATGTATA
>VXBC01007233.1:174525-188435 GCA_013399945.1 Ploceus nigricollis
TATGTTACCAGTTAGGTCTGCATGGAAAAATTTTGAGATCAAAATTTATTAATATTTTATTAAAATTATCACAAAAAAGAGGAGTATGATGATACTATTGGGTAATAATACTAAACTATTAGGGGTATATGCAGCACAGGATCTTGAACATAGAACAACTGAAGTGTAATTATATGAAAAGAAAATAAATTTGCATAAGATACAACAACTGGTGATTCAGGGACAGAACTTGGAGGTGACAGTCACTGTGATTTGTGAGTGTGATGTGGCTGTGAATCACAGGTCTTGTCAGAGGTACTTCCAGTAGATACACAGTAGAATTTGTGCCATAGTGAGAAGACTTTCTACAGCTTCCTCTGAAACGCTGTGAATTTATAGTTGAAAAGGAACAGAGAAGAGTATGTGGGATGACCAGGGGGAATGGAAGCTTGCCTACAGCTATTACTAGTCTAGTCTAGCAACATAAACCTGGAGAAGTTCAGGCACTGAACATTTCTTCCTTTCTCATACTAATTGTCAAGACAAATTCCAACTTCTGTATTTTAAAGTCGTCAGTTGGGAAATTTAAACTAATCTGTATTTAAAACAAACATTATTTCCTTTCATTTCTGAGAAAATTATCTGGAATGCTAAGGCCACCAAGGTACTGGCAGTGTAACTGCCAGGAAAAGGGGTGGTAAAAGAAATAGTTTATTAATCTCCTTGACTTTACCGGCAGTACTGTAAGCAACACCCAGAAATTAAAAACCCTAATCACTGTATGTACTGCAGAAGCATGTGGACCTCTGGGCTAGCTTATTTATCAAAATTGCTAGTGGACCTAAATAATGCTGGTCACAGACAATCAGTATCAGAAAAACAAATCCCAAACCACTATCAGCAATATCTAAATGGACTGTTGATGCATGCTCCTACATTAAATATGTCCTCTCCTATACATCTCTTTTTTAAAAAATACTTAGCAAACAAATAGTGGTCTGCTTGGCAAAGTGCTAAAAAGGTGCTTTGCTTTTCGGGTTTGTAGTCTAGACACATCACATAAACACTCAAAGCATTTGGAAACTTAGTAAATTTCTTACAACAGTGTTTAAGCCCAGAGATATATCTGTTGCTAAGGGCAAAGAATTTCTATCAATCTAGCAAGATGGTATACTTTAAAGCTGGACTAAACAAGTTTTAAATAGTCAGCTCTGTGGTGGATAGAAATACCTTATGATTTCACAGAAGGGGTAAAGTAATTTCAAAAATCCCATGGAACACGTTTTATATGTTCTTGGTTTTAATCAGTTCTGAAATATATTCACATCCTGAATTACTGACATGAAGGGAAAAACATACAATAAAAAGGTTGAAGGTTTTATTTACCTTTTTATATGTTTTCTCTTCATTTGGCTTTCCAGCAGTAACGTCTCCATTTTCAGTAACAGACGACATCTAATAACAGAAGCTTAGATTACAAAGAAGGTATTTGCTTTATAAAAGTAATTGTTCAGAAAAATCATATCATTTATTAGCCATTTTTGCTAAATTCAAACTTTTCAGAGGACACTACCAAGATCAGTGACATATCTAGGATATTCCTTGTAAGTTTTTCCACACAGACTAAAAGGACAGCACTGGCCCAGGAATATGTCCAGCATATGACTGATTCTACATGACTGTGCTTCTTTTCCCCGCACCAGTATGCAGTGAAGTCTTCCTCCTCAGCCTACTGCATGAGATGTTCTTGAAAGGGCAAAACTATGAAGCTTGTGAGCCAGATATTCAGTGGCATGTCTCAGTAGTCTAAGGTCCTTGGCTGCATCAATATGCTCTATCTCCTTAAAACAGGAAGGAAATCATAGAATAACATGGAATTGCAGAATATTCTGAGTTGAAGGGACCCAGAATGATCACTGAGTCCAATTCTTAAGTGAATGGCCCATACAGAGATTGAAGCCACAGCCTTGGCATTATTAGCATCATGCTCTATTTGACATTGTATCTTATCACAGCTGTAAAGCCATTCTAGACCAAGAATAAACCACTAAGATAGAGATCACCTTCGTAAGACACTCTGAGTGCATCTGTCAAAGTAAACAAAACAAAAAGGTACAATGACATGGTTTAAAATAATTCTGGATTTTACCAATACTTTCACAAGGGAATTATACTTACTCTTATGAACAACAGAACAGGTCATCTGGAGCTGAGAGTGAAGATCAAGCCATTCATTGGTGGTGGTAATGTTTTTCACAACCTATTAAAAGAAGTATCTGTCATCACTATGCCTTAACAAATTTCCATCTCACAGAATAGCTGTAGATTTCCTTTTATTATTATTCTTCAGCCCAAGCAAGCATTCAGCTACACGTGAGGCTTTTTAAGAATTATGTCAAATAACTTGGTTACTATACTTAGAACTTACTATACTTAAAACATATTATAACTTGGTTAATATACTTAGAAACTGGCAGTATTACACAGGAGGGAATCAGTGCAGAGTAATTCCTTTTTGCCCCAGATATTTCACCCCTGTGGCACAAGCAACTCTACAATAAAACATTTATGTAGAGCAGTACACATACATGATCTGGAGTATTGTGTAATTATATCTGTTAATAATATTATAGCCTTATAATCTCCAATCACTTATAAGAAATAGCTGTGATGGTTTGGAAGACAGCACATTGAAAAGTCACAGTTTACAAATAAAAAAAAAATCTAATGATACCTCAAATGAGAAGAAAATCTCACTTCGTCTTTAAGCAGTTCAAATAGCATCTTGTACATAACTAAAAATTTGTTTTTAAAAGTATTCTCAGGCCTCATTCACTGATTTTAATTTTCCACTAATCTACTTAACACTACCAAGGAACCTTTCAATAGAAGGAGTCACAGTCAGTGTTTTCCTTTCCTTTTCTATAGAGAAACACCTGAGCCAAAAAAAAAAAAAAAAATTTAAAAAGGGGCCTGCAGTCAGTAGGTGTTGTCCAGAGTTAATGCTGAGCTTTCACATGGCCACGGTNTGCCTCCTTAGAAAAACATACTTCTTATGTTGCATACCAGGATTTTCCTCCTGCAGCTAACTGCATTCTTCATTGTAGCCTCCATGTAAGTAATGTGTGTTAATCAGTAATTCCTTCATTTGGATATGCATTAGCAGTCTCCTAAACACTGGACTCCTATTTAAAGGCAACAACTTAGTTTTTATAGCTTTTTAAATTGTATGTAGTTCATCTCACTCATCTATATTCACACACTTAATATTCATCCATGCTTACAACTCTATCAGTACACAAAGGCATCAAGAACTTGCTAAAACAGCTTTTGTAGGAAAAGAAATATCATTTTAATTACTAGTAGAAGACTTTTTAAATAACTGATCACTGGGTTAAAACACCAATCCCCACCCAAGCTGTTGTTCTCCACATACCTCCCAAGACTATTGATACAATATGATGTTCCACTACACACAAAACTTCCTAAATTATGAGCACAGACAGACTCAGCAAAAGCCAAACATAAGTGCAACATGGGAGCTTTCTTTCAGTAAGTTAGCTGAATAAAACACTCATGCTAAATGGGAGAAAAGCCCATCTTTTTCCCAGCATAGACAGACAAATTGTTCAAGAACACTTCACTTATGTGAAAACATACCCCTGCAATGCTGACAACAATAGGAAACAGACAATGAGAAACCAAGTTCAGTAACTACCAAGTATAAAAACTCATACACCATGAAGATAGTAAATTTTTCCTGTATGTGCCAGTTAATTTCCCAAAGACATCTAGAATAGAATTATTTTTGTTCTAATCTTTTGAGAAAACACACCACTCTATCTTAACTGTTGTTGTGTTAAACAACTTTCAAAATCTGTGCTGTGACAACCATCTCTTGTTCCATGCTAACAATTTTTTGCAAAGGAAGTATTACTTTGTGCATTTTCCTCCTGCCCTAGAGCTACTGAAGTGGTACATGGTGCCTTCTCACAAACTTTATAATGCGCAGAGCAACAGCTACTGTCTCAGTTCTGATGAGGTTTAACAGTTCAAAGACAGGTCACAACTTACACTCTTGGAGTCACTTCCAGGCTAAGCTACAACTATTTAGTTTTTTGTTACCACAGCAGGAACTGTAACTAAAGCATTGAATCTCTGTATGTACCTGACAAAGGAAAAGCTCACAGTAAAGTAAGATGTGGGGTAGGGATGGGTAGAGGAAGAAAACATTTAATTTCAGAAATATTGTAGTGTGCTGACTTTGGCTGGGATAAAGTTAATTTTCTTCACAGTAGCTAGTGCAGGGTTATGTTTTAGATTTGTGCTGGAAACAGTGTAGATAATTCAGGAATGTTTTCTACTCTTGCATAGTGCTTACACAGCATCAAGGCCTTTTCTGCAGCCTTGCGGCATCAAAGCCTCGCTGCGCCCTTCCAGTGCATGGGCTGGCAACGCACAGGGAGCTGGGAAAGGAAACAGCCGGGACAGATGAACCCAGCTGACCAAAGGGATATTCCAGACCAAATGGCATCATGCTCAGCATACAGAGATGGGGGAAGGAGGAAGGGAGGATGGTCAAAGGGACTGTGTTTTCCTTCCCAAGTCACCATTAGATGTTATGGGGCCCTGCTTTCCTGGGAATGGCTGAACACCTTCCTATCCATGAGAAATGGTGAATGAATTCCTTGTTTTGCTTTGCTTGCATGCACAGCTTTTGATTTACCTATTTAGAGATAAACAGTCTTTATTTCTACCCCTGAGTTTTCTCACTTTTACCCTATTGATTCTCTCCCCAGTTCCATCAGGGAGTAGTGAGTGAGACAGTGTGTGGGGCTCAGTGGCTGACTGGGCTTAAACCATGAGTGAAAGATGGCTATAAAGATCTTGTCTTTAGCTTCTTAGATGCTATCCTACCTGATAACAAAGACATTACATTAATGTACATGGAATTCCTACATTAAAGTACAGTAGGAATTTAAAGAGGTTTTTTCCCAAATACTCTTGAAGAGTCAACATTTTGGTCACAAATCTTATGTGCGACAAAAACTACTGTGACATGTACATTTCTTGAAACACAAGATTACAGCCTTCAGTTCCAACTTTCTGCTCTGAACACCTCCTAGTCCTAAATGTAGATTTAAAAAAATCACATCTATTCAATGTATGCTTCAGAAAAAAAAAATCGTATTTCACAGTTTAGTTTCTCACACTAGAATCATAGAACCACATGCTTCTTAACTAACACAAACTGCAATTTCCATCATTCTGGGGGAAAAGTGCCATATGCATTTTCCTCTAGAGCTACAGGGACACCTTTTTAATTTCTCTATCAGCCAGAAGCCCACAATGTCAACACCATCCTGCCCACCACATAGCTGGCATTTTGGAACAGAGATGACAGACAGCAAATGTGAGCTTCCTACCCAGCTTTGATTTCTTGTTCTTGAATTTTTAATTCCATGTTCCTTATATAGTCAAAATTTATCTTTTACTAACAGCATAAGGTATTCATTTTTCCAGATTATAAATAGCCAGCTGTTTTTACACAACCTCAGTTGCTGAGGCCCAGCTCACATGAACAGGTATTTGTACCTTACACCCAAATGGCCTCTCAGTTCAATTTCAAGTTAACTTTAGAACTTCCAACAACTTCAATGAAAGCAAACATCCGTGAAAAATGCTATTGCTAGATTCCTACAGACCCATGTATTAGTTCATTCAACCAAAAATCAGGTCTACTTTTTTCCACTACCATGAAAACTTTTTGGGTTTTTTTTTGGAGAATGCATTTCTTAGCATATTTAGACCATTTTCTTAAATAATTTTTAAAAAGCATTAATAAAACATGCTGTTGAGGAATCACACTTCAAATAAAAGCCATGTAACTTTTCATTACATGTAGCACCTTGTTCTGATTGATAGTTAAAATTGGAGTATTCTTCATAGCTTTTAATATAGACATATCCCTGGGTGTACTGCTGTCAGGCTTCTGCAGTGATTTAGAAACCTCATGGAAAAGAAAACATATTTATAACTTCTCACAGGTGTAGTCTTTAATCTTAAATATGAGGAGTAAAAAAAAACAAGACAAAACAAGATTAAATGAAGCTTTAAATTTTCCAGTGGGCAGAGGGAGAATACTAGAAATTAAAGAATTCAAGAAACAATTATGTATGTTTAAGATTAATAACATACAAATAAAATAGATGGTACAGTGCAGATTTTTCAGTCTGAAATACACAAATGCATTTTCAGAAACATTTCAGGGGTTTTTTTTTTGGCAAGTGAATGCATTGGGATGGAATACACAATTTTGGACTCAATCCAGAAACTTCATTCTCATAACTCTGTCTATTTCAGATTACCTATTTATTTAACTGTTTCTTAATCCTTGAATAGTTCTCTTTTGCCAGGAGGACACTAAATCCTCAGAATGTGGCAGGTGACTTCTCAGAAAAGCACAAAGACTCTTACATTAATACCAATAACACTAACTCAGAACCAGACGAAAAAAGATTATCAGAATAGTAATTCTGTCTGTCCTAAGTAACTGGGAGTTTACACACCAAGACTGCATTCTTTCTTGATCACAGCAGCTTGTCAGTACCACATGTAAGGATGCTGACAAGAATTTCTAGTCCTACAAACAGCATTTATAGTGAATTCCATTAAAAATAATCATCAGGTCAAATTCCTTTGTAGCTCCTGTCTCCCCTCTATTACTACTTTGAAGCAGCAGCTTCCAAGACAACTATGAAAACCATAGTCATTCCATTACTGCAAAACTCTTACTGCTGAGATTTGCTCAGATATATTTTCCTTATGGAAGCTGTGAGAGTAGCTTTTAAAGTCAATTCTTCAACTCACTAAAAGGACTTGCAGATCTTTAAGACAGCATTCTTCCACCAAACCACATTTGGGACAGTCATACACTGCCAGATTCCAGCTCTACTGTGAAGCTGGAGACCTTTGTTACATAAAATTTTGCCAGAAGAGGCAAGTCTTCTAAGCCAAAAACACTCTACAGTGGAAGAAATCCATGAACATATATTCATTAATGAAAAGCTACTCTCTTCATACTTGTTCTCTTGTGTTTCCCCTACCCCAAGCTCAAGTACCCAAAAATCATTCATGGTATTCTTGGAGCTACCAGAAGGCAGCTCCAAGATCAAAAAGCACTGTTAAAGCTAACTCCCCTTCTTCTTTGAAATTATAAAGATTTGAGTTCATACCTTCTTAGGCACTGAACAAACTTCTCTTACAGATGATGCATTTATAAAGTCTCCCTCCTGTCTGGATTCTCTGCCAACTAATACAATATGCATAACAGCACTGGATTTCCAAATTAGATCTCATCTTATCTTGTTTATTATTCCATGAAACTTGCTGGTACTCTGGACCACTGTCAAATTTAGTTGACAAACTTAGGTCAATCAAAACTGTCAATCGTTTTTTCCCTACCCTCTCCAGCAGAATTTGAACAGTAGGATTATTTATCAGATTATTTGTAAATTAAGGGGTTTGGGACACAAAAAAATCCTCTGACACATATAAAAATTGCCTGCACACATCTTGTTTCCATACAAAATCCATCCAAAGATATCAGCATACTATCAGCACTATTTTCAGAAGGTTCAAGAGGCAAATGACTTGTTAGCTTCAGGTGAGTAGTAGGACTTATACTGGTTTTATTACCATTTAGCTCCTTATAGAAGCTTTTCTCCATGCTTTAAAACAATGCTGACTATAATTTTCATGGTTTAATTGCCTTCCTTCTGAGTTTATCAGACAATGAAGAGTGGTGTTTAGGAACCTGCAAGCACTGCTAGGCAGAGTGCCACAGATCTAAAGAAGAGAAAGGAAGAATAATTTAATGCACAGAGTGGTAAAAGGAACAACACATCAAAGACCAACACCTTTCTCAACAGTCACCACAAGTTAACCCTCTATCCAAAAACCTTATGTCTTTTAATGTCAGAGAACATTTTTTATACATGAGTGCTTGGGCAGTTACATAGCCTCCAAATAAAAATTGAGGTAATGTATGTAGCCACTCAGTTACAAGAAAAAAAATACATATACAATTCAGCTCTCTATTTTTTTTTAATAATATCCCAAACACTATTTGTGGAATAGATTCACTTTCCACCAGAAGGACACACAGACATCTAAGATCAAATTTGTATGCTCCCATATCTGAAACACCTGAGGAGTAAAAGATAACATACATGTTTTTAAGCTGATGTATCCTGATAATGAAGTAAACGTTTACATGTTGCAATGGACTCAACAATCATTTAAAAGTCATTAAAAGCTTCAAATCTAAAAAAATTTGGATTTTCAATCTGAGAACATTTAATCCACCCAAACCCTGTAATGCCTGTCAGCCTAATAAACCTCTACTGTCAACTGCTGTGACTTCCACTCTTCACA
The DNA here is from genome assembly GCA_013399945.1 of Ploceus nigricollis. NCBI lineage: Eukaryota > Metazoa > Chordata > Aves > Passeriformes > Ploceidae > Ploceus > Ploceus nigricollis. The sequence continues at coordinate 182,941 of VXBC01007233.1, forward strand.
GAAATAGTGAAAGATCTCTTATGTCTATTACTGCAAAAGTAGAGCAAATTTTTACTGCATCATAAACACCATTCATTTATGCCACTAAAGTAATTTAAAAAAATCTATCTTTTCTTTCTATCTGACAAAAATAACATGAAAAAAAATCTGAAAAAAAAAAACCAGCTATATGAATTTAAAGAAGGAGAGAAAAAGTAAAAAAAACCTCCAATTAGGTCTGAAACCTTGTCAAGATCTCCGAACCCACAACTGACTACAGAGGTTTTAAGGGTGACTGAAAGTAAAATCTTCTGTGTAAAATTTGTGATAGTACTTGTGAAAACTGGAAAATGTTGTTATTGCTAATTAATGCCATAATGAGCAATTTCAGAGTGAACAGCTTAAAAAAACAGATTAGAAACTGTGTAGCCTGTGATGCCTAACAACAAACAAAAGGCAACCAAAAAAAAAAAAAAAAAACCCCAAAAAAACCCCACCCAACAAAACAAAATCAAAAAACCCCAACAAAACAAACAAACAAAGAGCCCTGATTAGTCTACCTATCTGATTTTTACTTTGCCTCAAAAATAATAAGATGAAAATCAGAAGTAGTACACAAAGTGATGAAATGCACAAATAAAGTAAAAGGGGAAAAAAAAAAAAATCTCTTCTTTCTCCTGGTCTTTGTAGTATTATCAGGCCAGCACAAATGCTACAGTGAAAGCAGCAAGCAAAAACCAACACAAAACTGCCATTTAGACCGTTCATCTACTCTAAGTCATGTCAGCTGTTCACACCACCTTTATTTACCTAGCTTTAATAACACACATTTCAGTGTGCCCTGACAGATCTTTTAGTCTCTCAGCAATTAATCTGAGCACAATGGTAAGATTCTGATACTGTTTGATTTCTACAGTTGCCCTCCCTTCCTTCTTCCTCCTAGTTTCAGGAATACAGCACGGTACTTGGATGTCTTTTAAAAATGTCATAATAGGACTATCATTTTTTTCTTAGTTTGCTGACTGGATTTTAAAAGTAACTTATCGTACTATTCATACTATAAAAAACATATGTTCATATTGTAATGCTTTGATTTTCTGCAAGAAATGTCAGATCATCTATCTTCCTCCTTTAGCTTTCAGATGGGAAAAAAATGAAAATGTGGAACTTCAGAAAATACCACTTCCATCAAAGTCTACAAATACTCTGATTACCCAGAAGATTTGACAACCTACAATCAACCTACAACCTACAATCAGAATACATCTGATTACCCAGAAGATTTGACAACCTACAAGAGTCCCTTCCTCTTCCATTTAAAGTGGTAGACCTTGTACACTAACCTGTTCTTCAAGGTGAAACACACTACCATTGTGATATCCAGGGTCACAGGAACAGCATCACAAACTATAGGTACAAATTATATCCTTTGTTTCAAAAAAAATCTGCTGCGATTCTTTCAGAGGGAAACTTTTTTACAACAATGCAAAAAAACCTGAAAATTCATTGAAGGAACCAAAGTGTAGAAGTCCTTGGAAACACAGCATACTGTGCTCATTCAACAAAGCACATAGATTTTCATTTGTAAAGTCTGTATTTTGTGAATTCTGCATGTGACAGATAACCTGCATGGAAGAGGTGGGTTGGGCTTTGTTCCTCCTCCATGAACTTCCAAATTCAAGGCTTTATTCCAAAGGCCTTAAATCTATCTCACTCCCCTACTCCCTATTAGCCTACTTGTCACTTATTGTCAACTACTGTGTCTTCTGCTTTCCCCAGAAGCACCTGAGGATCTCTTACGTCTTGTCAAACACCATCTGTAAAAGCAGAGCAAACTTTCTACTGTGTACTAGATGGTATTGATGTCTTAATAACCACGGGACTTTTCCAAATCAGTGAGCTCAGATCAGCAATCAGAAAGAACAAACATTTGATCTCTGACATAACTGACGTCAAATTGTGTATCTCGCAGAAACTGTTAACAGATCCTCCTTTTACAAAGTGAAACAGCTCCATTAACTTCTCATTATTTTGTAACAGTCTGAAAGCATACAAAGCAGAAAGGCATATTTGTACATAGCCAAAGAAGACTTCCCAATTGCTACTTATATTTTCACTCTTCTGATTTCATGTGCCAATAAATGCACTTTTTACAAGACTAGCAAGCTTTCTATAAGCCATTTGGAATTACAAATTAATAAAAGTGTCAAGATAGGGTTTTCTTTGAAACAACTGAAAGAAGGAAATATCTGCATGCTATATACAACAGTATGCAATATAAATTAGGGTAGCACCACAATGAAGGGCACAGGTAGAAGACTTGGCAGAGCCCAGAATCAGAGTTCTGCTCCTTTACTTTGGCAACTTTGATATGGCAATGGACTACTGTTACTAACACATACCAGACACTGCACTTTGAGATAACACCACTATGTAACGCATGCTGTCCAATAAAATACTGCAGTGCACTGAGACAAATGGGTGATAAGAAAAAAGGCACAAGGAGAGGCAAAGTTCTTCTACACTAGTCTTTGATGGTACATGCAAAATAGAGTGACAGGGATCATGCAACACTGTGATCATGATTTTTTGAAAGGAAAGCACAGCAAGCTGCTTCGCTCATATAAGCAGCAGGTAAGATCCATGGGGAATGAAATCTCATGTACAGCAAAAAGGAGATCACTGAAAGTGTCAATTCCTAAAGGAACGACACAAACAGAGATGCAAACAATCCCACCTTGCTAGGTGGGGAATAGATATAAAAGAGGAATTTGGTCAACCCAAAAGCTCTAGTAATCTGAAACTCTAGAAATAATCATTTGAGAAAAGAAAAATAGGTCAAATGGACTTGGAGAAGATTAAGTATAAAAAGAATAGACTGAACATGCAAGATGAAAAGCAGAAAAGCACAGGACAAGTTACTTTGATAACAAATACGTTTGTAATAACAAGAACTTCACAATAGCTGTATTGCTCTAGTTTGAAACCTTTATCTTTTTACTCATCCATATTTTTCCACCTCAAAAGGAGGTCAACCACACTCAAAATTGCTATGCAAACATAACTTTACAACAGAAGCAAGAATAAAAAATGGTAATAAGAATTCTTTGCTTTAAAGAACATTGAGACTTTTGGGTGGACAACACAAAAAAGCTGTGGTTAAAATAATCTGCATGCATTAAAACAGATGGCATAATTTGTGCATCAGTTCTACATAGGTAACTCATAAATGATACACTACTGGGCATTACTTAGGCTATTTTCATATTAGCATGTAATTATTCACAACAAAGTTTGCAGAAGGATATGTCACGGAAACCCTGAACTCAATGCATGAGTGGATTATTATGATCTTCAAGTTCTCTGTTCTCTCTTCCCCAGGTCCTCTGAGTATAACTTTTGTACATATAGCTGTTAATGAATGCTAGCTAAGTTAAACTGGTCAGCAGTAAGATTATCTAAGAAATTCAAGTATTTTAAAATTCCATTTTTGTCTCCAGTTGAGGGCCATTCCATGTCGGAGCACACCTCTGGGTCAGGGGTGGCTCCCTGTGGTGGAAAAGTCTCTCCTCCAACCCGCACTTCCAAAGAAGGACTCAGTAGTCTTCTGTTGTCTGGTCTCAAGGTAGATTATTGCATGTTATCTAAAAGATTTTCTTCTTGGGCTGCTGCGGTCTGCTCAGCAGCTCAGGCAAAGGCACACAACCCTCTCTGNAACAATTCCATACAGCTGCAAACAAGTGAAGAGTGGAAAAGATTACCCTGGAGGATGTGACAGGTAATATTTGAGATTCTTTTGATAGATTAGACAACTTTTTAAAAAGTAGTTGATAATGTCTTGAAGGAAGGAAAAGATCTGGTTACTGCCATGACTGCTCCTGGTTTCCATTGAATCACTATGTATCACTCAGACTGGATATCTGAGTAACAATTTCAGCTGGTCCAGGCTGATGCTACTGTGGTCCTGCCTTCCAAGCATGCATTGGATAGCATCGTTATTATGCACCAGTGCTACTCCTGCCCCAGGAGAACTCACCTAGACAATTAAACTAACAAAAGAAGTAACCTACCAAAGAATATTAACCGTAATGGAACTCCTTACAACAGTTTTGTTAGGGTCACCCCCAAGATCAAAAAGAAACTTGGGATGGAATGAGGAACGTAGTGAATACTGTTAGACCCTTGATCCACAGCGGAGGAGAGACCAATTGCCTCAGTGGTTTCAATCACTCACAAAATTTTGCATAACCTTAGAGTCACTTGTCCACTAGTGATAATACCAGGAAACAAGACTTAGAGACAGATGAAAGAAGCACTAGCAGCAGTGCCCGATGGGCCAGGCAACAACACCCGAACTGAGTTTAACACTAGCTTGAGAGAAAATGGAAATGCATGGCTAAGGTTAGGTTCCCAAATGTATATTCATACAGCAACTTGTTTTTCAGGTGTCTAGCTTGTGTGAAAAATAAGGTCACTCAAGAATGGGTATAGAAGAATGATGTAAGCACCAAATTAAAAAGTTGTAGATAAATTCAAGATGAGAGATACTCTAAGTTACCCTACTGAGTAAGAAAATCTATTGCAACAAATTAAGCCCCCACATACTCTTTTCCTTCAGGAAAGCTAAAACTGCTTCCTAGTAGATGCTTCCCTTGGACCCCTACAACTTAATTTTGCTTAGCATTTAATAGAAAGTTTACTTTACTCTTGAAAAGGATTTGAAAAAATTGTCTTGTACCAGCCTCAGCAGAGAACAAATCCTACATCACCAGGATTCCTTTGATTAAATTAAGAGCTCTCAGTTTCCTATAGAGCAGAAGTTCCTCAGATACATTTCCGAAATCACTCAAAAAGCTACAGAAAAGGAAAGTATTTTCCCATTTTATAAAAGGGCCTATAAAGCACAGAAGCTGGAGTCTTCTTGGTTTAAAGGAGCTCTCTAACATATTTCTTTTTAAACCACAGAGAAAGCTTCAAGGGAGAAAAGAACAATTTCAGAAGCTACATAGGACAAAAAAACTCAAAAAACATGATTAATACAATAACATGGTTTTCTGAAACCTATTCAATAAAGAACTGCTCAGCATGCAAAGAAATAGTGATATTTGTCAGAGCTCCTGTCATCAAACCAGGACAGATATTTTGCAGCCACTAGAGTAGAACTGCAATGTGGGAACCAAAAGAACTGTCAGAGTTTTTATAAAGTTATTCCATTCTCTGACTGAAATATGGCTGTTTAAATGTAAAGGTTACTACCACCCTTATAAGGAACCATATATTTCTGTTCATGCCAAGATGATTTTTTGCCTTCTCTTCTGTGTACTTTTTATATAACTTTCATGTATCCTCAGTACTCTTAGCATGCATATTTGTAATTCCTTAAGTCTGATAACTTAGCATAGTCCCAGTATTCTGTTAGGCCAGGAGACCAAACATCCTAAAGGCCTCATAGTAGGAGGCCAGAAAACCCTACACTATCTTTCGGAAACCAATGTCTTCTCTAGAACATATCCTGT
>VXBC01007235.1:0-51888 GCA_013399945.1 Ploceus nigricollis
CCTGCCCGGGACAGGCGCGATTCCTGCTGTAAGGAATCGCGGCGGGGCGGGGTCGGGCGGTGCGAGAGCCCGGCGGTGACGCGCGGGATGTCCCCGCCCGTGCCGGCGGCCGCGCCCTGACGCTTTCCCTCTCTCCCGCGCAGGTGGATGCTCCGCAACTCCCGAGGCGAGTGAGGGTCTCCGGGCGCAGGCGGTGGAGCCGGGGCCGGAGGAGGGGGCTCCGGAGCCGGGCGCCCCGCGAGCCCGGCGCGCTCCAGCGGAGGCTCGTGCCGTGGGAGAGCAGCGCGCGGAGGCTGCGGAAGGACGGGAGCGTGGGAATGAACGTCGGCTCGCCCTTTCCCTCCCTTTTCCCCTTGTCCCTGCGCTGCTTCCGCAGGGCCCTGTCTCGGGGCTGCCGGCAGCAGTGGCGAGCTCGGCAGGAAGCAGGGCCAGGTGTCCCTCGGGGGTTTAGGGAGAGGCGCCCGAGTCCAGCTCCGGCAGCAGGAGATAATGAGGCAGATGCCGGGAGCGAGCCTCTTCTTGGGTCTGAAATTTATCTCAAAGCGTTTCTTCATTCTAGCCTGAGGTCATGTCATCTTCTCACACTCAAAATGGGCAAAGAGCTTTACAAGGCTTCGGTGTCCCTGGTGTGGTAGAAGACCTGATTCCTACATGGAGCTCTTTGCAGAATTGTGAGCCTCCGTTGCTAAAAATTTTTAGCAAGGAGTTGCGTTTTTTCAAGAAAATCTACGCTTACATTTATGTAAACTTGTGCCATGCGTTTAGTCTGAATTGTGCTCAGCTGAGCACATTCTGGTGCTCAGCCTCCTCTTGTGTTCTAGTGTTATCTTAAACGCAAAACCATGTACTTAGGTAATGTTAAAATTGAAACACACAATTTTAAAGTTTGCTTATAAAACATAGTTATTTTATCCTTTTGCCTTTATTTATCTGTAGGTAATGAACGTGGATTAGAAAGGATATGTCCTTACTGCTTCCAGTTCCTGGTTCCTGATAGCTACCGGGTGCGCCTCAAACCAAAGATGAAAGTGACTCCGCAGATAGAGAAGGTTCTTAAACGAGAGGCAAAGAATCATAAACTTAACATGAAACAGACAAAGCTTTTGAGAAAGTACAGGGAGTCAAGAAGCATTCTGGTAAGGACAGTTATTTGGAACTGACATGTACATGATATTTCCCTAAATTTTATGTCCCTATTTCAGTGGCAAAAAAAAAGAAGAGACAGAAACCTTTCTCTTAGAAGAGGCGCCCACACATTACATTTTCACGAGCGTAAGACTCTTCCTTTCTTTTTGGAATAACTTCTATGCATAAATAGCATTTTTAAAATCTACCTTCCACAATAGATAGATCATGAACACAATGACAAGACCAGTAAGCTTTTCTCTTTAAAAAATATGTCGTGACTCCACATGTTAGAGAAGCTACACAAACATCTCATTTACTGCCTTTGTTTCAGTTTATCACTTGTTGAGCAAATATGTTTTGACACAAGCTTTACTCCATGTATTTCACTAACCTCTCATGTCTACATCAGCTTATTATTGCCATCTGTATTAATAGAATTTTTTACATTTGTCTGAATATTACTGTTCATAGGAACTCTTTTAAAACTAAACTACAGAGGTAATTTCAACAAGTTGATGTTTTTCTTGAGGCCTCAGTTATTTTTTTCCTAAATGTACTCAGGAATGTGACATTTAATTACTGTTGGAAGAATAATAGTAAACATTTAACCTAGTGTTACCAAGGTATGTACTGTTTTTAAAACAGGTTATGTGAATGGTTGTAATAAATGAGACAGCATCCTATTGTGCCCAGGAGTTGCTGGCACACTTGGAATTTTCTTCGATAAGAGTCTTGTGGTTACAGGAGTAAATTTTGTGAAACCAAAAATTATTAAAGAGTCAATTAAAAATTTTAAACTGAGCAATATATCAGCAAGATTTTTGGCTGTCAGAGCAAAATAAGGTGCTTCATAAAGGCACTCTCCCCATATTGTAGGTCAAAGTTGAGCTTCAGAAAGGACAAGTGAAAAGGTTCTTCACCCATAGGGTGGTTGGGCACTGGAACAGGCTCCACATGGAAGGGGTCACAGCACCAAGGCTGACAGGAATTCAAGAAGCGTTGGGACAACACTCAGGCACATGCTGTGATTCTTGGCATGTCGTGTGCTGGGCCAGGAGCTGAAATTTGATGATGCATGTGGGTCCCTTCCAACTCAAGATGTTCTGTGATTCTTCAAGCTGAAATCTTTATTTTTCTAGTGTCACAAATGTTGAGGGTACATTAAGAACTGTCCCTTTAAGCAACTGATGAACAGAGCAGTGTCCTATGAAATGATGATGGGCTCTTAGATTTATTGTGTAGCTGGAGAGTGTTTGTTAGGGACACACTGTGCATTCATATGAGTAGTTTAAAATTCAGTTTAAATAGGTCCAGTTTAAACTCTGGGTAATAGTTTGATCTTGGTATGTAATTACAGTTTGCTGTAATTGTGTTTTGTTCAGTTTGAATTTGTCCTGTGGATTATGATTTAAGTGTTTCTTGTCTTAAGTCTTTAAAAATGCTGTCAGCAACTGGCAGCTTTCAAAATTAGCAATGTAGATCCCTGTAATCTAATACCTGAGACTTGTGCAAATGAAAATTCCAGTGTGGTTGGAAATTAATGGGAGCAATAATGTGACAAGTTGAACCTCTGAGAACTTTCTTAGCAAGTAGAACTTGATTTTAGATTGCTTCTGCCATAAAAAGGCATATAACATAGGGACTGTTTCAGGGCTTTAAAATTTTTTGGAGTTAACTGCTGATCCATTTCAGGGAATGGAAATTAGATGTGAAGTGCTATGATTAATCCAGTAATTCCTGCATTGTAAAGTGGTCACCTCCATTTATATTCCATGCAGTGCTAAGTCACCATGAGATGCTGAGTTTGTTTCCCACCTGAATTTAATTTAGAAGAACTAAAAATACATCAGTACCTAAAATAGTTAATGCTATTTCTTTTATTTTTTTAGTTCGTTAGGCTGACAAAATATAATGTCTAGAGGAAGTCAAAACACTTAACTAAAAATGTTTCATTTCAGCATCTCTAAATGTAATTTTTAATAAACTATCTGAATTTACACACTTTGAAATGAAGAATGATTTGGTGTAGATGTTTTCAAAACTGCTTAGACATTTTTGTGACAGTCTTTTGAGTATGTTATTTTTAACCAGAAGCGTCATGTAACTGTTTTTCTGTCAGTCTAATTGGTGCCTCAGAAAGCTGTCTGGCTGTATTACTTTCGTATCTCTTAGTATGAGTAGTTGCCATGGCAGTAGGGGATATTAGGGATGCCTGACAGTCTCTGACTGGGTGATGTGATCAGTTCTGATGCACCTCTCAGCTTGGTGTGCTGCTGAAGTTCTCAGCAGCCTAGAGGTACACAGAGAGAAGAGAAAGTGCCCTTTGTTTAGAACATCCTCTTTATTGTAGTAAGTACTTTCGCCCTAATACAAAGCCTCATTGTTGTTCACTGAGACTTGCTGTTTTTAGTAAAATGGGTGACTGGGTTTGAGAGTTTGGTAGTTTAAATATTTTATCCCAGGATTCCCTGAAAAGTGTGCAATATAACTTCATCGAGGGTACAATATGCTAATGATTTTAGATGACACAGAATGTCACATTTTTTAGCCAAATTCCTAATGTATAGGAGTACTCCAGTATACTCAGTGTATCTTGTACACTCAAAATATGATTTGCCGAGTTCAGGAGCTGTTTCATGTCTTGACAGGGTTGTTCTCTGTATTTCACTGTACAATATTACATTCAGCAGCATGGGTCTCCTGAAACAAGTCTGTAGGGAATTTGAGTAATTTCTTGATAAACCCGAAGGACGTGTTTGGATTAAGAAGCCTGAATTAAAACATGAGTTACAAAGTGTATATGTTACTTTTTAGTGTCTCTTGTTTCACTTAAGCAAATATTTAATTTGTGTCATAGTATTTGGAGAACAGTTTGGATAATTCTTCTAATGGCATTATAACATAAAGGTGGAAGGACTGAAAGACAGCTTGATATTTCCTTTCTTCTCTCCATAGCTGGTTACTTGCAAATCTTGCAATAAAACAACAAGATATTATGGTAAAAGCAGGGATTTTCTGGCAGCCAAAACACAAAATTGTGGCACTCCAGGTATCAAATCTAGCCTGAAGACGCCAGATGTAAAAATTCAGTCTCCAAAGAAAATGACACCTGTAAGCTGCAGTAGGTTGGGATCTAAAGGGAACAGTCCCTTATCACTTTCCAGGTACGTGTTTCTTTCCTATTTAAAGCAGCCCTTTGCCAAGTAGAGTGTATTAAATCTTGTTGATTTTAGATCAGTCATTTAATAAAGTTTAAATTGATAACTTAGTGTATTTCTCTGTTGGTACGGTTGAGATCAATTTTAACTTTCCAGTCTTTAAAATCAAAGATTCTCATGAAAAGCCACTGTGTGCGAAGAATGCCCAGTTACATTTGTGCCTTTAATGCAAAATGTCTGTCCTAAAATTTGCATGACAAAGTAACATTTCTGACTGCTCACTTGCACATAAAAATACACTGTTTGTCTTGGATATTTTTCATTCAAATTATATACGTGTGCTTTCACAGTTACTTTATGTCAATTCTGATTTCTCTCCTTTAAGACATTTGAATCTTTTGTTTTTCAGGACGCGTGAATCTGGGCAGGTAACAACCAACTCTGCTTCCAAGACTCCCCGAAACTCCAAATTTCACTTTTCTAAGCTAAAACGGATGCTTGACCTAGAAGAAAAAGAGAAAAGCCAGAAGGCAGATTTCAAAACCTTCTTGACTTTACTTTAGTTATATATTATTTCAAAGTAATAAAGATTACAGCAATAAATATTGCTCCAGTTTTAGTAAATCAACAAAGTGATTTCTTTAAAACTCAAGCTAACATCCTGTACCTTGTAGAAGCATAGACCATGTTTTTTAGAAGGAAGGTCTGTTTCTAAGGGGAGTAATGATCTGCCAGATGGAGATGAGAAGATAGCCAGTTTAATATGCTTGGGAATCTTGAACATGTTTTGAAGTTTCTGATGCCCCAAGAGTTAAAAGCCAGGATTTAGCCTTTGAGGAAGCTGATGATGGCCCCACCAGGACAATTTAATTGTCAAGATTAAAGATTTTCAATTTATGTTTGGCACAGAGCAAAGTACAAAGTCCCTGTTCAGGACTGAGGTTATAGCCTGTCCTGCATAGTCTGCAGTGATAGTTCTGCACATGGTGCTTCACATTCCCCCCCTGAAAAATAGAGCCAATTAGTTAAAAGCATTTACTTTCTTGGGTTTAAAGGTCTGTATTTTCCTTTTCTTTTGCTAGTTTAATGAATAGTTTGCTTTAAGTGCCTTCAGACTCGGTGAACACTGCTTAAGAAACAGGACCAGCAAATAACTTAGTGGACTGGGAAGCAGTCCAGGGCAGGGAAGAATAGTTTTTTGTAAACTGTACTTAAGAGTCTCAGTGATTGACATGTAACCTTTTTATATCTCCTATACACTTGCACAATAACTGGAGTATGCACTGCTCATTGTCTCTTATGTACGTGTAGGATAAAATGAACTGCCATTCTTTAATCAAAATACAAACCTTGGAGTGTTGCCTTTTCCAGTGTAGAACTTGGCATTAATTGACCTGTTCCTGTACTTACAATCCAGTCCTCTGGAAAAATACTTCATTTTGTTGATGGAAAATGTTCATTGCACAGAAGTATTTAAAAATACAAATTTTGCAATAAATTTTCTTATTAAAAGTACACACATAAGTACTGCTGTGCTTCCCATGAGGCCAGTGTGAAACCAGCACAGGCATCTGCTGTGTTTTAAGGTGCCCCAACATTAATGTGTTTGTTAGATCAAAGCATGTTTCCCCATTGTCCCTGTTTACAGTGCTTCTTACACAACATCTTGCGGTCTCAAGAGTGCATTTTTTTTGGGTAAAACTACAGAGAAGGGATAAAAGACGTGAAGGGGGGAGCACAACCAGTGTGCAGAGAATGCTAATGGGTGATCTATCCACAGGATCACAGGAGAGCTTGTCTAAACTACGCATTTCCAAAAATGTTGGTGGTAGTCACTGAGCTACAGGCATTCTGCACACCAAGTGTGCTACCTTTGCAACACACTATTTGTTAACAGAGATAGAGCCTTGTCATGCTCCAAACAACATCTTTTTTTCTTTGGAATTACCAGAGTTGTCAGATACATCTAGATGTGTTTTTAAAAGGGATTGTTATTGTGAGCTATTAGACTTTATTCTGGGAACAAAGGGAAAGAAGTCATTCAGTACGTGCCTTTTCTTGTTTTACAAGTGTGCTTCAAAATGCTGGGTAGAAATAATCTCCAGGGCTTTTATATTACTCCTAAGTCTTTAATAGAGTGTTTTTTCTGTTAACTGGACTTTCACAGAATTGCTTTATTGAAAGACACATGTATAAACATATCTCTATACATAATATATATAGGTATATACATACATACCCACACATCAGAAGCTTATATGCAGACACTTATTACACACATACATGCATGTCATGCACTCTTCCCTTCAGGACACATTACCTTTCTGTACTTGATGAAACACTGAAGGCTGTTGGCTGTGAGAGACTTGCTGAGCTCCCCTCCAAACCACTGCCAGGCCACATTACTGACTTGTGTTTGAAGAGCTGGAAGAGCAACTCGAGACAGGAAATGCCTTCACTGATATCAGAGAGGGCAGAACTTCAGCCAGACTTTGTAAAGCAAGAGCAAGAAGGTCTCTGTTAAGCATACAGCCCTGCAAAGAGGCATTGATTAGAGAGTGAGAGTTATTTCCCAGCTCACACAAATTCTACTGGGCAATGGTAGGTGTATCACTGGCAGTACTTGTGTTGTACAACATTGAAAATGTTACAAAAGTGTCTTAAAATAACCAGCTCAACTAAATTTACAGTTCTAGAGATAGAACCTCAGACCCTTTAATGCACTGCTTTCTCACTGAAAACTGTCACACAAAATACAGGGAGTAATAAACCTCAAAATTAGTATCAAGCATTTCCTCAGCATCATCACTGAGAGGAGATCTTGGCTGACTCCTGAGTATAGGGAGCAGATGACATTAAAGCCATTTCCCACCATGAGACTGAGAAGGCAAGCAGGGAACAATAATTTTCAAAGATGTTTTTACAACAATGTTTTATTAAATATGAAAGAGCATACATACAGGTGTTATTCTGTGGACATAAATTACACAAGGATTACAGGTTCTGTCAGAAAAGCACAATAATGAAACATCTTTACATTTCAAACTTTTCTTGTTAGCTTTTAACAAATAAGTCTATTTCTGTTGCAAACAAGTAATGAGTGCTATTGAACTTTTGCAAATTCCCACAAAAACATCATGCTTAGTAGGATACTTCAACTATTGTAAATATGAAGTCAGAATTAGATCCCTAAGTAACACGATGGAAGAGATTTACTACTTAATCAAGATAAATGACACACTGAAATAGGAGCTGAGACAAAATTGGTAATTCATTAGAAGAAAATTCCACTTCAGACACTATGTTTGAGTCTGCTTTCTTTACTTGCAGGAATAATCACTGTGATTAAATGTAATGAGCAGAACTGGCCTAAATATTTGTAAATGTAACCATCAAATTTTAGATGTGCTGGTTTTCACTGATTTTCCCACTGAAAAAACCCCACACCCACAGATCTATTTCCTTATGTTTCAAAAGGCTCTTCTGCAGAGGGCCAACCAAGCCTATGTATGATTTCCACATCCTCCGTGGTCGTCTGCACTGCTGGCTACTGCATCCTACATATGTGTTTAGGGTCATCATCAAAGTACCAGACTGAGTTACCACTGACTTGAGAGAGCAGAACTAGTCTGTGCAAGTCCTAACACAATGGTTTTTTCTAAACTTCAGGTAAACAGGAATGTAATTTCATAATAATGAAAGCTCTCAATTTGACACTCAGAAGACTACTTGGATAAAATATACAATAAGCATGTGGTTTGGGTTGTATTGCTAGGGATTAAAAGAGGTGCTTTAATATATTAATACAAACATTAACAGTGTGAATCAGACAAGCTAAAATTACTGCAGGCTGTAGTCTAATTTCCAAAAGAAGTAATGAAACGTAATTTCTAAGAATGGCAATTTTTGTAACTAAGGACTTCACATTTATTTTCAAAACCAGAAAAGTGGGGTAGTATTCCTGATATCTTTCAAAACATTCTGCAAAAACCACAGTTTGAGCCTGCAAACACTAGAATATACACACAAGCAGTCCCAGTGACCTCCAAGGTAAGCATTCTCATATGGCAAAGTGGTGCAGGAATCTCTTTGCTTTTTTTCAGAAAATGCTTAATAAAAGTGCAATATAGTGAAGCAAATAATCTAATTATTATGCATTTATTATTAGATGAAAAATATTCAGATATTTTATAATTGTGCCTTTTGTAGGGCAGGCATTCTGTATTGCCTAGAGCCAGACCACATTAGACGAGGTAAGGCAGGGTATGCCCACACATTTTCTTTCCCAGGATGGCAACACCCCAAAGCAGTTCTGCGGTACAATCCCACCAAGTAAAACACTGTGCTGCCCAGTCTCACAGTTATTTCTGTTTTGATGGAAGTTGACATGTGGTTTGCTTTACCTTTCCACCCAGGCATGTTCTCCCTTTTGTCTCCTCGGCACCCTACCCTTCCCCACCCAGCCTCTTTTCTTCCTGAGATGTCAGAAGTACGTACATTAAGCTTTGGAACCTGAGAATTTGGAGGTATTTTTTGACACTACAGGGCTGCATCTGTACTGTACCATGCTATCTCCTGCTATACTATTACAGTTACAGTATAAATCTCCTAACTACGTGATACCCGATGCCTTTCCCATATAAATAAAAAAAACCCCAGCGTACCATTCAGCCATTAATATATGACACTTGCTCTAAGAGTGACCTTTGCCTTTCACAAGTCCTCTTTTCCAAACAAATATTGAGGGATCATTTCCAAAACCCCAGCAATGAAAAACTCCTTGAAGTAAACAATTTCACAGTAAAATAAAGAAAAATATATCCAGAAAATAACACTCTCTCAAAATTAAAACTTATATACATCAAGAAAAAGTTGAGGTCTTTTCCTCATTCTTTTATCAGTTCTACATTACTTGTAGATAAGCAATGTTATCACTAGGAGTTATGAATAGGAAAAACAAATCCAGTGAAGTAAGTGTCATGTTTTTTTAAAACCTTTGAGAGATCAAGAAAATTCAGCAGTCAACTTTATTATTATAACTAATTTCAATTCAGGCAGCAAAAGACTGCTTAAGCTTAATTCCTTATGATTCTGAGTCTCCAGCACAGATCTTTCAGTGCAGTCTAATAAGCCTTGTCACTGCACTTATAATCACCTCTAGGCACAAATTAAGTTTTCTATGGATGGAATTCAACCATGAACTCACTACTTATGCCTCTTGTTTCATGATTTGTTTCACAATTCCTAATAGATTAAGCTGGTTTAATATTTACCACAAATTTGGTGCTATTCTTTAGCAAAACTGAGCTTTAACTGCAACTGCAATGCACATACATGTGTGTAAGAATTCATGTGATGAATTTAACATACTAGAACAGAAATATTTAAAACATTAAAATTGTATCAGAACATTTTCTTATCAAGAATCTACACTGAAAAGATGTGTTATTTAATTTTGTATATTACACTTAATCTAAAGAAACGAAATCCTCTGGATTCAATATAGTCAGCTTTTTTTCCCTACGGAATGGAAAATTGCCATTCAAAACTTTGGAATTTTTGGACCTGTAGTGAGCTCTGATAACTATTTTGTGCACTCCTATTTGTCAGAATTTTTTAGAAAATCAGTATTCTATATTGCATGCTATGGACTGCTATGTCAACAGCTTGTATTTCTGTCTTTTCAGGCTTTTTCCCTACTTAACTGAGGTCTAATTCATGGCAACTTCCATGAGAAAAGGTAACTGAACTGAGATGCTTATGTCCAAGTGTATCTATTTTAAAGAGTGGTTATTCTCCATTCACATCCTACAAGTATTCTAGTGATTAGCCCTGTAGAAGCCAATAAGAAGTGACAGATTACTACCCTGAACAATTTCACTCCAAGACTATTTTGAATTGTTGTGGGTTTTGAAAAGAAAGAACAGCTTTTTGTAAAAAAATTTGCTTTCATGTGAGGTGTATTAAACTTGTAAACTGTGAACTTAACTGGTACAAAACAATGCCTGACAAGTGCAAAACCATGAACAAAATGCAATCATAAAACAGTCCTATGATATACCCAACTCAAAACTTGCAGCCCAGGTTTTTTAGGTCATCGAAATGCCAAAGGTACAGGTAGGCATTTTTAAAATCACTCAATGATTACATGTCTCATTCCGATGGATTGAAAAGCCCTAACTTTCTGGCAATGTGCTAAATGCCTAGCTGTATCTTTAAGTTTTTAAGTGAACTTAAAAGCTGATGGTATAGTATGGAAACAAGGATTCTTCACAAATTCAGCTGTTCCCAGAAAAATACCACATTTATGCCATGCAACAGAGTTTTTTAACTGGGCAATGGTTTTCTGCTGTTTGAGTTATACACAGGCCTGAACAGTCTGCTCCTGTTGTGTGAGAAAAAGACAATCAAGATTTAGAAACACTTGCTGGAGCAGGTGAAGGTGGGGAAGTGGCAGCCCATGCTGGCCTCCAGGGTTTCTCAGTGGAAGAGGATGTACAGTACAGCTGTATCACCATTTTGTTGCATGTACGGATGGTACATTGTCAAATTTTAATAATGGGCACTTAGCAACTGAGACAGTTTAGAGAATGACCTTTCAATTTAATTAAAACTGTAAAATGGCTTCACATTTCTGGGATTAACCTTTTTAGATGGAAACAGATGTTCCAGAAAGGGATTAGATTGCAAATGAATGGTCCCTCGATTTAGAAACTAAGCAGCTGTAAAAAGCTACAATTTCAAAACATAATTAAACTGGTCAATTTTATAGTTTCTACATGCTGACTTCTAAATGATAGAAAAATATTGTAGTATTTTGAGTCATTTGAAGATCTGCTCAGTGTAGCATGATTAATATTTTCCAATAGAAAATTGGTTGTTAGCGTTTACTTCAAAAAAACCCACATTGTTTTGGGAGTGGGTAATTTAAATGTAATGGACAGTGAGATCACTTTTAACTTTTAACTTTGCATTGAATTGCATCTGCCTTCTTGCAAACATAAGCCTGTGATTTCCACGTTTCACTCTCTCACTAGCAATGGAAATGTCTCAAGTTAGAATTATGTTTTGATTATATATTGATCTACATTAAATACAGGGTACATAAGAAAAATCTTAGCATGTTTTTTTACAGGGCACCCAACTAAAATCTTTACAAAAGATAATTATTCATTCTTCCATGTAACAGACAGAGATGCCACTTTTATAAATGTACCCTTATGTTCACTCACCAATAAAATAGTAAACAAATCAACTTTTTAAACCATTTTTTATAAATTATTAAAGTATTTTTACTGACACTCTGCAACAATATACAAAAATAATACTACAAGAGTACCGATTGGTCTGGCCTACCCCTCATTTCACAGAAAAGCAGAGGTTATGGGGGGATGTTTGGTAATCAATCATCGCTGTAGATGTCTCCTGCAAACGGTAGATGTACATGGCTGCCCGTGACGTTGGGAAGTCGAGAGAGATCAGGCAGGTTCTGGATGCGTGACCTGAGTTCTTTCCGTACTTGGGACACTCTGGCTAACTTGCGTTTGTACTCCTGTAATGCAGAAGAATTCAATATGAGGTTTTATTGCTATTACCATCCCTACTACTTACTGCACCTGTGATTTTCCAAACTAAGTATTCCTTCTGCAAGTTAGGTAAACAGCCTTTAACAGGTGAGAACCCAGAGATATGGGTATTTAGGAGGCAGAGGTATCAGCTCTAGCATTTTCCCAGCAATGGACTTCAAAGGCATAGCCATAGGATTATTTTGCCTTGAATTCTAAGAACATAAATGCTAAATAAGGAAAACAATCCCAGCTAACTCAACCACAGGCTTTTCTCCATGTAACTAGGAGAACAGGATTATTCTTAAAACTTAATTAAGTAGTTGTTACACATATTCTACTATCAATAACAGAGGCTGGAAGGATAAACTTACTGATGTCAAAGAAGTTACTTTTATCTCATACTGCTGAAATAATAAAAACCAACCAAATACCCCCTAACTAGGCCTAATAGGTCCCACTGAGCTGATCAATGGCAAGTATTTTGTATTAACTTTTATTATAAAAACGTATTTCCTCAGTACATTTATGGATTTAACCCTGGGCTTTCAGAAACTTTTTGAATTGAGAATTTAGGATTTCAGATTGTGTTGGAATACAGGTCAAACCACTCACAATTAATATATTTAATGATTATGAGGCCCTTTTCACTTGAAACAACATTATATAAATAAAGTTTAACATTGTAAATCAGTGCACTAGAATATAGTCAGTGGTCGCCTCTTAAGAACACAAGACATACTGGAGAAGAATACCAGCTTTTATAAAATGAAAACAGTTATTCCAAAATATTACAAGATTAATGTATAATTCACAGGAATATTTGAATTTCAAATACTTGGAAACTGTGGAAAGCAGAAGAAACTAAGCACTAGCAGACAAAGCATACTTCATGAAAAAATACCACAATTCACAACACATCGAATGCAGATGCTTTCTAGTGTGGCCGCAGGTTTTGCTGCAGCCTGAGAATGGCTAGAAGTAACAACACATAGGTAATCTACAATTTGGATAATCAGCCCAGGGATAACCAAGATCTCATGACACTTTTAAATAACAGTGGGGGAAAATTCTACATGATCCTGCAACAGTAACAAATATAAACACTTGATAGTTCCAGCAAGTATGAAAACACTGTGCAAATGTCTATAAAAGGTAACAATCAGGCTGTTTCTTTACAAGCTCTAAACATAATTTTAAATATGTTACTATATTGTTAATAACATGGAGTAATAACGAAGAACAGTGAAAAGACCTTTTCATAATAAAACCCAATATAGTAGAAAAATGTAGTAAAGAATGTTAGATAACTGGGACATGATCAAGATTATTGGACAAGGTCCAACACAAATTTTAAAAGTTTGCAACTACATGACCTTCTTACCAAGGGCGGTAAGAGAACCATGAGATACCTTAAATTTTTAATGAGAATAGTAAGCGGTAACTAAAAAAAATTATCAAATCTTTACATAGAAGAAAGAAAAAGTGCCCCTGAATTAGAATCGTCATTCCTTGGTATAATTTATATTTCAAAATCAAATATTACACGCAGATTCTTATGAGATACTAAACACAGTGAAAATACTACAGATGCCCAGTCAGTGGAACTGTAAACACTTGGTAACAGTACACAGGGTAAAGCAGCATTTATTTTAGGATACAGGTTGCCAAAGAAGTCTCACAACTGTGAGTCCCTTGGTCCTATGAAAACCATCACTTGCTCACACTTCTCCATAATGTTCTCTTCAGTGCAAGTGACTTCAGGACATGGCTGTGGAAATGAAGGTCTGTATCCTGACATTGTATCCCTACACTAATGCCTGAAGTCCACAAACACTTCACTATTTCATTTTACAGCAGCATCCAGAGGCCTCACTGAGCAGACTCTGTGCAAGAGGTGTAGTCTTTTGCCAGCATGTAAAAGGCCAATCACAGACATTCTCACTATGCATTTTAGTCCAGGATGCAGAGACTCCTGACTAAAATTTTAGGGAATAGATTTTAATGCCAGAGGACAAGACCAGCTTCAGGTTTCATTGTTTACTAAAACAACCATTTTGCTGCTATATAGAATACTAGTCAACTAGAATCCCTATTTTCAGAAGCAGGATGCCTGGAGATTGCTCACTGGGCAACACAGATTTTGAGGAAGCTAGGTGATCTGGCCTCCACTGTGAAAGATACACTGCTATACAGAAGAGGATGAGCGAACTGTAAGCAGAATCAATACACTCAAGAGGCCTAAGAATCATAAAATATATTAACTACAAAATCCCTCATGCAGTTAATTCTTGTAAAGAGCTGAATCCTGCCCAAGTTTATTCTCTATCAATGAGGAATGTAAAGCAACAAATTGGTATCCCTTCACAAGCCTGAAGCCAGGCAAATAGACACAGTCACTTAGCAACAGACTCAGCAGCTATATTCTTGCTAGACTTTACTCCAAAACCTGAAATGTGCCTTATATTAGATTGTCAGTTCCTTGACTCCCTTAAAGTTCCCTTCAGCTGATAATAAATCATTTCCATAACAACACTGCATTTCTGACATCCAGCATTTTCCATATAAATCTGCCTGGCACTTGTTGCCTAGTGACTATCAGCTTGATCAATACTACTAACAGTAGGTTCCTTTTCCTCACTACGGAAAATGTTCTCATAAATTGTGTCTCCCACATAACAGAGTCATCTTCCTCTCACCAACATCTCTGGAATAATGCACTCTAGGGAGACAAAATTTGTTCCTTAAGCCTTCTCAGAAATATGAAACTCTGAGAAAATTTGCTCGAAGTTTTTACTGCAAAACTAGAGTAAAAAAAAAAAAGTAACTAAGTTTTTATAGCTGATTATATTATTGATGCAGTATATATTACAGAATGCAATTTTAATCCAATTTTGGTAATCCAAAGTATATGTGAGATCTGAAACTGCACGTTCGAAGTTCACAACAATCCTTCCCCATAAAGAGAAAAATTATTCACCTATCCAGAGCACCTAATTTCCCATGACACTCCTGAAACTATTCTAGAAATCACTGGAGATGTCCAATTTTTATGACTGGTGAGAAAATCCAAAAGAGGACTGATTTTCAAGTACAGTGACTCAGCAGTTTAGAGGTATTTTCAAGGCAGCTGCTCTTCACAGTTTGATTCTATTTAAAACCACTAGTCTCTTATGAAAGGTTTGCTTGTGTATTTTTATGGCTGTTATTATAGTCCTGGCATGACCTAAGTAGCCCTGGACTGCTGGAATACAAGTATTAAGTACTCATTATCAACAACACTCACTGTACGTACAGCCTTTACTGTTTTGTAATAGCATGCACGTGTACCTACAACCTTTTTCCTCAGTGTGTATGTTGAGAGTGTGACAATGAGAGCAGAGAAGTGGGAACTGGGATATCCAGGTGTTATTTCTAGTATTGTTGTTCCATTAGAAATGCTGGACGTTATACAACCAAGTAACAATTTAATCCTATTTTTGACACTTTTAACTGTGGAAATCCTCATGGAGAATTTAAATTTGATTGTCACGATGCTGATTTTAAGATAAAATTCAAATTACCCCTGGATAAATTAGGCAAGATTTGAGATATTTACTTCAAAGAGTCAAGGACAGGCAGAAGTAAGATGCTTTATTTTGTTACACTGAGCTTAATTTCCATTTCTTCCTACCTATGGAGAACCTTACTTTCGGGATATATGAGCAACCTGATGTTTGGAATTAAAGTCTCTTCGATTTCTCCAGTGGCTTAAGCTAACACTACTTTCAGGCAATATCTGTTTCTACTTCCAGTCATAAAAGCAGGTTTATGAGGTAATTAGAACTTATTTGGCTCATTAAAGTCTCACCAGTTATTACAATTTCAATTATTTGACAGTGTATATGGATATTTTGTGAAAGCAATGCTAATAACATATGGATTCAGAATCTAGATTAAGAGTGATTCTCTATCAAAAAGTACCAGAGAAAAAAGCCAAATAATCTTTGATTAGACATTACAGATACCATAAATAATAAAAATGTGGGCAGATCAAACAAACTGTGCACTGCAGAGAAGAATAAAATAGATATTATTTTATTATTATAAATAATAAAATAAAATAGATCTTTATAAAGATGTTCTGCACTAGGAAGGTGGTACAGATAAAAAACTTCATGGATATGCTTTCCCTTTATAACATTGATATGACTTTGAACCTTCATCTGATCACTGAGGCTATGGAATGCACCAAAACACCGTGTGGTAGAACATGTACAGCAAAGCAAGAATAAATGGTTTGCAGGAAAGAGAAGTATTTAATCTGCACCCTCATTAGCTACAGAAAGGTAAGGTGGAAATAATTACTTCAATATAGAAAAACAGAACCCAGACATTTAAAAGGCTTTTAAGGTGTTGAGAGCATGTGTGTACATCAGCATCCATGGTCTGTATGTATACAGTATTTAAAACTGAGATCTCTGACTTTCTAGGTCCATTCCAACCTTCAGTTTCAGGTGCAGATATCAGAGCTGCATCACAGAGCAAAGGCTTCTCCTGTACTGTGTCCAGCAGTGCAAAAACTACTAGAACTCTTCAAAGGTTCAGATGAAAGCAAATGTATTGCAGAGAAAATGCAGCTGAACCCAGGATGCGAAGAAACGATGTGTCTGACTCTAATTCAGAAGGCTGAATGATTTCTTTATTATATCTATGTTATAATACATTAATGTACTATTTAAAGAGAGATACTAAAACTACATCCTACATTTCTAACTATCATATTTAACTACTAACTCTAACTTCACTCGTGACTCCCTCCCCTGAGAGAGTCCAGACACAGGTGGATTCGATTGGCCATCGGGGCCAAACAATCCTCAGCAGTATCTAATGAACCAATCACCTCAGGTAAACAGTTCTCCAATGCATTCCACATGGGAGAAACAAGGGACAGAAATAGAAATTGTTTTCTCTTTCTTCTCTTCTGTCTCTCTTTATAATAAAATCGTGAGAGAGAGAAATATGTGCTTGCCACACAAATGTCATGTGATAGCCTGATACCCAGATTCTGAAGTTCGGAATCACAGTATTTACAGACTCTACCTCACCCAGTCTGGGTATTTTTCTGCAAGGAAGACTGACAACTAGACTTAGAGGACTCAGGTAAGCCTCACTATCACCTTGGAAAACAGATGAGCATGGTTAAATTTTGCACTGCCTTAAAAAATTTGGCATGGCTCACATTTGTCAGTAGTACAATTAAAAGCTCAACCTATTTATCAGTGTTTAGGATAAATGAAACCCTGAAATAACTTTAAGAGACTGAACCAATATCCATAAGCTTCACACACGAGGTAGAAGAACTAAGGACAGTTATGACAAGCTTAGGAAAGGATGGACTTGGCTAACCTTCCGTTGCACATTGCCTACTTCCTAGAAAAGATCTTTCTGGAAGCAAGCTTCAACTTTTTAAATATGTTAATATCTAACTGTTTTGCATTTGGTCTTGCCAGGTTTTGAACTAAGTAATTAGCACTGAAGCAATGAGCAACTACATGGTGACTGCTTTATTTTGTTTTGTTCTATGCACTGCCCCATGCATTACTTACTGTACACATTATTCTGTGCATAAATTTACTAATATTCTCAGGTTTTCTGATGGCAAGCTTCACCATTACAAAACACAATTTATTCTTCAGAAACCTTCTTTGAACTGACAGATGAAAATGAAATGCACCTTCTAATTCCAGGTATTCCATTTTTCTTAGTACTTAAAATTTCCAAGAAATTAACACTTTAAAGAAATTTTCTAAGTTAAAGTATTAGAGACTCCTCAGCTTGTCTGCAAGTGAAGCAATAGGAAGCAATCAACTCAGAAGTTTGAAACCCACAAACTAAATTAGTGACCATCTGAGGAAAGCTTGATGATGTGACTTTGCCTGCCATCAACTGTTACGTTGTGGTACAGACTGGAATACACTGCAGACCTTCAAATTCCTGTCTGGAACAGTAGCAGACAGAAACATAGCATTTAATCAGGACATTTCCCATCTGAAGTGTGACTATCACAAATGCAAAGTCTCAGTGGCCACAAATTATTCTTCCTATTTCTTGAAAATGCAATTTTTGTCCAGCTCCTTCCAGCCTAAAACAGTATCTCAAATCTCATTCACCACAGCCTTGACTCCTGGTCTCCATCTCCATTCCTGGAACATTGCTCCTAGAACCAACCTTTGCCTAGGAAGGATGTTCAATGCCTCTCAGTCTCCTATCACAGCTCTATTCAGACACAATACAAACACTCGCAACTAGTTTTTGTCTACCTCTTCCCATTTCTAGCTTTTCTGATTCTGATCTAAATTTCTCCCTCTCCAATCCTGGTCTCCATTTATCATTCTCTCTATAGTTCTGGCTCTGCTTACACCTGCTTCTCCCCAGTCCCATACTTGGCCTGTCCCTATTCTCCACCTATATAATATCTTCATCAGATCTATTACCTCACATCAGTTTTTGCTTCCATTGTCTTAGTCCAAATGAATTCCAGTTGATTTCAGTCCTACATGGTATTACAGCCTTCTGGCTGGTCATTCCCTTATCAAGCCAGCTAATCTCCTATTCCATTCTTTATTTAATGTCTAGTCCTGGATCCCTTCTTAATCTTCAGAGCCTCTGGTGCCAAGTTCCATATGAACTTATCCAAGTTTTGCATTCAAACCCATTGGCTCCCATCTCCCCATTATTTAAACTCATGGGAGCCATGGACAACCCACCCATGGAAGAAGTTCTCACATCACAGAAAGCAAGTGGCCAAGCAGCACATGGCCAGCCTACAGAACAACTGAACATGGTTGCAATTGCAGAAGTCTTCTTTAGCCCAGGCTGGAAAACTCTCTAGCAGAGATCTTCAGAGAAATTAGTAATGGTTTAAATAATCTCTGATGAGCATAATAGAAGTAAGATTTTTTTTCCAAAGGCTTGTAATTTCATTAAATTCAGGTTCATTTTCATTAGCATGCATTAAAATGCATGTCCCCTCAGAAAAAAGGATTTTCCCATTTCATAAAAATTTGAGAAAAAACATAAATTACTTAACTCAAAGCTAATTTTTATGATTATTTTGTTATAAACCTGTCTTTAGCTTTTCTGTTGAAGACTGTGTTGCCAAAAAGTTGCTCAATGTTTGTAAAAGTAGTAGAAAACAAAACAGGACTTGCAAGCCTTCAGGGAGGTGGTGGAGTCACCATCCCTGGAGGTGTTCAAGAGGCACTTGGATCTGATAGTGGGTGATGTGGTTTAGGGGTTACAGTGGTAGTGCTGCGTGGACAGTTGGGCTGGATTGGCTTGAAGGTCTCTTCCAATCTTGATGATTCTATGAGTAAACTTAATTAGCAGGGATATTACTAGGCTGGCTTAGTTTATATTTATCTTCCCTCAGTCATAAAAGGTCCAGGGTGATGACTATTAATTTATAAAATAAATTACTATATAAAGACATTGATTTAATTAGTCAATCTCTATGGGATTATGATTTAATTTAAAGCATTCCAGAATGGCAGATATGAGCAGCAGCTGAAATGAAGGATGTCTGCCTGAGGTTACACTTGGTCTACTTGTGTTTTATTATCTGATACAGCATTTATTTAGCCATTATAATAAAGTCAAAGCTACACACTTCCAAGAGATGCTTAAATTATACTGAATTCTTAAGTTTCAAACACTGGCTGACAGAATGAAGCTTTGGAGAACTTTTGATGATAAGTAATCAAGTACTTCAGAGCAATTCTGAGCAATTTTGCTCAAATACTTAAGTTGCTACTTTGCACAGGCACACAAGGGATAAAGCAAAACAGTTTTGAAAATAAGAAAATAAAAAAAATTTAAATGGCTGGAGGCTTATAGATAGCTTCTTGAACTTTCACCTATTCATGGAAGATCTACATGAAATCCAAATTAAAGGGCATCAGTGTTTAATTTTAAAAGAATTTAAAATGAATGAAGAATTTTGATGGTCTATTAGAAAAGCATGCCTTTAGCAATGCATTTAAGAACAGTTGTGCAAAGTCTTCAGGCTCAAATATTTACTATACCTAATAGATGAACTGTAAAAATTCGGATGTGTAAGATGTACATTCCTCAGTTCATGCATCCCTTGCCTGTAGGTCACTACAACAGTCTCAGTTCCAACTTCCGATTTCACACGTGCAACTCTCTCAACCTAAAGCTGTAAGTGTTGAACCCTAAAAACGTCGACTGTGTAGTTCATTATTTAGCAGACACAAATGGACATCTTAAAGTATGAAACTGCTGTAAAACTAAGACTACATGTACTTATTTCGAAGATGAAAGTGAATTTGAGAATGAAAATTAACACTGCAGGTCACTAGGTAGGGATTTATCTATTGCTAGCCAGGTCACAACTCTCTCAGATCTTTGGCAAAGACAGATCTATGTAATGTAGAAGCATAAAACCTAGTTTTATTATAGCAAGGCTAAGCACTACGGCAGTCTAATCCAAGCAACATAGAACTTAAAGCAGGGTAACATATATAGCTATTGCAGCTGAAGTGCAGAACCACTCAGTGTTAACCTGTGGGCAAGAAAGAAAATGAGAAAGCCTTCTAGTGACCTGAGACTGGGTATTAGCTTTATTTAGGGTGAAATAAATACAGGCAGTGAAGATAGAGGACCCCAAATTTCTGCTGCAGATGAGTCCACACTCATGACCTTGTCCATTTAAATAATCTATCAGTGTAGGGTCTATCTGTGCAAAACTGGTCTTGGACATTTTGAAGAAGTTCTTCCAACTACCATTTTTTTTAAAATAATTCATGTCCATCTTTTCTAAGTTCATAAATTATTTCTATCCAACCCAAACAAAGAGCTGTGAAAGACAGCCACCTTAAATTACAAAACAGTCTTACTTGAACAGCATGTGGTTTTTAAAGATTTTTAATGGATAGTTCTCAAAGGAAGTCAAGAAATGCTATGGGCCACCCAATATGTGTTTGTTTCCAACATTCTAATGAATTTTATCAGCTAGACAGTTTCATATTACACTTGTCAACTCATTCTCACAGCTTCATTAAGTAGGTTGAACCATCCATTTTAGATACATGGATTCTCAAGAGGAGCATTAAGTTACAGCTCAAAGATAAGCATTCCCAGGCCTGATTTGCTTAATGGCAGTTGAATATGCTCAGTGTCAACTGATAACTGAAACCACAGTTTACATGACTAATTAAAGAAATTCTGTAAGACAAATTGTTGATATGCTGCATGGTGATTTCTGTGTTTTTCTCTTATTTTGTATGAAATTGATATTTCAGATGCTGTGTTCAGCACTGGGAATGGGAGCATAAAAAAGGTAAAGCTGGAAAGGAAAACTACACAGCAGCAATAGATATTCTGATTTACTTACCCCTCAAACACCCTGTGGGAGTATCTCCAATGAAAACTCTACTATGCATGAAGCAAGCCAACAACTGCACCTCTTCTACAACCAACAAGAATCATAATCTAAATTTTCCAAAAATGCACATAGATACAAGTTCTATAATTTTAAAAATTATAGAAAAAAGTGCTTTTAAAGAAAGTGCTTACCCTCAAGCTTTAGTATTAAAATATTATGACTAGAAAAAACTGCCTTAGAAAAGTGATACCAATAAAGAGTGCAGAACAATTCCAAGAAAAATTCACAATGAAAAAGGCCCTTATCAATCAACCAATTTCAGGCAGCAAATTTGGCACACCCACGTTTTTTACACTTTTTACCCAATTCCAAATTGCTCAAATAGCTGGTTTTATTTTGTAATAAAAAAGGTGTAAAAAGAAGTTGTCAGGGAAGAAATTATGAGAAATCAGAGGGAAAAAAAAGGTCTAGAGAGAGAGCAGAACACAGAACAAGTAAACAACATTAAAAAGAAAGACATTTACAGTGTTTTTTGCAACTCTTCTTTCCCATTATGAACCATATTGCTCCCAAAAGCCTACAGATTGCAATAACCCTACTAATGCATGTCTTTCTGTGATCTACTGATAGAACACGTATCAGAGGTTAGCAATCACAGAATTTCAGAATTTGGTGAGTTGGAAGGGACCCTCAGGGATCATTGAGTCCAACTCCTGCCCAGGACCATCCCCAAGAGTCACACCATTGTGCCTGAGAGCATTGTCCAAACACTTCTTGAACTCGTCAGGCTTAGTGCTATGACATCATTTCAATCTAAAATGTCTTAGCTTTTTAAAGCACCTTTCTTTCATTCAAGCCACCTATAGTTCACGAACATTATCTTTAAAAACATTATCCTGGTTTATACGGAATTCTAGGAGTATCTGTGGGGGTTTCCATTTTGTATGCCTGTATTCCTATTCAGTTGTGGACAAAATGACCTTGGAAGATCAGGTCATGAGGCAAACATAGTAAGTTAAATGTTGTTACAGTAATTTACTACTAAGATATTTGCAAACAAAATCATGAGTAATTCAGTAGACTTGCTACTGGGGGGAAAAAACCAAATTATGCAAGAAATTCCTTCGGTCGTCATGTTTACACAGTGTCAAAAGAAACAGAATTATACAAAGCAGTAAATCACTTAAATTCCCTTTTTTTGCCACGTACTTCTTGCATGTCAGAATGTAAGTCACTTAGGTATATTTTCACCCAGTTCATTACCCTGGGTTTCTTGCATGACAGACACTTCAATCTTCTCTCTTATTCACACTAAATCTGCTCTCACAAACTTGATACTGCTTTAAATTTGCACCAAGGGTTCTAGAGAAAATCTCAGGCTCCACTTCCAGTTGTACAGCCTAAAATAAGAACCTGTACAATCTCTCTTTTAAAAAGTTGGTTTTCCTGACAATGTCTTAGAACAGCAGGGTTTTAGAAGATTTGCTTGTCCAAATTGCAAAGTAATGACATCTGTCTCATTTCACTGGTGAGCTGCTTCAAATTCCCTCAGACCTGAGGGAATGAGACCTGAAGTAGCAATGGAAACAGCACTCTTGCTGCAGAAAAGGGCTTACCATGGTGACAAACTGAACTGAATACAAATCCAGGATACATGGCTAGTATAGCAATTTAAGAACTTTTTTATTAATTGTCGATCCCTACTTGCTCTTAAAAACTTTAAGGCTGATCTCTCCATAGACTCATGTTTCCAGATCTCTTGTAAATGTGAAGTCTGAAAGAAAAATAAAGTACACCCAGCATCTGATGACAAGGCAAAAAAACCCAGCATGTCTGAACCTGCAGCTGACGTTCATGCAAGAGCTGGACTGACTGGCTGGCACTGCAAAATCTGCCTGTCAGGACCTGTTTAAGATTTCTGGTGTGCTGGACATGATCTGTGGCAGGCTAGAGTGTATGTTTATGAAGAACTACACAAATGCCATCTGGGTATATCTTTCCAGCCTGCCATGAGATAGAGGGACTGAGTATTAGGCCTGGGTGTGCCACTTTTCTGATACTCTGCAGTGTAATGTCATGGGAAAAGGCAACCTTTCTCCATGGAGGGTAGGAAACATGACAAAATTATTATTATATTACTATAATTATTTACAATACTTATACAATATTTATAATTACTATAATTACTTACAATAAAATGCAAAGATTTGCACACAAGATACCATCTTAAAGAGTAACCATACAAGTCACCATGCATTTCAAATTTTTAAATTTTTTTTTAAAGGGCTTGCCTTGTAAAGTAAAAGGTCGTTTCTCTACTGACACCCCTCAAACCCAGGCTAGCCAGGCACCACAGGCTGAAGGGCTCAACAGCCCAAATGAGTCCCTCAGTGACCACCAGCCATCTCTAGCTGGTCTTTGATGGTGTAATAGCATAGCAAGAAGAGCCCCTGCTGAAAGGGCAAGTACCTGCTGAAAGGACACATCTGTCCCCCACTTCTACAGCTAAAAAAACCAAAAACCAAAATCACCTTTTTGCCACTGTCCAGGGAAAGTGACTTGCTCATAGCTACCTTATCAAGAAGAGTCAAGACCACAGGATCAAATAAAAGCAGCAAAAAAACTCTCCCCACAGGAATTCATGTGTAGGTGGAAAGCTGCAACTGTGTAGGGCATATTTCATTATGTTTCCAAATGAACTGAAATTTGGAGGAGAAAGTTCATTGTGCAACATGGCAAAAGCTGTCTGACACTACATAAAAGCATGCCAGGTACCGCAACATTGGAAGAAAAAGCATTGTTAACCACACGTGCGCCATGAAAAAGTGAGCAACATGCTTTATGAAGTATATCTGTGTGCAGCAGCATAAGAGAAAGCTTGTCTGCCATTAAACATTTTGAGGGACATGAAGAACATGTCACCTGAGGAAATTATTTCAGTGAGACTCTGGACCTCGCAGCATTCTCAGAATTGCACAGTATTCCTCCCACCCACTGCAGCACTAAGAGCCTGCCTGCTGACCCTCACAACAGTTCGTCTGTGCATGTAGGTTTTCCACCAGTAGCTTTGTTTTCACTGCAGTTCTACTGAAATTCAGTATTTTCCAGCAACCTCCTCCTACTGAAATTTGGGCATTGGCTCGCATGCAGAAAATAAATATGCTCTAAGTCTTAAATCATGCAATACATTTATGACTTCTTAAATTTAAAAAATATATACTTAAATGGTAAGCCTTTATCAATTCAATTACATTGAAAGATGCAAATCTGGAGTTTGTACTCACCATTTTATAACTGAAGATTGTAAAACCTACATTATGAACATCAGTCTTTATTACTCTTGGTATTTTTAAGAGTAGCTTCTGTAACCTCTCTTGCTATTTTAGTTATATACATAACTGGATGTTAGCTATTCAGACTCCAGAAGACAATGAATACTTTCAGGTAAATCCCAACCTGAAGTTCAAGTGACCAAGATAATTCTACAGCCCACATATGGATTTACCCTCAGAATCCTAAGAATTATTGCTTACTATTTAACAGAAACACAAGGTTGAAACCTACAGCTGCCATTGAGCATGCACAATTTTTCTGATCATGCTATATAAGAACATTAATTTTCCCCTGACTACAGCAGCTACTATTGAGCATGGCTTCAAGGATTGGGGCTAGGATATTTACTGACTTGTATACGCACACACAGAGCACCGAGAATGCTAATGGAGTAAGTGAGATGCTCCTAGTCAGGAGTGACAGGAATCTTCTCTATCTTAAACTGTTAGAGTTGAAAAAAAATTATGCTAATAATAAAATTGTGGTTTACATATGGATCAACACAACCATTTTCAACTGGCTTAAAAGCAGTTGCATGATCCAATATTAATAACAGTGATTAGCCAAATAATAAAGCAGCATCCTCCTGGGACTCAAAGACTAAGCACAAAGCACAACAACTCTACTGGTGTGTGGGTCAGAAAAAAAAGGAAGATCTTGGTGTTCCAGAAAACTGGATTCTTCTCATTGCATAAAGCAGAAGACACTAATCAGCCAGAAGGTAAAAAAGTTTCAAGGTGCTCTTTTCTAGAAACGCTAAGAACGTGGGTACAAAACAGCTGCAGATGGCTGCCCATTACATTTTTAATGACATTAGGATGACTTCTCCTTACAGGCACTGCAGTAAGGGAATGCATTAACAATCCTTATAAATTACAGGTGAGAAGCTAGCCAGGAAACCAAAGGAGCAGTGTTTTAAACACTACTGTCTGGGGGATAGCCTAGTCATTTTAAATTTCTTGCTACTGTGTTCTAAGACAGCACTATTGTACAAGAAGAAATCCAGAAAACCAGGAATTACTAGTCCTTAAAAAGAATGTGATGTCTGAAAAAGTTCAGGCAGGCTCTCAAAACCAAACCTGTGTGTAGTGACTGTACTTTCTGCCTTGGGTTTGCACCTGCATCACTGCTTTATTCCACAATCTTTCAGCCTGAAGATAAAACATCTGTGAGATAACACTCCTTGAGCAAGAATGCTTGATTTCTTCCACAGATAATATTATAAATAGGGACTTCCCATTCCTACATTTTCAGATAAGCTAAGTGTAGTAGTTGTGTTATCACCAAGAAAGCAAACAACAGGTATACACACACAGAGGATTTAATTGTCTCTACAGAAGTTTCATCTAATATTATCTTATGCCAAATGACATGTTTTTCTACTGGAAATGGCACTCTATTCACTACACCACCTGTGACAGCAATCACAAGAAATGTCTGGCTTTCAAGATAGCAAGCTGAATTGTTTTGTTTAAACAGTCAGTGTATAAAATACTAATTACAGTGGTACAGCTCCTAGATTTAAATAATGTAAAAGTAACAACTGTTTAATGTACCACCATTTTAAAAAACAACAGCAGCAACAAAAATTGCCACAAAAAAAATTTGTCACAACAGAAGTCATGTCAGTGGAAGACAGAAAATGAGGGAAGAGGAAACCATGATCTACTGGCACTCATCCAGCACTTCTCACACTGGTTATTACAGAATCATAGATGAGTAAGACTAAACAGGTATGTCTGGAAGCTATGTGCTGAGTATCAGTTTAACAAAAACCCTGATTCCTCTGGCTGACAAATATTCCAAAATAAAGTTGATGATGGCATAGCTACCCAAATTTATCTATCAAATATGCTGGCCCTATGAGCTACAGCTACCACCTTTTGCCCATGGTTGACTACAGCTGAAGGATGTTATCTCCACCAGAAAACAGGTAACTTAGTATGGGAAAATTTATGTTTCTAGAACACGTCAAGAATTTAAACTTGGCTTCGCCTTTATACTCTGAAATCTTGGGCAATGAAGAGCTCCAGCTTTCACTGTTGAGTCTGGATGTGTAGGACAGTGAAGACAAGGTGGAGGGATGCAGAGAAAAAGGAGATTCTCTATGAATGTAATGCTCTCAGTGGTCTCTGGTTTGGTGCCCACGGTTTGAAGAGAATGCAGAATGACAGTGCACAAAAGAAGAAATAAAGTGATCGGTCATTACAACTAGCAAATAGGGATGTGATGCAGAAAATTACTGATTTCAGATCTACTACCTTTGCCGAATCATTCCTCCTACTCTGGTAGCTACTAGCAACCTAGAAATAAATTACATCAAAACTCAGTGTGTTTGAAACATTGCCAAGTGTAACACTCGGGGGAGTAACACCGTCTGCTGTCTCCTGCCTTCTACCTTCTTTGGGATCAAAGGGCTCACATTTACTGAGAACATGACAGTTCTGAGGCTTGTCTTTAAAGAAGTTATAAGGAGATCAGTGTTCCACATAAAATCTGAAAACTGTTTAAAGGTATAAATGTGGTAAAAACAAACAATGACATCCCTCTACCTCCTTTACTGTTCAATTTGGGCTGTAAAATGAACCTTTGATACTGACGGATGGAAAATAAAGGAAGAAATAGAGTCCAATAAGCATGTACTTAACCTGTAGGACCACAGTCAGATGTAAATCTTGATTCTCCAGGCCTCTTCACATTTTATTGCTACTTTTGACACATTGTTCAAGTTCTATTTTCAGAACTGACCTTAAAATAATGGTCTTTTGAAGGGCAGAACTCAAAGCTCAATGCTATCTCCAACTTTCAATTCTGTTCTTCAAATCTGACTGTCTTTCAACATACTAAGCAGCCAGTACACATTTTCTACCCTAAATTCTGCTTGCAGCGAAGCTTTAAAACTGTTGCATACGCTGACCACAAAACCAATTCTCCACACCTTTAGAGGGCAACATAAAAAATCTGGTTTGGATGCATGGGGAGGAAGAAAAAAAACCCATCAAAATACAGTGGGAAATGTCTAACTTTTGGGAAGATCAAAAGTTAAATTTTACAGTGATTTCTATTTCTATTTGTTAACATCACCCTACACTTAAATCAGAGATTCAAAAAATAGTTTTAAATACTTCAGGATTTGTGCCAGATCACAAAATACTAGTGAATATCCCAGCCCTTTGATGCATAGCTACAGTAACATCTACAATTATTTTAGAAAGCATGTGGCATTTCTCCTACTTCTCAGCTTCTTCTCTCACCCCCATTTAAAAATTATGTGTATACTATGGAACACAAACTCAGCTATGGAGAGAGAGCATCTCTTCTGCACTGAGAAATAAGCCTGATCAGGGACAGAAGGCCTGGGCCAGATAATGTTCCTAACAGTACCTTATCTCATCAGAGTCCTTATTTCCTCCACTAATCAAAGTGTAACAAACTTATCGCTGCCTAAAATTTTGCAATTTATTCCTCTCCTACCTATGGCCTTCAAAAATACCATCCTCACTACACTGCCTTAAAGTGCATCCTTTCCAGTTTGGTAGTGTAAAGTGCGGAAAAAGAAGTAACCAAAATTCCTTTTTGACACTAACAGAATGTTCCAAATGTTTTCATTTAAGTATGTAACATCTCACTTCAAATTCTGAACATCTTACTCAATTTCAAAAAGTCCTAACAGCAGATTTTTCTTCTCTTTGTGATGAAGGGGGGTACTCTATTAGATGACAGGGTTATCATCCTGGTGTGCATAAGGGTGGGGGTTTTTATAATCAATTTGAATTCATAATATATTTCTAAATTACCAACCCAGTCAGAATATAAGAACCTGCTGTGATGCCAGTTTCACAGATGAAGGAAATTAACTAAAGATGCTTTTGTGAAAAAAAGAAATGTAATACTGACAACCAAACAAACAAAAAAACAGCTAGTTGTATGTATAGGGAAAGAACACCTAAAATACTGACTCCTTAGATTACTTACTTTCAGAGAAACTTCGTTTCAATGTTATCATTTCAGACAACTATTTTACACCCACAGTAGTGCCAGATGTTCTAACTCCATCCCAGTTAGTCCAATTCTCCATCCCACAGTAGCTCCCAGCCAGTGTGCACCCTCCAACTCTCCCCTTTCCACCCCAATATTCCTTGTTGTCTTCTACATCATCTAACTATTGTTGTGGCAAAGAGCAGTGGAAGTTATGGCTGGTTCCATGCTCCATAGGCTGACTAGGATAGACTGAGGGGAGAAGAGCTACTGAAACATTCCTCTGGGCCTCTCTTCTCTTTATGTATTCACAGAAGTAATTTCATCAAACTTTTAAGAGCTAAATAATTAGGATTGTTTCCCTGCCAAAGGAAAGAATTTATATGACTGGCAGCATAACTGCAACAGTCAAGTCTCACAGGAAATTAGACAATACCTGTAAGCCTTATGTAATAGCAACTCACTCTCTCCTCTTCTGCCAATCACTGCCAGCAGTAACTGAGAAATATTACAAAAATGTTTTGCCCTCTCTAATAAAGTCACCTTTATGCACTTTTTATGTCAGATCTACATCTTCATACTATATAAATAAAACGAAATTCCAAGACAACATGGAGCTCATTTACAGGATTTATACATCATCTTGAGTTGTTTCTCTACATTCTGCTTCCTCATATTTCAACCAATTTTAGTCCACAGCATTTCAAACTTTGGCAGTGGAAAAACTTTACCAACTACATATTAGACTAATACAATATTCTTTACTTTTGGCAGAACTGAAAAATATCACAACTGCTTCAGTCAAATGCAAAAGTCATTGTACTCTGGCTATTCCTTTAGTTTAGAATAAAGTTTTAAGGCAAGTGTAAGAACGGCTTTACACACTTATCAGGTGGCGGCGAGTACTCCGTGACAACTTCTATTTCTTCCTGGCTAAGAAATAGTCTCAGCAAGAACAACAGCTGTGGGATACATTGTTTCCTCACTGCTGCTAAAACAGCATCAACTGCTCTTACATCACACTGCTCAGAATAACTACTGATACAGCTCCAAAGGACAGTCAAAGAGAACTGGTGTTTCAACATTGTCCTCAGCCTCAACTCACACCTTCCAAGTTGTTCTCCCTACTCTGCAGACACATGTACCATACCCCAGTCAATGAGAGAAATCCAGGTATGAAGAAAATAACCCAACTTCTTAACACATTTTGAAATAAGGTGCCAGGGGAAAAACTAAACTACAGTTGCTACTACCTGAAAGGAAACATTACCCAGAGTTCTGTATTTCATCAATGAGCTTTAACAGAAAGATAGAGAACTGGATTTTTCAGCACAGTCCAGCTAAGGATTATGTTACCTAACAGTTTTCACCTTTTCTCTTGACCTACTGCACCATGAAGTGGCCTACTATTATCTAAAATTTTTAGGAATGAGGATTAGCTGGTTTTATTTTAAAAGTCTGAATATTTTGAAGTAAATTCCCCAGGTTTACCATTTGAAGACATTAGTAACTGTGGTGGTTTGGTGGTTTTGATTTGTAAAATTCGGTTTCACCATGAGTCCTACTGAAGAATATTTCTGCTCTCTACATTTAGCCTTAGCTGAAGAGATGGATGTTGTCTGCAACATCACAATAAACCCTTGACTAGTTTAGTAGCACCATTACAGAAGATCATAATGAATTTAAACTAGGAAAACAGAATAGCTTTGGTTCCTGATTAAAGAAGTTCAACTACTAACTCCTTCATTTTGATTCATGAGCTCAATTTTGACAACAAAATTATTAAAACTAAAATTTATTCTGATCTGTCATGAAAGATTTGTATGTATTCTTGAATGTTATTATTTCCAGTGATACTTTACCCATAACTGATGGGCTTAGTAGTAGACAAAGTTCAATTAAAGCTCTGAGCCTAAAGAAAAAAATAAATTAAAAAAAACATAACAAAACCCAACAACAAAAAACAACCAAACAAACAAAAAAACCCACATGGAAAAGGGCACTGTTGCTATACACTACAAAATGTCGATTCAAAACTAGGAACATTTCACTCTTAATACTTTTATAAATGCAAACAGGTTTTTGTCATGAAAATGGCACCTATACCTACTAATCACTTTGCACAAGTTAACATTTCCTATTTTTCCCTATGCTGACTTTAAATACAACATAAAAGGCCGTACATTATTTCATTAATAAGCTCTGACAGTATTTGCTGCCTCAGACCACTACGTAAGATGATAAATTATTTTCCTATGTAAATGTGAGAACAGTGAGATATCAGCACTCTGCCAAAGACCTACAGTAACTGGATGCACATTTTCTTTAAATGCCATCTCACATCTACTTGCTGTCTGCCTGAAGACTTTCCTTGCTGTGTACATTCAAATTCTCCAAAAGGTATCAGCTCTGTTCACAATAGCATGAGTGCCACTATGTTCTACATTGGATTTTACACAAATTTCTTCTTCTATGTAACACTGGAGTGGTTTTGAGCGAAAACATCGGAATTCTGATGTAGAATAAAGTCTGTTTTGTGTTGTTTCAGCAAGGATGAGAGAAAAAGCAAGCTGATGTTCTAGCCATTTCTCTTCTTCCTTCTGTCAGAGATTTCTACAAGCAGTTCTCATCAGCCCTTCCAATCAACCAGGCAAAACATAATCAAAAAAACAGCAAAAGAATATAACTACTGTTATAGGTCATAGTAAAGCATAACTTGAGCACAGTCCTTCTTTTTAACTTCATACAGAAGCTCGTTAGACAAAAAAGCCCCTTATTTATAGTAAAGTTTCTAGATCTTAGTGATAGCAGAAAAATTAAAATAAAAAATTTAAAACTGCAAAAGTTGTTAAACAACTTTTGAGTATCAGCCCAACAAAGCAGGCTTTAATGTGGACACTATTTACAGACAACTCTAAGGAGCACAGCTGCTGAGTCAACTGCAATTATCTTCAAATCCACACTGGCTTGTTTTCCTATTAAATGAAACTACCAGTAGATATTAGCTAAAGCAACATATTTTGATTCAGCTTTTTTATACAAATCATCCCAAATTGTGTAGCAGAGCTTTCCAACACCTTCCCTTCCTTCTCCTTTTTCATCCTCAACATTAAGGGGTTTTTGAAACTAGATTACGAATGTTTCCTTAGTAACTCCCATACAGGAAGACTGATGTTTAGTCTGCCTAGAATTCAGTGTGGTCTTACGTTCCTATTTAGAGTTTATAGCTGCTTCAACAAATAATTCCAAAAGCTGTGGGAGGGATACAAGCAGGGTTTATAGTTCTGCTGACTTTGTATTCAAAATACAGATTTAAAAA
Source organism: Ploceus nigricollis (assembly GCA_013399945.1). Taxonomy (NCBI): domain Eukaryota; kingdom Metazoa; phylum Chordata; class Aves; order Passeriformes; family Ploceidae; genus Ploceus; species Ploceus nigricollis. Next base: position 31,870 of record VXBC01007235.1, read on the forward strand.
ACCTTTAAATTTATTAAGTCCAGCAACACAAACATCAGATTTTTAACAAAAATATTTAAACAATAAGAGTATTACTGTTGGAAATTAAGGCTTGCAGAAAAGGTAGCTTGAACTTGAAAAACTTCACTGCTACTACTGACATAAATAAGCACTACCATATCAGATTTCCTACATCAATTTCTAATAACCAGGTTTTCTTTTTATTACAGCAAACTCCTGATCAAAGCAAAGGAAGTACCTACTGCAGAATGTACTACAGAAAAGTCACTTGCTAATCTACAGCTATCCTTCAAAAAACTTAAGTTAGGGCACTGATTATTCCCTTTAGAATTTCCCATCATCTGAGATGTTTGCACAAGGTTTTACATACCTGCAAAACTTGTTCTTCTGAGGATGACACAAATAGATCCATTCATTTTGGTTAGCAGTATGAAGTTTTTGGCTGGCAATAGCCAGGAACACTCTGGCTAGAAGTCTCACAAACAACAGCAAGTCCTATCTAGGCAAGTCCAGTATCTTCCCACAGTTTTTTTATAATGAGGAATTCAAAATGCACCTCAAGGGTGTTAAAGTACCTGGTATCTTGCGGTATCTCATATATATATACCTTTCTTTCCCCCTAAGTTGCAGAGTGAAAGCTAAAAACTCTCACCCTTCACAAATAATCATGGTAAAATGGATAAAAAAAAGTAACAGCTGTAATATTTTTATTACCTTGTTTCAAAACCAGAATATCTTGAATGACAAACAATGCTTTAAAATGTGATGAACTGAAGCAAAAGGTTATCTTTATTTTACAAGGATGAGCAAAGTACAACCTACAACCTACTGCATCTGCCAGAAAACCCAGGATTTATATTCAAATATCTGATAAGTCAATTTAAAAGGAGGAAGCCTTCAAGTATTTCTGCTGCTCTGACTGACAACATTGAGCTGTGAAGTCTAATCTTCTTTCAGGTAAAAACTGAGTAACTATACTATGGTATCTGAGGCTGCAGTTGGTAAGTCACTTTATGAAAGAGGTATATTTATTGCTCAAGTACAGAAAGGTTGTAAGTTTGTTATGAAAACAGGTTAAATAAGCATTATTCTCACAGAATAGGTATAACACAAGGGAACAAAATGCACTGACCATTTGACTTTGCTTTGTTGTGTTTGACCTAAGGGCTGCTGTTCTCCACTAGTCTTGTAAATTACTTCTATAAAACTCTACAAGTTTATCTTCTGTCACTGAAAAAAGTGCTTCTGGAAAGTAAGAAACCTCATCTGAAAGACAGGTCGTTGACTTGTAAGAACTCTTAGCAAGGCTACTTCCACTGCAGGTAAGAGATGCAACTTATGTCTTATTTTAAACATCCCCTCACCTTAACTTCTAACTAAATAAACCTTAAGGAGAAATTACTATTTCAGTGATCACTTAATTCTCCCCAGTCACCTTTGGGTAGATAATCCAAATTACTGATCTTACTGAAATTTAGTTTTGGTTTTTACAAAACACAACCCCAGCGCTGGTATTCAGTAAAAGATTTGCACTGTGCAACTCTAATAAAGGATTTACACTACACAAAGTCTCTCAAATATAAGCAAGGCGTTTCAACCAATCTACACAAATATCTAAGCATAGTGGCCTGTTCCTGAATCACAATTCAATTTGTACACAGCAAGATAGGGAGAGCTAGAACATAAAGAATATGCCCATTAGAGATCTTTACCCTACATTTTCTTCCTGATGGTGAAGAGCTACATACATTTCTCTGAAAAACAGTGCAACTTACTTGGAACTGGGCCACTAGAGAAACAAAGTAATTTCAGTAAAGGCTCCCCACGCTTTATTATAAAAATAAGAGATCCACAGTCATGTTCTCCTCAGCCCAAGAATATCTGCCTAGACTCAAAAGATTTCCTTCAGTAGAAGTCATATATTCCCTGAACTGGAAGCTCTGCCAAGTCAGCTTCAATTTTTGAAGCTGCAATCTCGAAAAATGAATACAATGCTTCATTGTCAAGAGATCACACAATACGGTCTGTTTGTGCCGCTATTAGGTACTACTTATGTTACCAAGCATGTATCAGAAGATCTTACGATAGTCCTACTGGGTTTGGATGGACCTTATTGACCGTTTCCTGATACCTTCCAGTTACCAGTTCTGTAATCACTGCACTGTTACCTGCTCAGCTCCAAATCCAGAATAACTGGAGTTACTGTGCTGCTGCCACATTTATGGAGTTGTAGATCACCTTCAATGCTACCAACTCCCCCCCATAACAAAAGGCAATGTAGGACTCATCCTACAAATTACTCTTAACCAAAGCTCAGTAAAATAATTTAGGTGCTCAGCTGCAAGGTTATGAAGAAATTAATCCCAATTACCAGAAGTGGACTTGAAAAATATGAAGCATAATGGAATATATTACTCTAAGTACTCTGTCACTGAGCAAAAAAAGCTGACATACTAACATACTAAGGATGAATAAGGGGTTTAAAGAAAAAAAAAAAGCCAGCAAGGAAAGCACTACACCCTTTATAACATGAAGGTTACGGTGAAGGGCAACAGTAGACAATAGTACCAACCCAGTTTGGTATTGCAAAACAAAACTTAAGGATAAGAGGCCTTTTATACCACTGCCAGCCCTAAACTAAAGTTTGCTTAATATTTTTGTCTACATTTGAAACCATTAAGTGTGAACTGAGCAGGAAAAAAAAAAGTCTTTCAAATCCAGAGCTAAAGTCAAGGCTGACTAACTGCATGCTGTTTATCTGTAAAATTCCAAGACAAAATTAAAACTTTTAGGAATACAAGTCAAACTATATGGAGCCATAAAAGCTCAATCATGAAATAAATGTGCATTGAACATACCATATTCTCTCAACACGCTAAGAAACCACAATTAAAACCAGATGTGTGAGTGTAAGAATATGAATACTGCTTACACAGCTGTAGAAAATCAGAAATGCAAGATAGCACCATTAAGTGTTTTCATTAAATGCAAGCTGCTAAATGAGAGCAGGCTTCCCAGAGTAGCACTTTCCTCACAAAACTTTGAATCTAGTGACAAGATATTCCCAAATTTGAAGTGGTAAACTGATAGAAGTATGCAAGAAACTGTCAGTGCCTCTAGACAGAAGTGTAGCAATACTACATCTTTCCATAAGGTCAAAATGAAGGTGAGATGGCGTCTTGTGATCCCCCACTCACACCTGTTCATGAGTCACATAAGATGTCCAACTATCAAAACTTTTATTTGAAATTTAGTAAGAGACTAATCACTCTATAATCCAGGAGACTGTGGGAGGGAGAGGTAAACACAAAGAAACATGAGAGAACAATAAATCAAGTACTTCTCTTGTTCATATAATTTTTAAGGCCACATTAATTCCAGAATAACAGGACAATCTTATCAAAAGGACATGAGCCATCTGGGTGTCAATTTATGTACCCACTTCCTTGTTCCTGTATAACAAAAATCTCATTTTATCATTCAGTGACACCAAGAGACCAACCAGTATTTTTGTTCAAAAACTAGGGGATGGGCAGGGAGATAGGAAGGAGATACAACATGGAAGGAAAGAGGGGAAAAGTCAACCAAAGTAGTAGAAAACAGGAACGGCATCAGTCAAAGGCTTCAGAAAAAAAGTGTTCCACAAAAATATTTCTGCAAAAATTTCCATTTTCTCGAATAGACAGAATCCTATCTAGCTAGAAATCCTAGCTGGAGCCACAGTACACCGAACCTTAAACATTTATACTGCTTTAAAACTACCAAAAGTGAAGGGAACAGACTCCTTAGCATGATCCTAAATTTGAGGGGGGGGTTCTAAAGGGGCCTAAGTGCAATTATAAAGCACACCTTCTCTGTTATCTAATAAAGTGAAAGTTTTTCTATTGTGCTTGTGAAGAAGAAGTCCTACATTCATCACTTCTCATTTCTGATCATGTAAACTCAACAGTGTAAGTTAAAAAGCAAAGGCTGAAAAAGTCTTGTTTTCACAGCTTTCTCCTTTTGGAAATGGCAGCTTCAATGCAAGCAACCCCCAAACTTCTGCACTGGGAATTTTGAATTATTTCACTGAAAGAATGTGAGAGTTTTAGGAACAACCATGTGAAAATTTTAGTCTTCAGGAAAAAGAAATAGTACTGGATAAATACTTATCCATCTCAGGCATAAACCCAGTAATGCTTGTGAGAATATAGATGAAAATAGCAGAGGTTTGGTATGAGTAGTTACAGAATTCTTCCTCTTTAAGTTTTCAAAAACAACAGACAATACAAGATTTTGATTCTTAAATTTATTTTTAGCAGGATGTGTTTACTAATGGATGGTGACATCATTAGAAGATAGGTCCATGTCCACCACCTGCAACAGAAGCTAGACAGACGTTAAAGAAAACAATTTAAGAGTTAATGATGACACTACTTACCCCAAACATACTTAGGAGAGTCACCTACCAAGCAGTACAGTTAGCTTTTGATGCACATATGACATTATTTATCTGTTATCAAAATTTCCTGTCAAGATTTAGCACATACATTACCTTGATTTTGATGGGAATCATGCACTTCTGTTTCAGAAATAACTATCAGAGAGACTCTTATTCTTAAAAAGTTAAGAAAGATGGTAAGACTGGTTATGCAAAATTACTTACCTGTAAATTATCTTTGGAAGATAAAAGATCTGCAAATTTAGGTCTAAAGCTTCTATCTAATGCTGAAAGCTACTGACAATTCTTTGGGAATTCCAATTCAAATTGTTAAACAAGGTTAACAGCGGTTAACATTTCTAGATTCAACTAAGAATACATCCACTTGTTCCTTACTATACCTGTTTGGTATGGTAAGGAATCAGTAAAGTAAGATCTCAGCATTATACTCACAGACTTGTGACAGTAATTCAGGAAGAAATAAAGACTTTCTGTTACAATTGAGAGATCATGTTATACTCAGGAAAGTATCAATAGCCAGAAGTCTAACACAAGAAACTAGCTTGTCTGGAACAAATTAATTTCACCAGCAATGAAACTTGAACAGCCAAACCTAGGGACAGACAGTTCAGGGAAATACATTCTCAAAGAATTCTGTGACAGGCCCTCTCCCAGTGCTATTTCAAATGAGCAGCCAATAAGCAAGGTTCAATTTGAGCCATGGGATTTCCCAAATCTATAAAAACAGGGAGTCCTTGTTTCATCTCCATTTCTTAATCGCCAAAATAAATCCTACATGTGCTAAGTCAGCGAGCCCTACAGACAATATCACTAAGACACCATAATCTTACATTTCAAAACTTCAGAATGTTTATCAGCCTCTACTTCCCAAACAAAAACGCACTACTGATAGTGAGCACGAAGTCACTTTACTCAACACTAGTTTAGAAACTTCATTTTAAGGTTCTTGGTTTTTGAAATCTCTTGTCTCTAAGGCCTTTATTAGTAACTGGGTTAACACCATCCTGGCTCATGGATCTGTATTAGAAAATCATATTTATGCCACACTAATCAGCCTAAAAACATTTTTACAGTGTACTTCAACATCTTAGGACTTCACCTGTTTAAAACAGGCTGCTACAGACACTGAAGACTGTCTTCTACTTTTTAAAGAAAGACCTCAAACTAGTCTAAGAATGAAACTGTGCTATATTAGAATTAAATTCTTTAGCAGTCTAAATAATGCAGCCAAGAAACCATGTGAAGGACCACAACAGCTCAGCAATATGTAATTGCTTTCTCTCAGAATTATGAATTCTCTGATCTAGTAATATTGGGAAATTACACTGGTTTGTATTTGTTGAAAACAACCAACAACGATGGAATCTGTTCACAGCGGTGCTACTATTTTTAATTTCTTTTAAACTGAGCTCCCTTGTTTTACAGAAGGATAAATCCGTCTGAAGGACTAAGTCACTGCCTTTTGAGCAACTCACTATCCCTGCAGTCTACCATAACTACACAGGATATAACTGCTGGTAATGAGCTACGTCAGTGCCTCTAGACAGCCAGCCCTTCAATGAAACTGTGGGAACTCGTCCTTCAAACCCATTACACAGGCAGCGGGAAGGTAGGCACGTGACGAAAAGCTTAAGGCTTCCTGTTCTTTAATCTTCCAGGTTCCATTACGCAGTTGGATCAGTTGCTACTGAAATCAGCACTACCGTGCATGCCATCTATCTTACATGAAGCTGGTTGATATTCCTCCCACAGGATAAACACAGTAAGGTTGATAGGAAGAACCTTCATCAATTGCTTTTCTGTGAGGCACAGAGGAAAGGAAGTAAGTCAGGAAATAAGAGTAGGCTAGGAATGACACAACTGATCTGAATGATGACTTCAAATACATTATGAACAGCATTTTCCAGAAAAAAAGCACAACAAAATCTGAATCCAAGTTATGAAGCTAAAGGTAAAGAAACCGCTAGGGAAAGAAAATGTTCTTGATAGGCGTATATGAAGAAACCTGAAGAGTAATTAATTTTGGGACCATATATGCATATGCTTCAGTTACAGGGCACCATGGTTGTTAAGACATCTCCCCTTGCAAAATTATGCAGCTTCAATTCCACTATTGTAATACCCAAGTTAGCACTGGGAAGCAATTGACATGAAATCACAGACATATTCTACATATGTGGAACGTTCAACAGAAGGCTTTACAGTAGTACATGGCAGGAAAGAAAAACAGATGACTGGTAATAGCATGGAACAGAATAACTTAAGGGATAATTTGCTAATAATGAGCTGCTCACCCTGCATCCTTCTTTTATTATGATCTGTCTGGTCGTGCTGGTGCTAGTGCTGATAACCAGCAGTGTTAGAGGCTGTAGAAGCTATAAGTACATTTCCCTGGGTTTAATGGATGCTTGAGTCAGGTTAAAAAGTGGTGCTGAAACCCGAAATTAAATTCTTATCCTTTAGCAAATACATAACTAAGACTTATAACAATGAATGAAAAGAGCATGGAAAGAAAATGACACTATGTAGAATAAAGTCTGTAACACCAGGGATAAGACTTTCTATCTGCACTACTAAAACTAAGTTGGTAGTCTTAGTCTAAAACCAAGACTGAATAGCTAAAAAAGCAGAAAGAGCTGGTTTAGTAGGTTTCAAACACTAGAATCAAACAATGTGTTACTAATATGCTGGAAGCAAAGACATAACAGTGGCAATAAAATATTTATCTTTGGAGAGAAAAGTTGTTCAGGCTAACTAAAAACATTTGCAAGAACAAGCTTTAGTGAAGAAGAGACTAAAACAAAACATTACGCACTTCCAGCTTATGTTCTTTCTCTGCAAGGAACTCTTTTTGACATCGGAGAAAGTCTGATAACATTCGAGTTAGCTGTTTTCTATCATCTATTTCAGCTGCCAACCTGCCATTGTAATCCGCCAGCAACATACATGCATCATCTACCATTTTGGAAAGTTGCTCTCCAGATTCCTTATCTAAAAAGTAAGCAGAGAAAAACAAGCAAAGCGTGATTCCATTACGTACCATTACGTTCTTAGAAGAGCATTTCGGTTACCAGGCCCCCAACCCTCACCTGTTATTCTGTCTAACAGGGACACATCCTGGACCTCTAGAGGCAAGGAAGCTATTCTCTGGTGAACTGCTGCATCCCCAGAGGCAGCGTTTTCTAGTTCTTGTAATGCTCTAATGAGATCTGTGGTCTGAAAAAAGCATGCAAGATTGAGAACTAGTTTAAATAAACAGATCCTAGAACAAAACAGAAGTATTTTACAACAAACTTAGAGTATTGATTTGATGGTAATTTTAGCAGCATTTACAGTATCACCTTTAGAGACAAACAAAACAAAACCAAACCTTTAATCTCAGCACAACATTGCAGTGTTCCTAGTTTTAAAGGTCACCTTTCTACAAGAGCTTTTTCATTTAAATTCTTGGTATAGGAATACTTATAAACCTTTTCTTCTTGATGGTAGTGATTATTTCACAGTACCTTCCATTTTATTATACATTTTCTAAAATTACTTTTCTTGTTGTTTTGCTTCACTATTGCAAAAGACTGTATCAGTGCACTTCTTCTGGAAGTAGGGCTGATGTTCACAGAAGCCCAGATATCTGCTACAGAGAAACATACTAAATTGTGATGACTTGAGGACAGTCGTTCTTTGCTATAACAAAAATCCTTTTGAGATAGGGCAATACTGCAACAAAACCCCACAAGAATTAGAAGAACTCTAACAGTGCAAGGTACACAAGAATTTTTCACAGCCATCATGAGTGAAACGTTGAGAAATATTTTATCAATAAATCCATAACAATCTTACATTCTAATACATATGTTACTACTACCCTGAAAACTGAATGAGAACTCAATACATTGTAGAAACTACTGCTGAAATCCTGACATGAACAAAGCTGGACATACAGTTCATACATTTAGGTTTAGTGTCAAATACATAAAGTTACAGCATACTCGCTGAAAAACTATTAAAAGTTTTAGGTGGAGCCACCCTTGCCCAGAAACACTACCTCACTGAAAAACAGAGACCATTCAAAAAAAAAAAAGAGTAACAGAAAAATTCTACATGAAACCGTATGTAAATGGATAATTTTATAAAAATGCTTTTACCTGAGGAGGATCGGTGGGAGAACTTCGAGGTGAACAGTTATTTTCATCAACTTTGATCTGTTCATATGTGCGCTTCCTCACCTTTCTGTCTCCATCTAAATGAAAACAAACACAGCAGTCAGGGAAGCACTATTTCAAACAGGAGACTGAACCTTCATACACTCACAAAATACTTACACAAAGCTTGCCTAAGTTGTTCTAATACATCATTTTCATAAACAGACCTTTCTTCCCAGATAGACAGCACTCGGCCAAGGTGTTTCTTACAACTCTCATCAGACTCACTGTTACAAGGAAAAAAAGCAAGTATCAGCACTAGGTAGAAGTATAGCACTGCTTTATAATTATTTTTCACAGAAAGACCTTCACAGATCTTAGCAATATCCAAGCATCAGAAGTCAAATAATCTCAGAAAATAACAAATCCACATTTTAAAGAAAGCAAAGACCAGCTCAATGTGCCCTAGCAAGCAGATGAAAAAAAAAAAAGGGCCAACACCCAACTCTGGTTTTTTTTCAACCCATAAATCTGCAAACACTACAAACAGGTTTATGCTGCTTCAACAGCTGTGTATCATTGTGAAAATAATCCTGTATCATGACTCTAGCTTCCTCATGCAATGACACTAGAGGCTGCTGGGGAAAAACAAATCATGCACCACCCAGTAATGAAAAATGTCAAACTGTTGTACCACAAACACAGACAGTAAAGCAAGTCTTAGTTTCAGTAATAGCTAACAGCCTTCCAAGGCAAAAAGGGACTGAATGCTGATGAATTTACTATCAAACTTCATCCAACAGCAGTAAGACCATTCAAGATTACAAGAACACTGAATAAATGAAACTAACAAAATTTCAAGTACAGAAATAGCACATGAAGACTAGCTGGGCCAGAAGACATCAACTGAAACGCCCCTCAAATGCAGTGTGAAGGACACTGCACATAGAAGTTTACTGTACCTTGAAACGTGCTTAAAAGCTTCCACTATTACTGGAGCAAAGTCTTTTGTAAATTCTGGTCCTTTCCTTTTGCTGTTCTGTATGACATCATTGGCCAAGTACAGAAATGTCAGCTTCCTATTTGGTTTTGCTAATAAAAAGAAAAAGAAAAAATAATTAGAATTTTCATTTCCTTCAACTAATACCTATATATCCAGGTTCATACTGAATACAAACACCCACTCCCCCACACCCTGAAATCAAGTGTGTTTTTCCCATTTTCATTACTGCTTACACCATTTCACATTTCCAGTATTTTCATGTGAAAGACTTTAGTCACCCATTGGGTTTTCTCTCCCTTCCACTCTCTTTGTTCAAGTTCTTCTTCCTTCATAGTGTGACACAACTTTTGTTAATGCTATCTCAAAAAACAAACTGAAGAAATCCCCAGATATTCTGAAGTGTTCATCCCCAAACTATTTTCAGGTGTTTTCCTGAGCCTTTTATGATTCCTGTTTGGCAGCCTCCATGGACTTCTGCCAAGTACTTCAGCTTTCTTTTAAGCCTGTTTAAATTTCCTACTCTCATGAAGTTTTCTGTCGAGGCACCTCATAGATCCACAATCATTCATGTGAAGAACCTCCTCCTTTTCAGTCTGAATTTCACTCAGTCTTACATAACCACTCCTCATTCTCACATTTAAGCAAACTGAACAGTCAATCCCTAGCCAGTGTCTTTGTATCACTGTGATACTCCCCTTCCTCACCTCCGAATTGTTAAAACACTCATGTGCCAGCAGCTGTAATAGCACAAAAATGTTTTCAAAAACCACTTTCAAGCTCAAGTGGTGTATCTATTCTCCAAGCACCTTAAACATTTATCCCACCTCTCTTAATGTGCAATAGACTACAATTTACAAGTCGATTCTCAAAATCTCTTCCATGTTTTCTAAGTGCTCCTACCCAGGTATTTTCATTTACACTTCATCTAATCTTCATTAGTCTATAAGTTTCTTGGAGCTGAAACTCTTATTGTAACATTTCTACCCTTGATTAACACCAGAATACCATCACCACCACATAATCTCAATATGTACCTCTGATTTTAAAAAGAGGTTTCTCCTGAAAGACAAGTTTTTTTCTGCTCTCTCAAGCAGCACTGTGGTAACAACAATCCAGGATTTCTTATAATTTGTGCAAGCAAATATGATTTGATTTTGTTACTTTATACTCCATCCTCTCAAAAATGCAGAACTACCACCCTCACATATAAAGAGAAAATTCAATGTTAATATGCTTTCATTCCAGGAAAATGCTTTTAAGAATAAATTTTGCACTACAGAAAGACTGCTCTGAAGGATTTCTCCTTGAAATACTGAATTCATTCCAGCCTCTTGAACAAACATATCTAACAAGTTGGGAGTTCTGGACTGACTGGGGAAAAAACCCTCTGTTAAATGTAAAAATGCACTTTTCTTACAGTCAAGGTAAACTAAAGAGTAGGAAACAAAAACAAATTAGCTTGGAAGTGCTGCACAAGAGGTGGACTCTATTAAGAGTCTGTTCCAAACAGTGAAATCACTACATGCAAGCACCCAGGAAATTAATCTATTTCGGTCAAAATCTGGCTAATCTATATTGTAGGTTTTATAAATTTGTGCTGCTCAATTTCTATATTAAAACCTGACTGACGATAAAACAACACATCTCCTATGTGTCACGTAAATCAGAGTTCTGACATGTAGCAAGTTTTGAATTATTCAAAGAGAGAATGTCAGAAAACACATTGTCTCATAGGCATAACCAGAAAATAACTAGTGTTTACCAAAGATGGCCCTGCCCCCTCTCTCAATTCTTAAATAAGCCCAGAATTAGGACTCAAAATCTAATGAAGCAGGCTGTTCCCCATCCTATATCCTCTGAACTGCATGCAGGACAGGCCCTTGTCCATCCATTTCACCAAGAAAAAAACCCTCATTTTTTAATCCTCAGTGATGTAACCCATTTGTGAGAGACCCTAACTTCCTTCTTTCCAATAAACAGCTGAATCAATTGGGCTGGCAAAGACATGAGATGGATACACACTGACATGAAGTCAGGTCATGCTGACTCTCACAAAGCCTTGATTTTATCTATCCACTACAGTAAAAGATTAATGTATCATATTTGGTAAAAGCATCCTAAACCACAGAAGGCCACTTTCAGGCTTATTTCCCTGAGTATTAGCTTTTCAGCTTCCTACTACAATTCAACATAAACAAAGCTGCGCAGAATGAACAAAAATCCTAGACCCACTATTAAGCTATCTGTGCCTTTGGTTGAAAATTCAACTAATGCTGAATAATCCTTTATTATTCACACGGAAAATTGTGAAGTAAAATTTAATTCCTCTTGCCGTAAGAATGTGCTGCACAAAATTCCAAAGGTAAAAATTATGCCTAGTCTTGAGAAGTGCTCCCTCTCCCTTCACAAATCTTCAAGACTTACATACTGGTCTACTGGCACTCTGCCTTACATATGAGACTGAAGTGCAATGTAACCTCTGGCAACTGAGGCTGCTACCTGAGCTGAAACCATTTGATTGGCTAGCATGACTATAAATCGACTAGTGATGTCTGAAACACAAATTAAATTCAGGATTAAATATATCTGTTCTGGAGAAAGAACTATGTTTAAAGCATCTCTCTTCAGTAGCAGCAACACTTAACTTTCCAGCCTGGGGCATTGATAAACCTCAGAACATCAAAATGGATCAAACAGACAATTTTTGAAGGTCCTCAACACATGGCAAGGCTAATAGCAAAAGCATTCTTACTGTCAGAAGAAAATGAAGGGAGAAAACCTGTAAGAACCTAGGTTGAAGAAGGGTCTGAAAGGCACACACTGCCAGAATGTACAGTGTTAGAAGTAGCCATCTCTGTACCAACAGTACCCTCTGCAAAAACAAGACAGCCAAAAAAAAGTTGTTCCGTGTTGGACTGAGTCTCTTTTCAGAAGCCCTGTGCAGTGTTCACGGAACTCCTCTGCTTGTTGCAGCTAGATTCACCATTTAGCCACCAAAGTAGATACCTGAAGCACTGGATTTTGAAATATTTTAACATGTCAACAATGCTGGTTGGTGTAAGAGCCATACTATGCACATTACTCTTAAAGCATCTTCGATGAGACTACATGGGATTGGCACCTTGCAAACAAAACTATGTCTGTACCAAAAATGTATCTGACATGTTTAAATGCCAATGAATATTCTTCAGATAATGATATTTCACCAACAATTAGCATACTGAGATATCTGCAGTGGAGACAACATTATCAAGTCTTAGTTTTTGGCAATCCATTCTTCTTGGGAATGCATTCTTGTTAGCCCTGCCTGGGTATGCCTGGTTCTCTACCAGTTCAGTATCAATGCCTGACATTATTTGTTTTAATCCATAAGACTTAGAGAACTCTTAACACTGACAAGCCACCACTTTAGTGCAAGTAACCAGTATTTACCCTGAAAGACAATAAATCAGTCATTTTCACCGAGGTTATCCCTGGCAATCAAAGTCAGTATAATACCTGTATTTGTCTTCTCCAGGTTTACCTCCTGCATTTGAAATTGAGCTCCCATGAAGATTGCTAGAAACATGCCCATTAGTTTCATGCTGTTTTACACCTAGAGCCAAGAGATATTTGCTGTCGTAGATATACTAGAAGAAACTACAGAAAAACACAGAAGCATAAGAGATTTCACTTACATCCCACTACAAGTGCATAGACTGACTGAGCCATCTGAAAATGTTACATCAGGCTGTGGCTTTCTACAGGCCAGCTCTGCTGTGTCAACTGACCTTGAAAGAAAATACCACCTAACAAAAGAGTTTGAGACAATAAGCATCAATATGTTAAAATCTCACAACAGTTATCAGCCCTAAACATTTCGCTTGCATACTTAATTTCTCCAAATAAAGACTTTGCTAAATTGCTTTTGAATTACTTTAGTCTATACACATGTAGGAGAATTTATGAGTGCTAGAACTTCTCCCAAAATCCCTGGGACACTTTCTCACAGCACGCTTCACACCTTTGCAAGAAGAACTCATGACATCTCTGTAAATACCTGACAAGCTTTTTATTACAAGACCAAACATTGTTAAGTCAAGCAGCACTGAAACTTGAGTGGAAGGTCACTGATTCCTCACACTGCAGAGGGCTAACCTGGGTTTTTATGCAAGCTGATTAAGCAGAGCATTTTGGTAATATGACTCTAAAAAGCCATTTGAGAGGCTGCCATGAGAAAAGACAATTCAAAGATAACAATCCATAAAAGGCATGCTGTACAACATGCCTTAACCTTAAAATTCATTAACCTTCTACTAAGAAACGGTTAAACTAAGCGCTCCACCTTGTGCAGTCACCTGGTGAATTTTACCAAGGTTTGATAATAGCTGTGGTTTTTTTTGAAAGAGGGAAATGGGATTGCCCATTGAATGTGTTCAAGGTTTGAGGGTCCAAGTATTTTGACTGGCCTTGAAGACTAGTAACAAAGGGAACACAATACACAGGCACTGCTGGGAATAAGGCCATTAGCATCAAATTGCCTCGGGAATGCCAGAAAGCTGGTCACAGACCAAGGAAACCATTCCAACATAATTACTCTGCAGAAGCTTCCCACTGCACTTAGTGCATCCTGAATTACCTGAACATATGAAACAAACCAATTCCTTTCATTGCTTCACCTGGCTGGTAAAATGCCAAGATGGATATGAATCAACTGCAACGACAGCTTCAGGACAGTAAAAACACCCTACACTTACGTACTCAGAACCAGAATGGTGAAGGACACACAGGTAGAGGTGACATGCATGTTTGGACTACACAACCCAACCATAACTGTTATAAATGAAAGGCTCTCCACTCTGCTGCTCCTAACTGCAGATCATTTTATATATCATGTACACAATAAGTAAGTTTCCCCAACTAGACTCAACAACGGCCATTCATCTGAAGTTTTGCCTGTTTGTTGCACTCCAAACCTTTTGGCATGATGAGAAGATTGATGTGGGCATAACCAGTGGAAGCCAAAGGCCATAGTTTTGCTTCTCTTAAATAAAAGAAACCAAAATTATTTATTCTCTCACATTGGACAATGACACTATACCACCACTAAGTAAAATAATCTTACAATCACCAGAAAAGAAAGATTCCTTCCCCTGGCAGAAAAAACTACACTGCATGGTACAGAAAATAATTGCTTTAAACCCAGAACTTGTTTCCTGTGATCTACATCCCATCTGCAAGGCAATATATTGCAACCACTTTTGGCTGTAGTTGTTCTCCAAAACAGCTAAGTATTAGAGTAGTTCAGATGTAGTACAACTTACAAATCTGCTTTAAGTGTTGCTAGGCCTTCTCAATTCACTTACTAAAATCCTCTATCTTACAAATTTCAGCAGCTGCCACAACAGCCAGTAGCCTCAGAAAAACATATTTCATCAGTGCCAACAGCTATACTGGATGAGGACACAAGCACCAGCTGTCCCAGTGGCAGAAGCTGTAGACAAATCATAAATAAGCAAAAAAAACCCCGTGTAGCTTCTTATAACACTGAAAGACTTCAACACCAAAAAAGCATAATAAACTGGAACAGCAGGTGAACTGGCAGAGTCAAGCGCTACAAGTACAACTCCGTATAACAGCCCAGATGTACCAACACAACTGTGACTCCTAAGGGCAATACACAATGGCTCTACTGACCTAGATAAGCTGCGCAAGGAAGACAGTGATCAGTGTGACATGGGTGGGGTGACAGATGACAGCCTAAACAAGAGGTCAAGTGATTAAGGAGGATGGGGCATGATCACCATCAGTTTCTGTTACTGACTTATCATTGAGATGCTGCCTCGGGCCCTGAAGAAACAGATACTTGAATCTGAAATTAGGTTTAAAGATACAACACAATAGTGTCCCCTGCAGAGCCAAGACTTGAACATGATCGCCGTGGGTCCCTTCCAACTCAGAATATTCTGTCCTTACTAAAATATCACTAAGAAATAAATACTTAACAAGTGACAGAGCTGAACCTGGAAAAGCTAACAGAAAATGAGACGACAGGAAAAGATTCCTAATCCAATTAGTTCCAACTAATTGGAACTCAAAATAACAAGTCCCATATTACAAACTTTTAGCAATTTTGGGTTTTTTCCTTTGAAAAAGAACACATTTTAACCAAGTACAGCAAACTGCACATTGAGCCTACTGAACAAGCAGTTACTGTTTACCCTTGAAGGCAGATGCTTTGAATTACAGAACTGAAATTTTCCATTTCAAAAAATGAAGAAACACGTAGCAAACCTCTACAGTTGCAGAACATCCTGAAAACAGGGAGCAAGAGATGTGTGCAAGAGAACATACCTGACTTGCAAATAACAAGAAATAATTCTCAACAGACTCCATCTCAGAAGAGCCTATTCAAAGATGTTTCTTCCTAAGGGGTTTCCCAGCAGCCATTCAGTGACTGCAGGCTTACACAACAAATTTGTATGTTATGCCACTACTCAGTTTAAAAAGAAACCCTGTATGCCATTTCTTTTATGGATACACAAAACTACAGAGGTTTAAATGTACCCACCAGTTGCCTCTTTAAAATGACTGAGGTAATCACAAGTTAATTAATTAGTACTATTTAACTACTTAAATACTGAATAAGCTTATGACTACCGAGTAATTAACTATTTAACTTTGAGAGTTACATTTCACACCTCTGAAATCTAGCTGAAGCAGGATAATTTCCCTCAGTATACGCTTTTCAAGAAAACCTGTACGTGGAGGTGTACTGAACTGATGATCCATAGGGATGCCAGAATATGGGACCTGACCACTGCCAATTAATCCAAGTAAACAGAAAGGCACTAACATTTTATGCTGTCTAAATTATATGCAGAATTGAAAAGCTATCTTTTCACCTCTACTCCAATGTGGCATAAAGAAAAAGATTATTTTAAATATAAAAGAATCAGAACCAAACATTTAGGAAAGAAAGAGCTCTGACCTTAGGACTTGTCTTTATGAATAGCTAGAAACATGTTCAGAAAGGCTCATGCAAGCTCATCTGACACAAATGATCGTATACCAAGACTGAAAGCATCCAGAAAAAACGTAGTATCATTGTACTGTGTTCACCCCAACTAGTTATACAATGCTCCTGAAAAGCAGTAGGCTGGAAAGAAGGTCTGGAGATGGGGGTGAAATTAAAAAACAGGATACAATGAAAAGAAATAAAATCTAGAAAGGCAAGGTTCAATTTTCAGTTCCAGAACACTACTGGCTAAAAATAGCAGCTGACAATGTCAGTAATTTTGATATACATATTCCCCAAATAGAGGTAATTTTCCTCTCAGGTAGGAGAGAAATCATGTTTCTATGGCTTCAATGACAGGCAAGTCAGGAGCCTTAAACTTACTCTAATTATGGCCTCATTGCCAATATCCTACTTTGTGGTGTTTTATGCACTCGCTTCACCACAGGACAGTTGTTTTCCTCTCATCCTTCCCATGCTGTCTGCTTAGATCACTACTTCCACCTTTGGGGATTAGGCACCATCTTACAAACCTGTGCAGCAATTAGCCCCAGAAGTTAGTATCAGGTAAATGCAAGCTAACGTTTATGAAGCTCGGATATTATAAGAGATGGAAAATTAAAATACATCCTTTGTATATTAACTATGGCAGCTTCAAATGAAGCTTCCTATTTTCCAACACGAAACACTTCACATAGGCCTAAAAGCCCAGAAGGGTCAGGACCTTGAAAGCAACTAAGCTACTCCTAGCACAGGTAGAGTTTCACGTGTTTTCCACAGATCCTTGAAGGTTTGCATCCCAAGAGAGGTCACAGCAAAATCTTACTTTGAAGCAGCAAAAGCAGGACAACAACTTCAACAAACAAAACAAACCCAAGTATGGCAGCTGTTCTCACCAAAAGCTCAAAAGAAGGTTGTTATCCTTGCCTCTTAATGCCACTTTCAGACACGTAGCCCAGGTTTCAAAGATTTCATTTCTCCAGTTAGTCAACCAGCACAAGAGGAAAATTAAAGACTGCCCATTAATATCACAGATTACTAGAACTACTGTGCATGATAATTAAGATGAGCACCCAAAACTCTGTGTCTATTTCAATTAGTTTAAGATATCTTCCTGGTATCATTCAAAACCCCTAACATTCATGCTGTTTGATTAGAAGGCCCAGAAATGTGAAATGTTTCAGACACAGGTGGGAGATCCATTCATTTGCTCCTGGAATAAAAAAAGCAAACCTGTAACTAACACAAGGAAAATGTGTTTATGTCCTAAGATGGAATATTGCCACCAAATCAGTCTTTTTTCAGTCAGTACAAAAAAGAACTCAACTCATGCCTCAAAGTTCGAAAGACAACAAATCCCAGAAAAAAATTTTAAACAAAACCACAGTAGCCGTATTACACAAAACTCAGTGGTTCCTTCCTCTTTCATAAGTCCTGTAATGGCTAAGTGATGCTTTTCTGCTCAGTCTGATAGACTGAGACTTCTGTTTTTCCCATTAAAGATCCACATATTAGCGAGGCTCCAAAGGAAGCTACTAGAAAACAGCATTATTTGTAGATCGAAGCAGAGTTGCAGCAAGTGAGTTTTGTTTTTCTTAAATGAACCAACTTAAGAAGAAGCTATTATCCAGTCAGGTCAAATAAACCTTCATACGCCATTTCTCCCTTTCACTCCCTGAACCACTGCCTATAGCTGCAAGCTGTTAAACGGAAAGCCACATTAGCATTTAAGTCTGCACACTGATCATAGCTAAAGAAACTGATATTTTTATTACATTAACATTGGTATTAACCATCTGGCAAAACTAGGAAGTAAAAACCACTTTGGACACATTACTCTGCTCTTCCCCCAGTGTATTCCCATCCTCATCTGCCCTTCAAGAACAGTTTCTGGCAAAAAAAATAACTGAGTAGACATGGAATTCAAATAGTATTACAGCTAACCATCACTACAGACGATGAAAAATAATACCTAAAAAGGCTCCGTCTTGAAAGAGCTGTAATATTAACAACAAAAAGCCCTAAACCCCTAGCTCGCCGGATTCCTTCCGGTTTCCCACTTTCCTTTCTCCTTAAAATGGGGAGACAAAACACTAGGGGCAGCCTCCTCAGAGACATCTCATTATGGGGAGAAGGAAAAATGGGAAGGACAAAAGAGAAGGGAGAGGAGTGGAAGAAAAAATGAGGGAGAAGCAGCTGCCAGCCCACAGTCATCGAGAAACGGAGACCCGACGTTTAACGCTGACCCCAACAGTTCCGCTCTCCCCGGGCGCTCAGGCCTATCCTCCCTCTCTTCCTGCCTGCCTCCCCGGCTCCGGAGGTCGCGCAGCTCCGCCGCCAGCCTCCCCCCCTGGGCAGCCACACTCCGGACCGGGGACGGCCGCCTCCGCCTCCTGCCCGGACCCGCCGCCCCGGGGCGCCTCCGGCCGGCCCAGCCCGGCCCCGGGCTCACCTTTGCGCAGCTCCCGCTCCCACACGCTGACGATGAGCGCCGAGTGCTTGCGGTGGTGGATGAGCCACAGGCTCAGGGTTTGCACGCTCTGCTGCGAGTTGCTCAGCTCCGACAGCTTCCGCTCCAGCGCCGCCTCCGAGAATGCCGACATCGCTGCACCGCGTTGGGCCCCGCTGCTCCGTCCCGTCCCGGCCGGGCCGCGCTCAGTCCCCGCCTCTCAGCCCTGACGAGGGAGGAGCCGACGAGCGATTCCCAGCCCTGCCCAGCCCTGCCCGCCCCGGCGGCAGCGCCCGGCGCCAACAAAATGGCGGCGGCCAAGGCCCGTGGGGAGCCGCGCGGCCCCGCCCCCTTCCCCGCGTGCCCTCACTTCCGGCCGCGCGCGAGCTGCGCGCTGGGGCGGGGCCGGTCGGGAATGGGATCGCTCCAGGATGGAGTCCCTCAGGGGCGGGAGCAGTCCATCAGCGTCCTGCCCTGGAAAACAACATAAAAACGCAAGTGCAAATAAGAGACCCCCCCCTCAGGCAGGAAACCCAGGCCTAACGGTTTATTTCACCCAGCAGGTTAAGAATAACCGAATCGTTATGGTTGGAAGGGACCTCTGGAGATCATCCAGTCCAACCCCTTGCCGAGGCAGGGTCGCTTGGAGCAAATTAGACGGGAATGTGTCCAGGTGGCTTTGGAATGTCTCCAGTAAAGGGAGACTCTATAATCTCCCTGGGCAGCCTGTTCCAGTGCTCTGCCCCCCTCACCATAAAGGAGTTCTTCCTCAGGCTGGGGTGGAACTTCTTGTGTTTTAGTTTATGATCATTGCTCCCTGTCCTGTCACTAGGTGCCACCAAAAGAGTTTGAGACCTCTTGGTGCCTGCTTTTGAGATATTTGTTTGTATTGATGAGATCCCCTCTCAGTCTTCTCTTATCCAGACTAAACATCCCCGGCTCCCTCAGTCTCACTTCATTAGAGAGGTGCTCCAGACCCCAAATCATCTT